>JAFEMH010002272.1:0-359683 GCA_022495995.1 Adenophora triphylla var. japonica | reverse complement strand
AAAAAATGGTTATATACAATCCTCCAGAAATGCCTCTAAAGCCGCATTCCCACAAGGAAGCTAGGAACACAACCCTATTCTTAAGAAACTGAAAAGATAATAACTTGTTTTCGAAAATCCCGGCATTTCGTTTCCACTCATATAATCTCGGATCAAATGATTTAAGAAAATAGTAAGCAAGTTTGTTAAACTACGAAAACCCATTGATAAAAAGGATGGTGAAGCATTTGCGTGTTGCATATGAGATACTCGTACCTCACTCCCTTCCCTCTTGAGCAGCCATCAATAAGGCTGCTCCCTCACTAGTCACTCCTCGAAATCAAATGACTCAACACATCCACGACCACAAAGAAAAGAAAATCGAGTCTCTCTGCCTACCACGAGAAGCCACTAAGCAGCCCCCAATTAATCTTTATCCAAAGCTTTCTCAAAAATCTAATGGGAGACTACAAACTAATTCCCTCCCTTTACTCCTTACATCATTGCACCATCTCGTGGGCAATCAAAAATGCTTCTAACAACTAACGCTCTTTTAACAAAAGTTGATTGCGCACTAGTAATGGTATTATTCAAAACAAAATTGGCGATAGTCACCAAACTTATCGGCATGTAGTCATGCACGCCCATTCGGTGCTAGGTAGTTCTTGAGAATCAAGATAATGAAAGTAATAGTGATGCTTTAGCAAATGATTCTATTACCAAAGAAACTCTAAAAACACTCATTAATTCATTTTAACATCCCATCATTTGTAGTAAAAATCCCAATATAAGCCATCCGGACTTGGTGCCTTATCCTCAATCAAATATGGAAAGAACTTCTAGAATTCACCTGACTAACCTCAAGCGACTTCTCCGGGCCAATCTACACTACTACTCTCAATCAGATCCTGCTCCAACCCTTCTAAATAGGGTCCTATTCCAACTCCACCTCATTATATAACTCGATAAAAGCCAGTAATCTAATCACAAGAAATATCTTTATGCTCATGCACCACCACCTCGTCTTTCATTTTCTATTTATGTGACCAAGCAGTCTTTTACTTCCCATTTTTTCTGCTAACAAACATATCCACCCGACCAAACATGGATTTGGCCTAATGATAAGAAAAGTCAATGCTACAAATATATGAATGAAAAATCAATCAAAAGAAAGCATAATTACAATAAAAGAGAGAAAAGGGTGAGAAGAAGAAAAAACAATCAAATTAGTAAACCACTCTAATCCCATTGCAAGTATCAGAAAAAAAAGATACCTCTTGAAAGAAAGGGGTCTAAGCGAAAGAGACGCTAATGTTAATATTGATTCTACCCCAAAGAGATCCATAAAAGCTTGTCATGAACATGATTTACCACAAGCACTTCACATGATTGACACAACATCCTAGCACCCAATGCTGCCATTAAACCCTCGGTCACAAAACTAGAGGAAAAACTAATTCAAATTCGAGAAGAACCCAAATTATGCAACTGGCCCAATATATTTTATTCCAAAAGGTTTGCATCATGCAACTTCAAATTGCTCTAAATTTTTCCTCCCAGATCCAACCAACAAAAAGAGAAACACATATGAATTGTCAAATATTGATTTGTAAATATATTTCAAATTATGTAACAAAAATTATAAAGTAAAAAATTAATAATCATATTCTCATGCATCATGATCATGATAATATATAATGATGTATCAACTGGGAAAATCAAAACTCAAAATCAACAACCATAAGAAAAAATATTACAGTCAGAGTTGAATACAACAACGGCATAAAGCCTTAATCCCGAAATAATTGGGGTTAGCAAATTCCTTTCAATCAATATCATTGATATTGTGACAATAATTTTAGCTGGCTGTCCACAAGCCTACATTGCAACCCTCAAAGGATTAAGTTACATCCAGATTCAATAACATAAAAATTGAAATAAAGAAAGCAATCCATGTATGTCTTCACACACAACACGTAATTATATTACCAAAAACAAAAAGTAATAGAAGAGAAAGGGGAATTACGATTTCTTAGCTTGCTCGAGGGAACCGGCATGGCCGAAGTGAAATAGGTCGGCGTAAATACCATCGGCATAGACACGAACGGGCCGGTCCGTCGGCGGGTCTCTGATCCAATACCGGCTTCTGGGTTGCTCCGGTTGAGGTTCCGGGTGTTCCTGGGGCACGACCTCCATGATTTTCCCAAACTATACGATTACGAAACAAGGAAGGCTGACCCTGTTTGCGATCTCCAACAGAGTGCCTATGCTGCTGGCGTTTTGCTCCTTGCCTGATTGGTGTCCGTTGATTTGTGTTTGTGCGCGTCGAGAACAAGTACACGTTCTCCACAACATATCGCTTCTACAGAGCTGGGCTAGGCCTTTTTCCTTTAACTTTTTTGGTTTTGGGCCCAAATTTGTTTAGGGGCAAGTTTCACCTTAATTTAAAAAAGGATTTTTTTTATTGTGTGTGTTTATGGGCACATGATAAGTATTAAATTTTTTTTTGTAATGTGTGTCAAATTAATACTTGACACATTACAAGAGAGTCTTTAAAATAATTTCTTGTAATGTGTGTCAAGTATTAATTTGACACACATTACAAGAGAATCTTTAAAAGATTTATTCAAAGATTCTCTTGTAATGTGTGTCAAGTATTAATTTGACACACATTACAAGAGAATCTTTAATCTTTATCATGTGTCCATGAACACACAATAGAAAAGTCCTTTAAAGAAATTATATGGAAAGATAGGAGATAGAAAATAATAAAATATTTAACAAAAATAAAATAGAAATAATTCAATAGTTATATTATTAGTATATTGATGTTGCTGGGAACTTCCTCAATGACTCCACCGTCAGATTAATAGTCGACTTTGGTAACTCAGGCTCCTTCTTCTCAGTAGGTGCTACCTGATCAAACGTAAACTAAGCCAGGGCGGCTCAGGCGTTAGCCCAGCCTCGGTGTGAGGATAAGTATTGGCTTGGTAAAAAGGGAAAAGCAAAACGGTGATATTGAAGGTGGGTTTGTGTGTGTATTAAGTTGGACATACCTTGACAATGAAGCCTTCATATCTTATTTATACCCTCATCCTCGTGCCTTGCACATGACATCCTCACATTTCATGCCCTCTTTGCCACGTGTCGCCATATCATTGGTCCTTTCATAAAGTAAACCCTTAACACGTGATCATCAATCCCGATGCATAGCAGTCGATGGGTCCCGCTTGGTAGATATTTATATGCCGCCTCTACGGTGAGTATGGACTGGGATCCCTCTCTCGTCGGATAAGGTCGCTCATTATCGTATCTCGCCTTGCCATCATGTCTCGCATTTAATATTTATCGCGGGTATTCCTCATAATATGTCGCCTTTTACTATCACGATTTCCCCCTTTCTTAAGGATATTAGCGGGATATTCAATATCTCGCCTCCTATGATCCCCTTTGGGTCGTAGGTGATATTATCTCTTTCTTGGGTCATATCATTTGTCGTGCCCACGGGTTACTCTCTCGCTAATGGACTTGGGCCGGGCCCGGTGTTATTCTTGGACGGCATCGAAGCCCTAAGTTTATGGCGAGATTCATTTATGGTCTCGAAAACTTTATATTGATGCCTCATTATTCGCGACACATAAAATCCTTCTTTAAGAAGCTATCATTGAAATCTCCATCCATACACGTGTTCCTTTCGGGGCCTCCTTTTAGATCTTATCAAGTAGTCATTTGGGAATTGTGCCAAATTGTGAGGGAAAATTTTAAAATTTTTCCCAAACGTCACATCAATCATTTCTTTGAAAATCTCTCTCATTATAAATACCAAATCCTTTCCTTCATTCCCTTTTTTACTCCTCTTCATCTTCACTTGATTTCTTACAAACTCCGGCGAACCCCTGACCTTGATTATTGTTCTTTCTCATTTTCACCGTTCATTCAACGATTTTCTCCCCAAAATTGTTTCTTGACCTTTCTTTTGTTCATTTCTAACCAAGCGGGCGGTGATTTGGTGCATTATTTCCCAATCCTCAAGACTCTACCTTCTTTTAGGCGTCACATTCATCTTTTAGGTGCATCTTCATCTTTCAGGCCAGTTTTACTCATCGTCGGGTAATTTTTCGAAACCACTTCATATTCTTTAAACCACTTAGTTTTGATTTCCATATTTTTGTCCCAAGTATTTGAATCTTGTTATTCCTTCACCCCATAAAATTTTTCCTAAATTACCCTTCATGGCTAGATATAAAACTTGTGCTAGGCGGGTTAGATACGGTTTATGCCGGGTTTCGGGCGGTCTATATAGACGTCTGCGAACCACTTGGGCGAGATTGCCCCGAGGCCGACATTATTAGGCTACTCGTTGAGAATTGGGTGGATCCTTCGATAATCGATTCTCTCGAAATCCAAGGCCGCTTCTTTCTTCCCCTTCGGCCCTATGTCCGTATTTTTACTTCACACACGAGAATTAGTTCGATTTATTAAGGACAAATATGAACCCGATTTAAGCGACTCATCGAATCCCATTGTGTCGTGATCCTTTTTCCAAACGTAGGATGCATTATAAATCAGTCCTTTCTTCTTCTTCTTCCGGTGAATCTGCGAGATGTCGATAGAACGGCTTCTTCTCCGCGGCGGCTCACGGCAATCCCTCTTCTTGAGAGTTCAAAATCTCAGCTTGCTGAAGGTACCCTCTTTACCAATCCCGCCCGTGCGGCGGGATCATCACTCGCACCGGATAACGGTTCCTTATTCCCAATCCATTACTGATTGGCCTGAGAACATACCACATAGATAGCTCTATTTGCAAATTTCGGACTATCAAGGCGACCTATCTCTCGCTCATTTGAGAGAAATGCGTGATGGTATAGTAGTTTTCCCTTCCCGACTCAAAGCGGGACTTAGAATTCCTCTTGATCCTTTCCTTTGCGAAGTCTTATTCAAAGCCCAAGCCACGATCCTTGAAATTCATCCCGATGCCCTTAGAATCATTACTTCTTTTATTGTCATTTGTCGCTCTCTTCGTAAAGAGCCCTCTATTCTTGCCTTGCTTACTCTATTCGAGGGCTACAAACAAACCGGCCCAACTTGAAGATGAGGTAGTTGAAACCCGCCTTTCTGCAATACCAAAGAGGTCCCAAAGTCCTTACTCCCCTTCCCACAAAGTTCATGGCGGATGGACGATCCCCTTTCATTGTTTCTCGCGTGGGGTGGTCTCGCCGCCGATTTATACTCTATAAATCCCAAATTGATTCAAAGCTTGCGCCGTGGTGGAGATAATACCACTTATTGCCGCCATTCGCTCCTTAGCCACTCGTCCAGAAAATTCTCCTGCTAGTGCTCCCCGACCTCTCATTTCTTGGAGGGGCATTTTACGAGATAGAGGATTACTCGGCCAAGTGGGCATTGCGACAACTTGCCGCGTTCAGCCGCGAGTCCCCACTTAGCCATGTTCATTTTGATGGATGGGAGCGACATACGGGGAATAAGTATGCTTACGAGTGCCGGTCATGCGAGGGTACTCGTCATTTGTTCCGCCATGAATAATGTTCTTTGTATGTTCCTTCTTAAACTTGGCTCTTTCTTCACATTTAATTCATATTGTCGTTTTTCTAACTTTTGTCCTCCTTTTTCCTTTTTCTAGATCACGGAGCGAAATCGATGGAAAGTCGTCAAGTGCCCGATCTTGAAGCAGACAACGAGACGTAAAGGTCTTGCAAGTGCTCGTGATCTTTGCTCTTTGCCGCCCTTCTGCCAATCTTCCTTTGCCCGTATCTCTTGACGGCAAAGACACGGAGGAAATAGCCTTGGAAAAATCCCGAACACGGCCCAAAAGTAGGGCCGGGCCTACTAATGCTCTTTGCTCGAGCCAAGCGACAAAGAGAATCGGCACTGTCACTGACAAGTGTCGCTCCGCCTCCACCGGAAGTCATCAGCCTAATCTGCCATCGTCTCAACTTCTCCACCTGCGCTATTATCCCGCCAATCTCTACATCAATAACTTCTACCATCAATGTCGCTCCCAATGTCATTCCACTATCTAATGCCGCCCCTTTGCCGGAAGATGTTGAGATTTCCCCATACGAGCTGTCCCAGTTAATTCTCCTTCTTTGGAAACTCGCCATGATGAGCTGATCAAGTGTGATTCCTCCTTCCAGCGAGACGGAAGTTTGCGACCTTACCAACATTTCCGGCTCTCCTCCCACTCCTCGCGACCCAAATGCTTCGTCCACACTTCCTCGGCCAGTGGCTCCAAGAAAACTATTCAAAGCCTACTTGATTTTGCCTTAGGGCTTTTTGAGCTAAGCAAGGAAATTGCTAAAGTCCCCATATAAAGGGTGATTGAAGAAACCCGCACCGCGGAAGATTGCATGTTAGGCGGCTCTGCTCACGATTCGGGCTAGCGACCAACTTCAAGTTCGGCGTGTCGCTCACATGGATCCCGATCATGCCGCTTGTCGAGTGGACTCTATTTTTCATTTGAGTACGTTGCTCCTTTTTTCCCTTTATTAACTTTTCCTTTATTTTCGGTTACTTTCTAACTTTTCTTTGTTACTTTTTTCGGCTTGGATCTTCCATCGCTGGGCATGAGCGAGCAAAATACTCGTCTCGATAATGAGTCTGCGAGCTTAAAGGCCACAAACCAAATTTTGAAGCGCGACAAAGATATTCTTAAGGGCGGGTCACTCGGCGAAGCTACCATCAAAAACTTGGAGGACGAGCGCGAGAAACTAAAGTCCGATCGGCTACTTCCCAAGATCAACTTGACCGTACCTTGGTGATCTCGACACCACCAAATCGACCTCACCAGCTGCTACCCGATGAACTCGGCTACGCTAAGGAGCATACCGCCAAATTGAGGAGCGAGAATGAAGCTTTGAAAGAAAATCATGCGGCCGACACTCAAACTTTGCATGACGAGATTGCTAGGCTCAAGAAGAGGCCGGGAAAGCGCGAAATTACCGCTCTCAGCGGCGACGTAGCTCAGGCGGCCAGACGACATTTCGACATTGGAAACCAAACTTCCCTTCGGGTCATGCGGGCCGCGGCGGTGACGTTGATGAGATTCCGGCCATTACTATCGAGAAGCTTGCCCGTTGGGGTTGAGCCCATCTTCGGCGAGGTGTGTCGCCGTGGTCACTCCTTGGTTCCTTTTACTCTGAGGAACTTAAAGATCTCGGCGATGAGGATGCTCTATTGGGTAAATCGCCTTGGGTTTGCTCATACATCAAGAACCCAAATGCCACTTGCTTTGTGGGGCGACTTACTCGATCATAAACACAAGCTTTTGGATGATGCTAAAGCTACGGCCCTCGCGACTTCCGGTTCAACTCAAGCCGTACCAAATGATGATCCCGATGTCTCAGCTTAACTTTTCTTTAACCTTTAGCTTTCTTCAAACAATCTTTCATAACTTGCCATGATGTCTAAACAATTTACTTTCTTTTCTTTTTGGGGCCTGCGTGCCTTTTGAACATTGTACATTTGCGGCCTTTGTGCTTGCCCCTTGACTTTTTGCTTTACTTATTTCTTCACTCATTGTTTTGATAGTTCATCAAAATCTCTTTTGCATAGGTACCGTATACATATACTCCCATCGAAAAGTGAAGTCGTCTTTAGGCGACTTTACTTATAGCATACTGTGCGACTCATATTGTCGCTAACTTTAACCTTTTCTTGGTCTTCTTTTGCTTCATACTTAGAATAATTTCCTTCTTTTTGCCTCATCTTTTCTTTGTCCTTCCAGCGAGAAAGTGATATCTTTCATAGCGACTTATGCTCATGCCCTTAATGCGAAATAAACCTTTTCCTTATTCATAGTTCAGAGACTTTCATTTTTATAGTCCATAGACTCTTACATTTTCCACCATCTATAGCTTGACTTATATCATAGTTTACAACTTACATTGACTCACATCGATTATAGTCCGACGACTTTCATTGACTCGCATCGTTTATAGTCCGACGACTTTCAACATTTATAGTCCGTCGACTTTCTACATTTATAGTCCGTCGACTTTCTACATTTATAGTCCGTCGACTTTCTACATTTATAGTCCGTCGACTTTCTTCATTTATAGTCCGACGACTTTCACCGCTTATAGTCCGTCGACTTTCTACATTTATAGTCCGTCGACTTTCTACATTTATAGTCCGTCGACTTTCTACATTTATAGTCCGTCGACTTTCTTCATTTATAGTCCGTCGACTTTCACCGCTTATAGTCCGGCGACTTTCACCGCTTATAGTCCGGCGACTTTCTACATTTATAGTCCGTCGACTTTCTACATTTATAGTCCGTCGACTTTCACCGCTTATAGTCCGGCGACTTTCACAGGCGACTTTCAGCTTATAGTCAGTCGACTTTCACCGCTTATAGTCCGGCGACTTTTATTGTCTTACATTTGTTTCAATAATTCATCAAATATTGTTTTGATAATTCATCAAAAACTCTTTGCTTTCTTACTCTTAGCGAGATATCACCATACACATATACTCCCATCGAAAAAGTGAAGTTGTCTTTAGGCAACTTTACTCTTTAAGCGATTTTTTATCATGTTATTAGCGACTTAATCATGCATAACTATAGACTTTAATCCATGTAAGACATATATGAGGAATAAAACTTCATACTTTCATTGTATTAAAAACATATTCAACACAAGTTCCACATATATATCTTCTATTAAATCATAAAACATATGGCTTTCATTCATGATTGGAAAGTTCATAAATTCATCAAAAATGACTACGAAAAAGACTTTAATAGGGAATAAAATAGGTAAATTACCCTTATCATTTCAATGGTAATATTTCTTTAAGTGATCAACACTCCATGCATTCGGGACCTCTTTGCCGCCTTCTTCTTTCAAGTGATAAGTCCTTCTCGAACGATCTTAGCAATCTGGAAGGGACCTTCCCATTTCGGATCTAGCTTGGCAAATCCCATTTGTCGCGCCTTTAACTTCACGGCTTCTCAACACCCAATCGCCTACCTTGAATGACCTCTTCTTTACTCGCTTGTCGTGTTGCGCCTTCATCACATTGCTTGTAATTAATCATCCTCATTCTTGCTCTAAGCCTCTTTTCATCACCCGGATCTAGCTCAAAGCACCTTACGTCGCCATTCACTATCTCGTCATAATAAGTTACTCTATGGGTAGGCAAACCCGTCTCGGCGGGAGCCATTAGCTTCGAGCCGTAAGTTAATGCGAAAGGTCTCGCCGAGTTGATCCCTTCCTTTGTTGTTCTAACGTACCATAAAGTTTGTGGATAACTCTTCCAACCAAGCCCCTCCTCTCTTCTCTAAATTTTTACACAAAATCTCCGGCACTTGCTTGTTAGGCGCCTCTACTTGTCCGTTGCTGCGGCCTATACAACTGCGGTACCCGATGTTTGATATTCAAATTCTCGCAAAACCCATGAAACTTCTTTCTAAAGCTGCGGCCCATGATCGAAATGATTGCCGCGGCATTCCATGGCGACATAGGATTTCCTCAGTTACAAATCGATGATGCGGTCTTCGGTGGTAGAAGTTAAAGCTCGTGCCTCTGTCCACTTAGTAAAATAATCAACCGCTACCACCACCATCTGAGCTCCGCCTTTGGCCTTAGGGAAAGGTCCTATAAGGTCTATCCCCCACATGTCAAAAGGCCGGGCCGCTACAATTGGGGTGCTGCTCGATCGCCATTGCCTAGGAATGTTAGCATGTCGTTGGCCTTTGGTCACATCTCCTCACATACTCCTCCGCATCTTTCTTCAATGTCGGCCAATAATACCCATGAAACATGATTTTATTAGCCAAAGTTCTTGCTCTGGATGGCCTCCACAAACGCCCTCATGTACTTCAAACAAAACATTGTCCACCTTTCACGGCTCTACGCATCTCATTAACGGTCGCGAAAAGATTTGCGATATAAGATCCCATCTGTACGGTAAACCTTGGCGACATTTTTCTAACAATCTTTGCCTTATCTTCATCTTGAGGCGGCTCTTCCTTCTCCAAATAGTCTTTCATTTCGCATACCCAATCTTTTTCGCCTACTTGAATATCCATTATCGGCGGCTGTCGAATGCCGGCTCTTGATAAATTCCACCATCACCTTCTTGGGCAACTCCTCTATTTTGTCACAAGCGGCCTTGCTCAACATGTCGGCTCGCTCATTCTTCTCTCTATCAATGCGCACCGGCTCCCAATAATCAAGCTGCGCAAAATCGTCTTACCATTTCACAATACCTTGCCGGAAGCTGCGCTCGCTACCGTATCTACCCTTTACTTGGTTGACAATTAGCGAGAATCGGAATGAGCAACTATTTGTTTTACTCCAATATCTCGGCATAACTCCAATCCCGCCACCAACGCCTCATAATGCACTGGTTGTTTGTCATGTTAAATTTAAACCTCAAGGCCTTCTCGTATGTGCAATCCTTTGTTTGGCGAGCTTAATGAAATCCAGCTCCGCCTTTGTCCTTAGGCGAGGACCCATCAACAAACAATTCCCAACATCCGCGGGTCTTTCTTTCTCTTCTTCCACCTCGGGGTCTGCGACTTGGCCTTCCTCTTCTGGCCTCTTGAGTCTCAATCTCCTCTCTTTCAATACGTGAATGAAGTTTCGAGAATAAAGTACGCAAAGCTGAGCCTTAATCGTCTTTCTCGCCTCATATTGAATATCAAACTCTGTCAATTCAATAGACCATTTAAGGAGCCTTCCAGTGAGTCATTTGTTGTAAAATCTTCCTTAAGGGTGCATTGGTCAACACGATAACGAGGATGGGATAGGAAATAGGCCCTCAACTTTCTTGTCGCAATTACCAAAGCATAAGCCAACTTTTACGCATTAAAATATCTCGCTTCTACTTCACTCGATGCCTTTGAAACATAATACCTTGGCTTTTGCATGCCGCCCTCCTCCTTTAACAATACCGCTGCAAGCTGCTAAATCCGAGGCCGCGAATAGACATATAAATGGTCTCCTTCCTCACGGGCTACATAAGATGGGCGGCTTTCCCAAATACTCCTTTACCTTCTGAAAAGCTTCTTCACACTTGTCATCCCAGGGCAAACTTCGATCTCCTTTCGGCACTTTGAAGAACGGCAAACATTTCTCCGTGATCGCGACACAAATCGTCCCAGAGCTATCACCCTACCATTTAACCTCTGAATCTCTTGAATGGTCTTAGGCGACTTCATATCAATTAACGCTTTGGATCTTCTCGGGATTTGCCTCTATCCGCGGCGATTTACAGAAACCCCAAAAACTTTCCCGCCGTTACTCGAAGGTGCACTTACTTGGATTAAGCTTCATGGAATTCTTTCTCAAGTTCTCAAAAGTTTCGGCGGATCCGCCAAATGATCCTCCCCCTTGGTTTTGATCACCATATCGTCAATATAAGCTTCGACATTCCTCCCAATTTGCGATTTAAATATCTTGTTGACCATCCTTTGGTATGTCGCCCCGCGTTCTTCAAACCAAAAGGCATCATTCTATAGCAAAAATTTCGAGGGAGTCTGAAAGCTGTTTTGGCTTTATCTTCTTCGGCATCTTGATGCGGTGATACCACTGAGTAAGCATCAATAAAGCTAAACACCTTGTGTCCGGCAATAGAATCCACCGATCTATCAATTTTAGGCAAAGGATAACAATCCTTGGGACATGCCGTATTCAAATCTGTGAAGTCTATGCACATCCTCCACTTCTTGTTCGCCTTCGGCACCATCATTTGGGCAAGCTAGCCGGTGGATAAGTGATCTCTTCAATGATTCCGCCTTTAATAACTTCTCCACTTCTCCAATCACCGCTTTCTCTTTTACGCCGACAAATATCTCATCTTACGCTTAAAAGGCTCCACATTTGGGTCGGCATTTAGACAGGTGTAAGGCGACCTTTTCATCAACTCCGCACATATCCTCACGGTCTCCAGGCAAATACATCAATGTTATCTCGCAAAAATCAATTAGCATATTCCGCTCATCCTTTTGTTTTGTTGCCCAATTTTGACTTTACGCTCGGGGTGTTCATCATTCACAATTACTTCCTCGACTCTTACGCACTTGCTGAATATCGGGCTCATCCCGCATTTGCAATGTGTCTACTTCAATTTCGGTCGCCTTCTTTCGATCGACATTTTCTTCATCCGCTACCGCTACTCTCCACTTTTTCTTTCCCGTCATGCGACATACTCCCGGGGTGTCCATCATGATTTCTTCATCACATTCCTCACTCTCCGAATCCACTATCTCTTCAATATGGGGCTCTTTCATCTTGACAAATTTGGTGGATCTAGACCAAGCCATCTCAGCTTGCATCACCATCAAAGCCACCAAATTCTTTTCGACTTTTCTGCATCATTTCTATCTCCACATCTCGCTCATCACTTCTTTCTTTCATAACTTCATCCTCGGCTCTTTCCTCAATAATTATGATTGCCGACTTATTCTTCATACTTTCTGTCTCCTCCCAACTCTCACATCCCCCTAAGTCGGTGATCATATTTATTCTCGCATCCCGATCAAAGCGGTAGAAAGTGAACTTGTGCTTGCTCTGTTCTTTGTTTGCATTTCAATCTTCTTTTGAATAACTTCCTTCACCTCACTTTTCAAACATGCTATCCCCCTTGGTAGGAAACTTGACTCGGCGATGTGGGATAGATACCACCATTTCAAAGCTTTGCATAAAGGGAATGCCCACAATAGCATTATAAGGCGACACCAAATCAATAACCATAAACTCAACGGTCACGAGTTCTCACCTTCTCATCCTCTCCTATCTCTACCGCCAAAGAAATCGTTCCTTTAACCCGCACGGTGTGGTTAGTAAAACCTTCCAAGAATCCTTTATACGGCACCAAATTGGCCTACGTATATCGCATCTTTTTAAAAGCATCATAATAGAGAATATTTCGGCTTGCTCCAGAATCTACCAAAACCCGATGCAAAATCTTTGTTCCCAGGGCGATTGAGATTACAATCGGTTGGCATCCATGACTTGGCGTTAAAGCCAATTCTCGCCTTGAAAAACTAATCATCCTTTCTTGGCTGGGTGGATAGGCGGGAATGTGACAAGTGTGAGATAGCGACATAATCTGATTACTTAGGCAAGTAATGCTTGTAGGCTCGTGAATCACCAAAATTTCATTCCTATTGCCATTTCCTCCTTGAGCCGCACCATTTGGCTCTTGCCATACATATTCTTGCGGCTCACCCTATCAATGCTTATGAATTACTCTTTTCAAATTATAACAATTGTCGGTCTCATGACCCGGTCTAGATGATAATTACAAAATTGATTCATGTTAATCCTCCCAAGATCATTCATTTCAAAAGGTGGTGGCAAATCAACGGCCCGCGAGAATTTCACTTGGTGTAGCGATCAACCTTGTAAACCTTATAACCCTCCTAACTCCACGACCTCCATTCGGGCCTCCATTACGACCTCCATTGCGACCTCCCCCTCTGCCGCCGTAGATTCCCTCGACCTCCTGGCGAGCGGCATTTCCTTCCTTCACATACTCAATCCGATCCTTAACACTCTTCTTTCCGGTGTTAGAAGCTCCTTCATCTACATCCTCGCCCCACAATACGCTTTGACCCTCTCATGCAACTCACTCAAAGTCGCGAGGTAATCTCATTCTTAATTCCCTCTGAATGATTCGGGCTGCAGACCCGACATATACATCATTATAACGTATTTGGGATCAATCTCGGCAATTTGATTGGCGATTAATAAAAATCTGTTGGTGTAAGTAACAAGACCTTCTCCCGTCTTTTGCTTAATGCCAATCGGCTCTGTGCACCTCTTGGTGAGCTCCCATTGACCCAAATCTCGCCAAAAATTTTCTCTTAAAGTCTTGGTACCCCAATATAGAGTTAGCGAGGTTCTTTGTACAAACCAATCAAGCACGAAGCTCGAGGTACTAGCAAAAGTCTTGCATAACAAAGCATCGTCCTTGGTCGGAATCGCCATTGTCACCTCAAATCCCGCTACGTGAGTTACGGCGGTGGTGACTCCTGCATATTTAGATAGAGCGGGCAAACGAAAATGCGGAGCTGTCTCGGCCTCTTGAATATATCTAGCAAATGGGGCTACAAAGGAGTCTTTCTCATTATCAACTACACCACCCCTTTCCGGCTACGCCAATCTCCTTGCCATCTCGGCCATGCAGCTTCTTGAAAGCGTCCTCTTCACCAAAACGACTAACTCGATACCCTTCCCTTTCTCTACCGACCTGGGTTTCTCGCAATCTTTGAAACTTCTCACCTCTTTCTCGCCATCTTGACATCATTTGACGCTTGATATCACCATCTTCTTCTTCACAATAAAGGGACGACACTTGGGAAGTGTGTGGCCAATGATAAACTTTGATCTTTCTTCCATTTTCCATGTACTCTCCCGCTTTTCTTTTTTGTGTTCCTTCAATTCGCTTTTGCGACCCGTCTATTCTCGCTTCTACTTCTTTTGGCTTCTCAGGCTCTACTTCCTTTTCTTGCTCCTCATTTACTACAATTACCTCCTTATTTGCTCCCTTGTCTCCCTCTATTGTCGCCGTTAAAAATCCCTGCGGGATTGGAGTAGGTTTCTTCTTCATCGCCCTCAGTCGCTTGTTGTTCTCAATCAATTGCATGATCAGAGCGTTATGGATCCTCAAACTTTCTTCCTCATTCTCTATTTCCTCCTCTTGTGGTGGCGGCATCACATTCCTCTCTCTCTCTCGTCGCCAGTATCTCGCTCCACCTCTTCAGGGCTTACTTGCTGTGAGGAAGAGGTATCTCTCGCTCCACCCATACCTATACTCCCAAATCCAGAAATTGGAGTGATAATGCTCCTTCCTTCGGAGTCTTTTGGCCCACTACCATATTCTTCTACTGGTGTTGACATTCTTTCCTCTTACGTAATCAGGCGACGAACTTCAACTATGAAAATCTGCAAATCTTATGAAGATTTGAAGATCTTACCCACAAACCAAGAAAACAAAACAACAACCCAGCAATCAAACTTTTCAACACCAACCAAAAAATCTTCAACAATTGCTTCAACTACACACACCCACCAAAGACACGAAAATCCCAACTACTCCAAATCAAATGAACAAAATTCACCACCAGCAACAAAAACTTTCACAATTCACAAACAAACCCAGATTTGAACAAAAATTAACATACAACTTCAAATCCACCACAACTTCACGCAAACACTTTTGCAATCAGGAATTCATACCAACCCAACCAAATGATATTAAGCACTCCAACTATTTCAACCCACAAATATCACAAAAATCCAATCGATTCCAACAATAATTACAAAATACTACTAATCAACTCCAACAACAATAAGAACAACAAGTTCAACTTATAAATTGCAAACACAGCCAACTCAATCGGAAATTCAAAATACCCAATGAATCGTCCTCAACACGAATCCACCCTCCAGATTCTTCGAACAAACTCCCCTGTTACCAATCTTCCGCCGATAAAACTCTAATCCTTGAAGAGAATCAGGTCCCGGCAACGGAACCAATTGATGTTGCCAGGAACTTCCTCAACAGCAACTCCACCGTTGTAGTCTGACTTTGGTAACTCCGGCTCCTTCTTCTCCGACTGGACTGCACACAATCAAACGTAAACTAAACCGGGGGCGGCTCCGGCGTTAGCCCCTCCGGTGTGAGGATAAGTATTGGCTTGGTAAAAGGGAAAACAAAACAGTATTGAAGGTGGCTGTGTGTGTATTAAGTTGGACATACCTTGACAATGAAGCCTTCATATCTTATTTATACCCCTCATCCTCGTGCCTTGCACATGACATCCTCACATTTCATGCCTACTGCCACGTGTCGCCATATCATTGGTCCTTTCATAAAGTAAACCCTTAACACGTGATCATCAATCCCAATGCATAACCGTCTGATGGGTCCCACTTGGTAGATATTTATATGCCGCCTCTGGTGAGTATGGACTGGGATCCCTCTCTCGTCGGATAAGGTCACTCATTATCGTATCTCGCCTTGCCATCATGTCTCGCATTTAATATTTATCGCAGGTATTCCTCATAATATGTCGCCTTTTACTATCCTGATTTCCCCCTTTCTTAAGGATATTAGCGGGATATTCAATATCTCGCCTCCCTATGATCCCCTTTGGGTCGCCGGTGATATTATCTCTTTCTTGGGTCATATCCACTGTCGTGCCCACGGGTTACTCTCTCGCTAATGGACTTGGGCCAGGCCCAATTGTTATTACTGGACAGCATCATATATTTGTGTGAAAATCCGAAAATTATATTTTGTACATAATTTTTATATTAGTTAAAAAAAGGTTAAAGAAAGTGTCATAATATTTGTTAATCAAGACTATAAATAGGTAATCTATATATGTGACACATTTCTTTTTTATCCTTTTAATAAATATAAAAAAAATCAAGCCTTTTAATGGCGGTCATCTATCTATGTGACACATTTTTTTTTAATTAATATAAAAAATTCGTACTCTGGTCATCTATGTGACATGAATTAGACTAATTCATATTCGCCCAACCACTCTTCATCTAAATGAAGGTCATTTATATCCACACATTCATTTTTACAATTTTGATAGGCAAAATAAGCAAAAAAAAAAAAAAAAAAAAAATTGCTCAAACTATAGGGATAGTTTGAATTTGAAACCTAAACTAATTTAATTGTATACAAAGTAATTCAATTTTTTTTTTCATCAAAGGTATACTCCCTCCGTTCCACAAAACTGATACTTATTTCCTTTTTGGTCCCTCCCACCAAAACTGATACTTTTCAAAATGGCAAGAAAATCTTCACTATTTACCCCACTCATTCTCTCTCCTATTTCACTTTTACACTCACAATATTCTCTCTCCTAACTATTCCTCCCACTCATTTTCTCTCTTATTTAATTTTTCATACTCATAACATTTTTTTTCACTTTTTCTCTTTTACTTTTTCTTAATCCGCGTGCCCAGAAATTTGGTATCCATTTTGGTGGGACGGAGGGAGTATTTCCCTTGAAATACTCATCTTCTGCAATGCATATGATTATCTTTTAGCGGCAAAATAGGAATCTATAATTATATAAAGAGGGAAGTGCATAAGAGCACTCATTTTCCCTCCAAAACAAAGATGATTCTAGAATTTAGCTATTTCAAGTGCACTAATTTCAAAGTAATGTAGAAAATCTTTAATTGCTTCCTTCAAGTAGCCAATAATTTAATTAATGATTAATGCTTCCTCAAATTTTCTTAATTACTCATTTCTCTCTTTTTAAAGATCACCTTTCACCCAATTTCACACTCTTGCACCTTTTTTATCCTCCTCCCCAATATCACATTCATAAAACTGTTTTCACCTACAAACAATCAATTTTGAATATTTCTTCATGATAAATTCTTAATTTCTAAGATGGGCAGAAGTCTAAAATGACAGTTAATTTGCTAAGTATATTCTAAGGAGAAATAACAATAGCTATTGATTTATCGAATTATTTAGACCAACTTTTTATATTTTCTTTATTTAAAAAAAAAAAAGAGACACTACTTATACTACAATAATGCTACTAATTACCTCTCTGAATCACATAAAATGATATTTTTTTCTTTAATTTTATTCAACAACTTAATTTAAGTAATTGTTTTTTGGGAAAAATTATATTCATTGTAAAAAAAAAAAAATTATATTTTGCACTTTCCTTATTTATATAAATTTGCTGTCACAACTTTTTATCCGTGCGTTTAACGCACGGGTGCTACACTAGTTACACTAATCTTCCGCATCAACCTCGGCCACCCTTTCATCTTCAATCACATTCTCACATACATACACTGGTCTCAACTCACACACACAGAGTAAATGGTCGTCAACAACTTGCTCCAGAAATCATCTCCACAATTGTTGTCTCCTCCTCAATTTTCTCCGAGAAACCATCATTTTCCTATTGAACTTGGACTTCAAGACCTACTCCCCAAAAATCCCCTAAATTGCCAATATAGTTCCCTATCTTCTCCGTCACCAATGTCGCCGTCAACTTCACCTTCTTCAGTTTTGTCTCCGTTGATGGTCCAAGTCCCCTAAACCCCCAACCCCCCAAACTTACCAAAGCAGATGGAAATTTGAAGAATCAAAATCACCCAAATGAAGAAATCTGGGTGACTTTTAAATAATTAATAATTAATAATTAATAATTGTCAATTTGAAATCGAGCGATGATATGATATTCTTAGGTTTTTGAGATTAGGATCTTTGATGGGAAACCCCCATTTAATAATCAGTGTTCTAAAAGACCCTGCCTAAGGGCGTCTAGATCCCGCCTAGGCGCTAGGCCCCTCTTCAACACCTAGTTCTAAGTCTCGCCTAGGTTCCGACTAATTTCGCCTAGATCCCGACTAATCCTGACTAGTTCCCGCCTAGGCGCTAGGCCCAGCTCCGCCGCCTAGCATCCGCCTAGCGCTTTTTTGAACCTTGTTAATAATAAAAACACTGCAACAAGTGCACGAGTGATCGATGTAGTGATATGCACGAGTAAGGGTTGAATCCACGAGTAAGGGTCAAATCCACATGTACTTGTATTCTTAACCTTCTTAACCGTTTGACGTTAAACAGTAAATAGAAAAGAAAAGAGTGGGTTTTGATTTTGATTTTAATATACCATTTAAACAATTTAAATTAATTAACTACTAAAACAAAAAATAATCTAAGCAATTTAAGAATTATCGGATTCAATAGAAGAAAAAACTAGGGAATAGATTCATATGTATCTCATTAATATGCCTATTAATAATACAATCAATCATAGTTGAGGGTTCATTCTCTTTAGTAAAATTGGACGTTCTCACGTCCTCAATTTAGTGCTCTCCAAATATTACACTTTCTTCTAAGAGTAGGTCTAGGGAGAAACGCGTTTCTCCATAAGTTATGGAGAAACGGGTTTCTGGATATCCAGAAGCTTTGGGATTGATATCCAGAAGCTTTGGGACGGATATCCAGAAAAAAGATTTGAGACCAAATCCAAGGCCAAGACCAAATTTCTGATTCTGGATATCACTTTCACAAGATTCTGGATATCCAGAACATTGAATATGGATATCCAGAAGCCTTAAAACTTATATCCAGAAGCCAATTTTAAATTTCTCGATATCACTTACATAAGGTTCTGGATATCCTTTCAAAGAGTTCTGGATATCCAGAAACCCGTTTCTCCATAACTTATGGAGAAACGCGTTTCTCCCTAGATTTTGGCTTCTTCTAATTCCGCATAATATTCAAGAACCTATTAAAATCATAGGAATATGAAACCTATAATTTTGTTTTGCAAACTAATGATAAACCGAAATTATATTCCTTGAAAGCCCGACTTTGTACGGATCAAGCAATCTCTTAACAATCACCACACACAAATTTAGTTTTAAAGTCAATCACATCTACATATGTGATTATAGCTAGAAAACTTTGATTTAAAAATAATTTAAAAAAACTCACATTTGATTGATTGCAAGATTAATTAATGCATAAAGGATTGATACATATTACCTCCACTCCACAGATAAAAAAAGATTAGTCGTTAATATTCATGATGAACATCAACAAATCTTCACTTGAATGTATAAAAAATTGAATTGAATCTTGAATATAAAACTTGAATTCTTGTTTACAACTAAAGAAAATAATAAAAGCATAAAAGATGTCACAAAACGTGACTGGAGTGTTCTATTTCTAAATAGGAGAAAAGGGGTCAAGTTAGGAAACAACCGAGGAAAGTTAAATCAAGAAGAAAAATGAAAATCGTTCTGGAGGAGGGGGGGGGTTTCCCCTTTAAAGGGGGCGGCCGCACCCTTAGGATAATAGTTACATTTGTTTCTGGAATTCGGGAGCGTCCACTCCCTCCCTTGGGGTGCGTGCGCTCCTCGACAAACTTTCGAAGATCATAACTTTCTCATACGGACTTCGATTGGGACGTGCCATATATCGTTGGAAAGCTTTCGTCGAGTAATATCTATTGGTAATGATTACTCAAGGTCACATCCTTCTTATCCTTCTGTTATTTCCATTATATTATCCTTTTTTGCTCCGCTATTGATTATTCCTTTTTGTACCCATTAAGATCATAATCCGTGACTTTCTCCTTCTATTCCATGTACTCCTATGCACTCCAAAAAGTCATAAAAACACTGAAGGTTGAGAATTGAATAGATCTAAAGATATATCATTTGGATGAGTGAAAACACATGCATTAAATACCACCAAATTATCTTTTGCTCGTACTCGAGTAAAACAAAAACTAAATCTAAAACAAAAAAATAAACTACTTTCTAACCTACGAAAAATTAAAAAAATAAAATATTCTTAGGATGTTCTCATTATATAAAGAGTTGTTAGTCATATAAGACTCAGATCTTTAAAAACACACATAGGCTACAAGTATTATTATGATATGAGATTACATTTACATTGATCCATTTAACTTATAATTCTCCACCGCAGAATTATAATATGAATGAATAATGGGAGATAATCGTCACCAAATTAAGATATTTTGTAGGGTTGCTTGTATTATGCTCTAATGATAATTAAATAAAAATTCTGCCCAAGGATACTTATATTCATGTTTGACCACAACTATCAGCCCAACTATCGTTTTGGGATCAAATATGACTTTTATGGCTTGTAATGTATTGCGAATATCGCGGGCTAGGTTCACGGTTACAAATGAAGGTAAGGGCATACGAAGTCAAGTAAGTGAAACTAGAAAATCTTCAAAATATATCATCACTTGAGTTTATCTCTTCACTCACCCATGCCAACCCATGTTTCTTCATCTCTTCTTTCTTTTCTTTTCTTATCTTTTCTGTTCTTATGCTTTGCATATATATAAAGATCACAAAGAATATTATGCATTAAATACTTTGCACATGTCTCTCTTTTCAATACAATTCATGACCCTTTTCTTTCCTTTATTGATCTCTTTCCACTCAAGCCATTGATTTCCCAAGCACAACCCACAATTTTCCATTTATTTCCTAGTTTCACTTTCTTGAAAAGGTGTGAAAAGTGTATAGTGTAAGGGTAGGATAATGTGGGTACAATATGAAGGCGAATGATGGTCTATGATAACCTTTTACTTTGTGAGAGATTTCCATTTATATTAAAGCTCAAAAGGTGTTCTAGAGGAAATTTCATATGTGACGAGAAAGTTAAAGGCTCACAAAATGGTTAAAAGAAAATAGCCATATATCACTTCCCGAGTAGCCTATTTGATGTGATATTAACAGTCATGCAAACATGTTTTAGGGACCCCGAGAATTCCAAAGTGATCATATAAAGGTTTTATAAGTTGGTAACAATGATTAGGAAAAGGTAATTCATCCTTGAAATCATTATAGACTTTATCCAACATCCCAAAATATGAAATGAACAAAATTTTTAATTTTTCTATTTTTTTGGAGGGTGACATTATATTAACTCCCCTATAAACCCACAAACTCGGAGTGATGCCTACCCCGAAACTCAAAACATGCTATGTCCTCATAGCATAAGGAATGGAAGCATGCCTTGGGTTCAAACAATGACATGACACAACAAAAATAAATGAAAGCAAATAAATGTTACCTCCTTGGTTTGTCTCCCAACAAGCGCATTTGTTTAGAATAATTAGCCCCACTGTGACCCTCGTTTGAATTTACCCTTCACTTTGGCCCACTCCATAGCTTCCCAGGTCCCTACTTTCAAATCATACCCTATATGTATTCCCCAATTTATCTCATTATTTAGCAACCTAGGTAATTTTTGACACCTTTTCTTTTTGGGCTCTTTCACTTGTGCCCTCGTATCATTCTTTTTGGTTTCACAAGAAGGAATAGGTACAATAAGAATGACCAAATTTTCATTGGAATTGCTAATAGGTTGAAGGTCCTCATCATTATTGTAAATATTCTCACTTTCCCTCATCTCACCACCCTCTAGAGCAAATAAAAAACTCATCAATGACTTGCTCATGCCATATTTCCTCCATAATCTCTACCTTCTCCATACACCAACGTGAACTATCACAAGGTAATTCATCCTTGAAATCATCATTGGGGATTTCATAGACAAATCCTCCTTTACATCCTCCAAAGGTGGTATACACTAAAGTAATATGACTCATAAGTTGGATCATAAACTACCTCTTCCCCATCATCATTAATCAGGGTTGGAGGTTGCTCTTCAGGTGATGGTAGATCATCCTAATTGCTTGGCTCACAAGTCAGATCATACACTACCTATTCCCCATCATCGTTTACTCTCCAAATCAGAGTTGAAGGTTTCTCTTCATGTTGCGATGGTGGTGGATCACTATAATACCGTGACACACAAGTCATATCATCGACTACCTCATCCCCCAAACCTTGTTTGAATGATTTTTCCAACTTCGTTTATACGAGTTCGAGGGTGGCACAAGTAACAATTGCCAAGTTGGGAAGGGGAATGTTTCTTGCACTTGTGGAGAATTTTCAGGAAAATATGTTGTAGATGGACAAGCATTAGTAGCATAAGAATAAATACCACAAATAGAACACACATCTTGAATATTATAATTTACAAAATTTCTATTTGAAACTAGTCTTGCTAATTGTTCTAATTGTTCGGTCAATTGTTGGGACAATCTCTGTCCGACCAACTCATCATTGGTGCTCATTCCATACATCCCTCTAATACTATCTAACACATTAATTTTATATTAAAAAAAAATTCTAATTACAAAGAAGAATTAAGACAAACAAAAGAAAACTTATTTATATTGTTGAAATTAAAATGTGGATTACAAAACAAGTGCCCGGCAATGGCGCCAGAAACTTGATGGGGAAAACCCCCACTCAGTAATAAAAACCTCGCAAGTGCACGAGTGGTCAATGTAGTAATATGCACTAGCAAGGGTCGAATCCACAGGGATTTATGTTCTCAACAGTTTGAATTTCAACAGTAAATAGAAAAGAAAAGATTAGGCTTTGATTTTGATTTTGATTTTAGTTAACAATTTAAAAAATTTAAATTAATTAACTACTAAAACAAGAAAATAAGCAAATCAATTTAAGAATTACCGGATTCAATAAAAGAAAAACCTACAGAATGGATTCATATGTATCTCACAAATATGCCTATTAATAATACAATCAATCATAGATTGGGATTCATTCTCTTTAGTAAAATTGGGCTTTCTCACGTCCTCAATTTAGTGCTCTCCAAATATCACACTTTCTGTTAATTCCACATAATATTAAAGAACCCATTAAAACACTAGGAATATGGAGCCTATAATTTTATTTTGCAAACTAACGATGAACCAAAATTATAGTCCTTGAAAGTCCGACTTTGTATGGATCAAGCAATCTTTTGACAATCACCGCACACAAATTTAGTTAAAAAGCCAATCACATCAACACATATGATTACAGCTAGAAAACTTTGATTTAAGAATACTTTTAAAGAACCCAATGTTTGATTGATTGCAAGATTAATTAATGTATAGAGGATTGATACAGATTACCTTCACTCCGCAGATAAAAGAAGATTAGTCGCTCGTATTCATGATGAACATCAACAAATCATCATTTGAATGCATAAAAACTTGAATTAAATCTTGAATATAAAATTTACAACTAAAGAAGAGAATAAAAGCATAAAAGATGTCCGAAAATGTGGCTGGAGTGTTCTATTTATACGTAGGAGAAGAGGGGTCAAGTTAGAAACAACCGAGGAAACCTAAATCAAGAAGGAAATGAAAATAGTGATGGAGTAGGGGGCAAGCGCACCCCTTTAATCAGGGTGGCCTCACCCTTAGGACAATAGATACACTTGTTTCTGGAATTTGGGAGCGTCCGCTCACTCCCTTAGGGTTCATGCGCTCCTCGACAAACTTTCGGAGGTCATAACTTTCTCATACGGACTCCGATTGGGACGTGACACATGTCGTTGGAACCTCTCATCGAGTACTATCCATTGGTAGTTATTACCCAAGGTCACATCCTTCTTGTCCTTATGTTATTTCCATTCTTTCCTTCTTTTCCGTTTCGCTCTTGATTACTCCTTTTTGTACCCATTAAGATCATAATCCGTGACTTTCTCCTTTTATTTCCTGTACTTATAAACACTCCAATAAGTCATAAAAACACTTAAGGTTGAGAATCAAATAGGTCTAAAGATATATCATTTGAATGGGTGAAAACACATCAATCAAATACCCCCAAACTTATCTTTTGCTCGTACTCGAGTAAAACAAAAACAAAAACAAAATAATAAACTAATTTATAACCTATGAAAAATAAAAACAAAAAAATATTTTTAGGATGTTCTCATCATATAAAGATTTGTTTCCATATAAGACTCAGATCTTTACAAACACACATAGCTACAAGTATTATTATGATGTGAATTAATTTACATTGATCCATCTAACTTACAATTTTCCAGCACATAATGATAATATGAATGAATAATGGGAGATCATATTCACCTAAGTAAGATAAGGGTCACTTGTGTCATGCTCTAATCATAATAAAATAAAAATTACGCACAAGGACACTTATATGCATGTTTGACCACAACTGTCAGCTCGGCTACTCTTTTGGGATTAAATATGGCTTTATGGCTTGTAATGTATTGTGACAATCGCTGGCTAGGTTCACGGTTACAAATGAAAGTAAGGACATACGAAGTCAAGTAATTAAAACTAGAAAGTCTTCAAAATATATTCTCAATCGAGTTTATCTCTTTGCTCACCATGCCAACCCATGTTTCATTCTTTCCTCATTTGCCTCTCCGCTCTTGATCGTTCCTTTTAGTACTTTTTAAGATCATAATCCATGACTTTTTCCTTCTATTCCCTATAATCATAAACACTCCAAAAACCCATCAAAACATTTAAGGCTGAGCATCATATAGGTATAAAGATATATTATTTGGATAGGTGAAAACACATCCATCAATCTTCATATAATTCTGAGATAAGGGATAAAATGACATGAGGAATCGGTGACGGCCATTAGAGAAGAAATGGTGACGGTAATCGAAGAAGAAGATAGAGGCGGAACTGTGGTGAGAAAGATGTAGGCGGCTGGGACGAGGGGGTGAAGGGAGGTTGAACTATTGGGTGGCGAAAGGGATTGGGAATAGGGTAGGGAGGATGAAGATGAGCTGGGATGGGAGTGGAAAATGTTTTTTTTTTAATTTAAACCCTTGTAGTTTTTCATTTAGTTCACCTTTTATTTTAAAATTTTACATATTGAACCCCTAAAGTTGGTAAATTTTTTGAACATTATGATTTTCCTATTTTACCCTTTAAATTTTCGGTCACACGCACGTCGCATGCCTATTTAACTAGAAAAATGGATGTAATGAGGGGGAGGTACCTTGGATGCAACAAAAAATATTTTGATTACTTCGTATGCAACAAAAATTAGTTTATGTGTCAAATCCAAATATGACAATATACTATGTGCATGATTTTCTCAAATAAATATGGCAATATACTATGAGTTACATGCTTATATGGCCCTTAAATACTAGATCAACAATTTCACATGTGTATGTGTTTCCATGTGTACATACCAAAAAGTACAAATAGGTAGCTAGTCAGCAATTCCATCAATTATTTGATCGAATTTTAAGAAAAGGAAAAATCTACGGTTTCAAATAGTTACTTTAGGGAAAAAACCCTAAGTGAGCCGTTCAAGGAAAAATGTGTTTGTAACCTTATATCTTAGGGGCATAAATATACAATATACATTGTTTTCAATTTTTCTTTATGGCCTAATATATATTTTTTCAAATTACAATATGAAAGTTTCATATAGCTAGGAAACTTAGTCAACTCAACAGAACATAGATGTGAGTACAAATGTGAGATACAACTGTTCACACATCCACAAATAAGCAGCGGAATAAAATAAATAAACACAAGAATTATAAACGTTTACTGGTTTTAATCCCAGCAAACAAGGCTTACGCCAAAAAAGCTTTTCACTATTAAAACTGTGTTGCTTACAAAAATACAAATAAGTGAAAACAAAAATATTAAAATACTAAACAAGTTCTAATCACCTTCTACGATAAGAACAGTCTCCCTTTCCCATGTAGATCCTATTCTAATCAGAAGTAAAACAAAGAACTTGATGAAAAACTAGATGTGAGTTCGCATGTAAGACACAACCTTCACTCACAACCTAAATGACAATATTGAATTGTGAAGAATAACTATGAATTGTCTTCCAATTTATTCTCTAAAGTAGTGTCTTCTCTTTGTGCTGATCACTTGTATTTATAAGCACCTTGAGAAGATTTTCACGAATACAAACTCTTTCATATGTGAGTTTCCAATTTCTATAAGGAAACATAAAGCACACTCACAAGGAAAGAGATATGTTAGTAGGTTAGTCCTAATCTAAATATATGTACATAAATAAAAGATATTTACAATATTAACAATTTCCTTTTCATAATAGGACAATATAAATCTTTCCAAGAAAGTCATAAAATCAATTTACCAAATATACCTATTTGATTCGAATTAGGAAACAAAATATTTTCTAAAATCTCACTCTTTCAATCTCCCCCTATTTTGGACTTTCTGGTCAAAACAAAAGATCTATGATTTGATTACTATGATCAACATTTTCAGATTCGAAAACTCCCCCTGAATGGATGTGTGTGCAGATGTGTCAACACATCCACACAAAACTGCATATAACAGGTTAGTACTAAAAATTGCAGTTCAACAAATATAAACTAAAGAAACCATTCAGCAACTGTATTTAGGGATTACAGACCAAGTATTAAACTAACCACCATTAAAAGCAAAAACTAACAAATATTAAAAGCAAAAATAGAATTTTTTTATGAAACCATCATAGTTTAAACAAAAATCAAACTAACTTAAACTCCCCCTGAGTTTACAGATCCCAACTTCTCCATGAAGATAAATCAGCAGCAGAATACACAGGAGTAGGATTGGTATTATCATCAGCAGCAGCTTTTCCTTCTTCTCCCCCTTTTGACTAGAAAGTTTAGTCTGCCATCTTAGGAGTCTTGCCTTCAGGGCTTTGAGATTGTTGGCATGTGATTGAGAGGCAATCAGCTGTTCATTAAGAGCTTTGGAGAGAGCATCAGCTGTAGCAATCTCAGCATCAAGATCTTTCATTTGAGCTTCAAAGGAGTCCACAGATGTGTGGCTGGTTGTGCCCACATCCTGCATTGTAATTTCAGGAACAATCCCTAAAGGGAGATCAATAAATCTTTGCTTTGGATCCAACAGGGTTTTAGTTTCTTTAAACAAATTAAACTTACTCACTCTAGCTTCACCTTTTTCAGATTTCACTCCTTGGGCAGTCAAAATTTGAGAGATGAGAGAAGGGTAAGGAAGGGACCATTTCTTGGATGGAGATTCACAATATCCACATATTTTCCTAAAGATGAAATCCCCAAAATTAATTTTCTTGTTGACACCCAACCTATATAGCAAATCATCTTGCACCCTAGTCACTGAGGTTTTATTGTTTGAGGGACACAAGTTGGCAGTTAAAATAGAGTGGAGAAAACAGTACCAAGAGGTGAGTGAACCACTTCCTAGATCCTTAGGTTTAATGGGCCAAGCAGTTAGCTTTCCATGGGTTAGGGTGGACACTAGCTCCTCTTCAGAAACATCACATACCTGATCATATCCTTGTAGGTGTTAGTGCCCTAGGCCTATAGAGATAGACTTATATGTAATGTCATTATTCATTTATATAAGAGATTGTTATTTTGATTATTATATATGTTTGCATGTTTATTGTAATAATCGTGTCCCTAGTAATTAAGAAGCACTAGTATGAAGTTTAATGGATAATCATGTGATGATTATATGCATAGAGATGCACATTAAATTCATGGGTACTTGTTAGAGAACAAGGTACTGGACTTGACCCATTATGAGATTTATGTCATGGTCAAATGTCATAATTAAATCTCATATAGTTATATCATTGATATCCTTTGACCTGAGTTTATCATCGTCTTCCACTCGATGAATATTGTGTTTGATATAGTTTAACGTTATCTTTAACCGGATAACAATAAGGGCTATTATTGGCATGATAGGATTCTTGTTGGGAAGAATGATAAGTCAAGATGGAATTTTGTCCCTCGTAAAGAGAGATGTTTGCTAGGCCACTCGTAAGTAAGATTGATGATGTACATGGCCATGTCCAAATGAATTAATGTGATTAATAACATTCGATTGATCAATTTACTTGGTAATGAGAAAGCATTGAACAATATGAGTTGACATGGACCATGACTCATGTTCAATATAACATCGTGTGACAATGGGATTATGATATGTTCTATGTAGGAAATCGAACTTAATATTATATTATTTGGGTATGCATGATGGCTTGCTAGAGTCCGCTCATGTCATATGAGGATCGATGTGATCGAACTCATTGCCAATATAATATAGTCCTATGGGGTCACACGCATCGAACGAATTGTCAAAAATGGAAAATATGGAATTTTGTACTGAGGGGACGACTCGTCCCCAGGCCAGAACCAACTATTACCTTGGCCTGGGACGAGTGTATCTGAGGGAATGTCCTGAGGGACGACTCGTCCTATAGGGGACGACTCGTGCCCATAGGGACGACTCGTGCCCTGGATTTATACGAACTATTCCCCTTAAAGGGGACGACTGTATCTAAAGCATTGTGGAAGGGGATGACTCGTGCCCTGGGGGAAGAGTCGTCCCGTCGATGCTAACAGATACGTAAATGACTCAAAATTAGAGTTTTCTGAATGGGAAAATATTTATAACGTATAAATACTAACCCTTGGTTGCCCTAGCAGTCACACACACATTTTTGGGTTTAGAGAAACACAAAAGAGTGAGTTTTCAATTGTGAATTGAGAAATCAAAAACACCAATTCCATATTTCTTCATTGATTGAAAGGAGTTTCAATCAAAGGATCTAGCAATCCACCTAGAACTGTTCTAGGGTTCGTTTAACGCGTGGATACACATAGAGGATCTTCGCAATTCAAGATCTAATGTTCGTGATTCAAGGATCATTCATCAAGGATTCACAAGATCATCAATTTGGAGTTGGAACGCGTTTATCAAAGACAAAAGCACACAAGGTTGGTTATTCTATTTCGTCTTATTTAATTACTCATCTAGAACGGATCCATGGCTCCGGTTTTTTCGTGTTAATTGATTTCTTCCGCTGCGCATGGACCCACGAAACCCAACAATCTTTCTTCTAACCCTAAGAAATCATTGATGACAGAGGGAGAGAAATGAATGAATTTTCCTCTAACATAAACAGTGTAGAACATGGAGGAAGAAGGTTTGTCCAATCCTTTAGTTAGATTTGCATAAAATTCATGCACAATCTTAGGTAAGAAAGGGATTGGATGATCAACAGTCAAAAACATTCCTCTCTCTTCAAAAAATTTGTCTATCCCCAATTTGGAAAAACTTTCCCTATCTCTCTTCATCTCTACAATGAAAGCCTTATTCACTATTTGCCCATGCCTTTCAAAGGCATCAAGAGATAAACATTTGGAGGAAACAGGGGTTAAAGCAGTAGAGGAGAAAGTTTTAGGGGTACCATTTTTAGCAGTCAGCTTGGAGGATGTGCATTTGGATATGTGCACATCTGAGAGCACATTCTTTGGTGGAGAGGGTTCCCTTTCAGGTTCAGCTTCAGTATCTCTTTCAGCATGTTCATCAATGGATTGATCTTCTTTCTCTTGCTCTATTTCATCACGACCCAACTTATAATTTTCATCTGATGCAGTGTCATCAGAATCATAACTATCTTCAGATTTATCCTCTTCCAAAACAGGTTCAAGCCCAGCTTCAGCAACTTTCTTTTTCCCTTTCAGTTCCATGAGCAAGTTGGCCAGTGGCTCCTCATCCTTGTCCGGTGGAGGGGATGCATTTATTTGAGCCCTAGGCTTTCTTGTTAGCTTAAGCTGAGGTTCCTCTTCCTCTTCTTCATCATCACACGTGATGGCAGTTGTGGGTTTCCCACCAGGTTTCTTCAAATTCTTGGCCTTGTTAGCCTCAGAGAGTTTCCTTACCCTGTGAGATATTCTCACATTCCTGGGAGGTGCAGGTTTGGCAATGTTCCCCTTTAGCTTGGAAGTAGGTAACTTCCTTTTCTTAGTGAGGCGAGTGACCAATGTAGGAGCAGGGGACACGACAGGTGGAACCATAATAGGTCGAGGAACCGGAGAGGGAGGAGGAGTAGGATTTTTAGGAGATGAGGGAGTAATGGTTGGTTCCAATGGAGTAGGGTTAGCAGATAGGGGTACCACCATTGATGATTCAGATAATGGAGATGAAGGGGGTACCTCGACAAACAATTTAGGTCGAGCAGTTAGATCGGATTGGGGGATTTCATCCCTACCAACAGAAATTGGTTCTATATCTAGCACATCTTCATCGCAAATCGGATTTTGAGGGTCCATTGATTCTACAAAAAATGTTAGGTCGAATAGAGAGATAAAATTTAAGATGTTTGTGTGTGTGAGAAATTATGAGGGATGGGAGCAAGGATTAAAGAGGGTTTAAGGCTATGTGACAAGGGTTGTGCCACATAAATACTCACAACTCTCCCTTTCCTACTCAAACAAGGATTCCTTCCTCAAATAGGAGTCAAAATTGCAGCAAGAACAGAAGGAGTCCACAACGGCTATAAAACCCTTAAAAATTCCACACACAGCAAATTACAAAAAAATAGGGATTAAGATTTATCAAAATATTACATACCTTTTGTGGTGACAAAAAAATCTCCAGCCATATCTTTTTCCACAGAAACCCCTTTGAAATTGTCCTTCCTTTTTCATTAAGGATTTTGATACACACCTTTCTTTTTCATGAGAGATATTGGAAATAAAAAACATGTTAAATCAAAGAATAAATTAAGAATGAAAATTAACTAGAGAATATTTACAAAGTACCCTATTGTAATTGCTCCAATTTGAGCTTGTTAGTATTTTCGTTAGAAAATTAACGAAAGTTATAACATTCCTAACAATTCCTAACATTCCTAACATTTCTAACCAAGTAAGGGTAGATTAAGGATTGCCAAAAAAAGATAAACCAAAGAAAGAATCAAAAAAGCAAAAGAAATGGTCAAAAACCCGAAATAGAAATGGCTGGGACATTTTCTGTTGCTTAATTTGAATTTTATTCCTTGTGTCCAAAGCACGAAGGCGTAATTAATGAACAGTGCACGCCTTGATCATGTCCGCGCGGATGGTATTGTAATTTCAGAGGGCTATAAATTGAGGCCTTCAGTCTCAGAAATGAAAGAGAAAAAACACAATTTGTAACTGCACCTTGGCGAAAATAGTGAGAAAACAGTGAGAATTCTCTAGAATTGTCACCTTTTTCTCAACTATTCACCCAAAATCACACTCACTCAAACACTTTCATATTCAAGCCTCAAACACTCTTACATTCAAGCCAAAAATTCCAAAACACAAAGAAGATTGGTAAACCCTCCTTCTCCTTACCCTAAACTCCTTCATGCATACATTTTCAAACTCCAAAATGTAGTTTGTTCATCATCTTGTCTTAGATCCAAGAAGATCACCATGGAAGTTCATCTCCATGGATGATCTTCTACAAGGATCAACATTATTTTCAAAGCATTCTTACTTACTTGCAAAGAAAACACATTTTCAAAACCCTAAAACTCATTTTCATACATCAAATCTCATTTTCAAAGGATAAAATTCCCCTTCCCAAGCAAATGAAGTGCTTAGTCCTAATATACCCCAAGGATGGTTTGATATAGTTGATTCACCACTAAAATGTCAAGTGATCACTAATAAAAACCTAGGGAAATGGGGACAAGCATGGATGCCAAATCCCCTTTAAAATCATGTTTTTCTTCAAGGAGAAGTTGTTGTCCAGTAGCAATTTTCTAAGACCCCAGTCCATGGTCTAATTTTTTGGACACAGATAAACTTGGAATTTGGTGTTGACTACAAAACACTTTTTGTATCCAACATCCAGAGATTTCCAGAAATATTTTTACTTTATTTTTTGCGTGAGTAAAACTCCACTTTTCAAATTTTCTTTTGAAGGTCAGATCACCAGTCTCTGGAAGTCCAGATCTCATATCTGAGATTTACAGAAGGTTTTGGATCCTCAAATCTTCTCCAAAATGAAAAATTCTTTCATAGAAATCTTATTTGAGGTGTCTGGAACAACTTTCATTCTCTGAGTTTTCTCAGATTATGAAGTTTTAAAGCCCTTAAATCCATTTCAAAATCAAGTGTCCACTGCCTTTTTCATTCTGGCAGAAGTGGTTTTCAACTTCCAAAAATCTTTTGAGTACCAAAACTCAACCCAAAAATCACACCAAAAATCATGGGATCTGTCCAAAGTCTAATAAAGAATATTCAATTTTTACTTTCCTCAGTTTCAACTTATTTTGGCCAAAACACACACACACACACCCACAAATGATTTTTAGCTTGGAAGACTCATTTTACGAGGCATTCCGGGTGCACATTAACGTCCTTCCCGGCATGTAACGTGACCTCCGAACCCAAATCTCTAATCTCGGGCATTTTTCAAAGTTTTGGCCCTTAAAACAAAAATGACGTGGCGACTCCGGTCTTTTTTCGATTGGTTTTTCAAAGAAACAAAAATTTCAAAGTTAACCCTTTCGGAAAAATTTTGGCGGCACATCATCATAGTGGCGACTCCGCTGGGGACAAAATAAGCTTTTTTAAAAAAATGATATTTGGTATATTGTTGGAAACCATTAAACTTCCCGTTATCGCCTCCTAACACGAGTCGGGGATAAATTGTGGTTTAACAATCCCACGTACCGGTATCATTGTTTAAAAAAAAAAAAAGAAAAGCTTTTGAGGGTCAAGCTTCCGTCCCGGCATTAAAAATCATTTGTTGTGTGTGTTGATTTTTGCACATTTTCGTGTTGTTTCGTCCGCCTCGAAAAAAGTCAAAATTTTGACTGTCGGAATTATGTCCCTAACTGTCGGAATTTTTGTGTTTATGTGCTTATGTGTGCATTTACTTTCAAAAAAAAAAAAATTCAAAAAAGAATTTCAAAAATTCAAAAAAGAATTTAAAAAAAAAAGGAGTTTCAAAAAAAAAAAAGAAAATTTTCAAAAAAAATAATGCATCATTCTTTTTAAGACACATAAAAAAATTTCTATTTTACTCAGAAAAAGAAGATAGACTGCTTGCACACTACGCGCACGTGACCGTACACTGCACACTACGTCCCTAACCCGGGGAAATCCTTGTCGCGGCCCGTTTGGTCTTATTACGCCTCTCGGTGCAAGCACAGGACTACCCAAACATCCCATGGAGCCTCGTGTCGACCATGCACTTGTCCGTGACACACTTTGTCCGAGACCCGGTTGGTTTTTAGTGCAGTGCGTGTCATGCCCTGTACGTGTATAGACCTTTCCTTTCAAGCCTTTGTCGGCACACCGACTCAATATCTTTCGGGGACCCTAATCAGCCGAAGTTCGCCGGTTTTCCGCCGCAGACTTTGACCAAGATATTGACCGGCGCCTTGACTTCGGCTCGGCCGGCACAAATTATACATCGACTCCCGGCATGACACTTTGAGTCATCAAGGATTAATGATCATTCCATGCCTAATTATAGCCTAATTGACGACAAGTCAAGATCAATTGTGGACATTTATCAGTCCAAATCATGCCAACTTTTTGTCGAGCCCCCGGACACGATTTTGACTTTTGACGTCAGCTTTGTCCGTAATTTACATCGAATGCTCGTTAAGACTCGATTACCCGCCAGACTTTTAGGATCGTTTTTCTTTCGGTCGGTGGGACCCGCTTGCCCTATAGGACCCTCGCCGGGGCATCCACCTGGGAAGTCGAAATACAGGTGGAATACGTGGGGCTTATAGACGTAGTGACGGGGCCCACTGATCCAGGATCCAGAGTAGTTTGCGAAAAATAAGAGCAATCTTTTCCAACCGATTAGGCTTAATAAAACATGTTTTAAGTAAACGTGAACAAATAACTGCATGTTGCATGAGCCCAAAGCCCAAACACCTACCCTCCTTCATTCCCAGACATCTGAACCCTCGTGCCTTTTCCCCCGCAGCTCCTCACAAAGGTTGGTTCCGGACACCGGGTCACCGTTTGATTAGTTGGGAAGAGTCAAGCGCGTCATCAGCTTCGCCGTTTGTTCCGACTCCGGGTTTCAGAATGTCTGCATCAGCCGGTAATGATGGGGACAACGTCGCTCCGTTCTCCAAAATCCCTCGCAGACCAAAGATTGGATCCAGTTGGTAGAACAGATGAGACTTCGACATGAGGCTCAAATCGACGATCTTCTGGGGGTTGTCGCAAGTCATGGTTTGACTATCAGTCTCAATTCCGATGGCACTCTTACCGCAAAGAAGGAAGAAAGTTCTCCTCCTCTTCTTAATCGTCCCGGATACATCAAGATGCTACCCCAAGATTCCTATGTCTCCACCGCCGGGACTCCTGCCCGTCGACTTACAGGGCAACTGGCCCCCAAACAACAGTCAAGGACGAAAGAGTTCGGCATACCATCAGTTGTCCCCTCTCAAGGTGATGATCCCGCAAATATCAGCATGGGTAATGAAGATCGGGAAACAGTGGAAGAAATATGGTCAGCCATCAAAGCCCTGGAGGAACGCTGCAATGCATAAAGCAAGCCTGGATTGAAGAGGCCACACGCCACTTCGGGACATTAACAATCTCCCAACCGGCGGGGCTACCACTGAAGGACAAACATATGCCTGTTCCCCTGGATCTTAATACCTCTCATTATTCGGCGGAGTCCAACCATTCGCCCAGATGAGCCCAACAGACAGATCTCCCGGACCGGTTCAACTCAAAGTCATTCCCGGACCGCTCAACACGAGGCCCCAAATCCGCCGCAGGTAGTAGAACACATTTGGTGGGATATACGTGGACTGTCCCACCGCCTTGAAAGAGACTATCAGGACTGGATACACGAGGACCGTCCTCCTAAGAAGAAGAAAGTTTCCTCCCAGCAGAAATTGAAAGAGAGGTTCGAGGCTGGTGATACCAGTGTGGGTACGCTCGGGGAGCCATCTGGGGGATTTGATTACTATGTACTCTACTCCAGCCAGTCTTCCCCAAAGCAAACAGGGATAGAAAAGCCAAAAAGCCTTGCCAACGATAGAATTGAGACCCTCGGACACCAGAATACTGAAGATTTGGGAAATTTTACTGCCGGTCAGAAATCTATCACCCCGCGGGATCAGCCAAAGTTCAGTTTGTCCAGCTCCCGAGTGTACACCGACGAAGAAAGACCAACGCCAGTTTGGCGCTCGCACTCAATCAATATGCTGACTGGGGATGGCAACCGCTACAAACGGCCTCAGCATAACCCAGGGGCTTCAGCTAAGGTTCTACCTCGCAAGAAAAAGGCACGAAGTGACTGGCTTGATGACTCTCTTTCTCCAGACAAGCACCAAATCTATGATCCCCGCCTATATGGTAGCATGATCACCTTCTGCGACGAAGATTTGCCAAGAGATGTTTCCCGGACAATGAAGCTTTGTACATCACCATTAAGCTCAACACCGTATCGCTCCTGGAGTATTGGTGGATAATGGATCGGCCATTAATGTCCTTCCCTTAGCATGATGCGGGCCTGCGCATCAATGAAAGGCATATGATCCCATCTACCGGATTATCAAGGCCTACGACGGCTCGTCTCGTCCCATCACGGGGACGGTGACTGCGGAACTGCAGTACGAAACCCAAATGGTGCCAGCGAAGTTCCATGTAATGGATATCCCATCCGAGTTCACAGCCCTATTAGGACGTCCTTGGTTGCATCACATGAAAGCCATAGCTTCCACCCTCCACCAATGCGTCAAATTAATTAACCGACAAGGGGACCTTGAAGTCATAAGGGGTGACAGCTTCTCATAGGGAACGAAGCCGAGACCGTCACTAAGCATGCTCTTAGCCGTACACCGGGCTACCTCCTCCGAATCGACCAAGGGACTATCGAGGCAAGTCTCATCGAATCCCCTGTAATCCGGTGATGCCAATTATGTCAACGCACTCAAGCGGCGAGACTCCGAAGAAGTTCGATTCATCAAATTCAATTGTCATTTCCAACATTTGGAGGCATACCGGAAGGAAACATTGAACACCGCCATGATACAGCACACAAACCCCGGTCCCTAACCACAACTTTGTCACCATTCTTCAAACCCACTCTCCGACCCCCGCCAAGCCAGGAAATTTTCATGATAAAGATCGACAAGCATCGTCATACTCAACTCGAATCTATGAACGTCGTGTGGGACGTCCTCCTTGCTAAACTGCCCGCTAAGCCTTTCTGCTCAAGCATGGGGCATGAGATTTTTCCAGCAGCACACCAAGACGTAATACGTTCTTACATCTGGATTGAGTGGTTAGATTGTGACGAGATAGAATTCCCTGAGTGAGGAAGATCCCTACATCCACATGCTCGGTTTCGGGCGCCAAACACAATTGATTCTCGGTTCGGACAAAGAGATGATAGCAATGGCGAGGAAGGAGGACGAAACGAGACGACCCCAGAGTCATGAGGCCTCCGACAAAGAATGCCGCTAAAGAATTGGGAAACTCTCTCAGGCCCGTCCGCGACCAAAGAAGAAATGATCACCAAGCTTGGATTGGTCCCCCGTCCCTTTGTGTCAACCTTTGTAAAGTCCTCCGAGTCTCTCATTGTTGAGTTTGAGTCTTCCGAGTCCTCCGATGGCCTCACGCCTGAAGACTACGAGTCTGTAGCAAATGTTGTATTTTCTTTCGTTCCTAATGAAATGACGAACCTTTCTGAGTATCCCTTGATTGCCACTTTAATTAATGATGAATTAATTAATAAAAAAAAACATTTAATAATAATTCATTAGATAAAGAAGCAGACACATTAAATAAAAAAAAAGAAGAGAACAAAAATCTTTAAGCAGGTTGTTCGGAAAGAGGAAAATCGAGCCCAAGCTGCCGAAGAGATTTTGACGAGTGTGAATCTGGGAACTGCGGAAGAGCCTAAAGAGACGCAGATTGGTGATTTCTTCGAAGGAACTGGAAAGGATGCCTTACAAAATCCTATAAAATCCTCAACTCAAGGAAAGTAGCCCTCTTCATCAAAGAGAACATCATATGCCGATACGGGTTGCCAGCCGAAATCATCTCAGATAATGGATCCCACTTCGAAGGGGAATGTGAAAGGCTGCTGGCAGAATTCAGAATAACCCGTCACAAGTCATCTCCTTACAGGCCCCAAACCAACAGAGCCGTCGAGGCAGCAAACAAGACTCTGGAAAACATCATCCGGAAAATGGCTGTCCGAGGCAGAGATTTGCCCGAGAAGCTACACCTGGCACTCTGGGGCTACAGAACATCCGGAGAGACACCATTTGCTCTCACCTACGGGATGGAAGCCGTGCTCCCAATCAAGCTAAAAATCCCCTCACTCTGTGTGCTGTTGGAAAGCCAGATCAACGAGGTCGAATGGCTCCGAAGTCGCCATGATGAATTGGCCCTACTAGATGAGCGCCGATTGAAAGCAATGGAACACATCCGAGCCTACCAAGGGAGAATGGCCAGAGCCTTCGACAAGAAAGTAAAGCATCGGGAGATCCGAGAAGGTGATCTCGTTTTGAAAGAGAAGCCCCCAGTCCGTATCAACCCCCTCGGCAAATGGGAGCTGTGCAGGTTGGGCCATACGTCGTCCGAAAGATCTTCTCCGGAGGAGCCATGCAACTTGCAGACCTCGACGGAAATCCCTTTGTACACCCAGTGAATGGTGACAAGCTGCGCAGATACTACGCGTAAAAACACTGAGTCAAAAAAAAAAAGAAAAAGAGTGCTAAAAGAGTAATACCCAACTAGGTTGAAAACCCGAAAAGGGCGGCCTAGGTAAAAAATAGGGTTGCACAAAAAAAAAGACAAAAAAAAAAAAAAAAAAAAAAAAAAAAACAACAACAAAATCGACCGGGTCGAACTACGGAGACACGAGCCCTTTTGTCCGAAGGGAACGTAGGCGGCGGAAACGGTTCGGTCTAAAGCACAAATAAAAGTCATACTTTGACATCAATACACCGATCGAGACCATGAAAGCGTCTCGAAAAACTCTGAAGCAATTCAAATATTCATTACAAGTTAAAAACTTTTGATGAGTCTAAGCCCGGTTCATTCCTACAAGCGGCAACTTTGCTAAAAGAAAACTAAGATACATAATCAAACTAATGTGTCTGCTGCGACAAGAAAGGGATACTCGGAAACCTCGAGTCACTCCATGCCACTCGCATGCGGCCTCTCCCCTCTTCTTCCCCCTTCGAGTCTTCTTCTTACGAGCACGGGAAAAATGTCGGTCTTCCTCCTACCAAGCTTTGGTACAGGAACAGGATCTATCAAACCAGCCTCTGTCAGGGCCTTGGTAGCCCTAGCGTCATCTCTCATCTCCTGTAGCCGGGCTGGTAGCATAGGAGTCCTCCTCTCCTGCCTCTTGACATAAGCCTCATAGTCGGTCACAACATCTCCGCTCCTGTCATGAGGGTTGGCCCTCGCCTCGGCCCTCCTCCTCTCCGAAACTGTCAGGTCCTCCGCACCCACAATGGCCTCATGCCGTCTCAAAATAGCCATCTGAGTCTCTCCCAAATGCCTCTCGTACCAATCCAGGTACCAAGTCATCAAGAACACAGGTCTCGGACGCCTGAGGATAACCCGAGAAGGAAAGACGTCATACCTCCATGCTCGGGAAAGAAATGGAAACACTGAGGGATCATCCATAGAAGCGAAGCCACCACCACTGGTGGCTATATCACCAAAATCCTCCAAAGGAACTTGCTCCAAGCCGAACCTGTCTCGAGAACCAAAGCCGGAATGTAGAAGGCTGGGTAGAAAGCCCGGAAGCATGACCACATGAGACCCGTCTGAAGTACTCTGCGAGTCTCCACCCGCCAACAAGGCACGACCATCGATATCTTACGTAGGCGACCAGCCATCCAACGCTCCCATGAGCCACGATCATCAAAATCTACAGCAACCCCTCTCTGGCGAATGTCCAAGGCTTGATCATATCGAAGTTTCCCGAAGAATCCCCAAGCGCTCCATCAACCACAAAGTCAAGAGGAATGGGCTGCCCCGTGCATATACCGTTTCCGGTAGCTTGACTGTCGAGAGCATGAAAAGTCTCTCCCAAGATCAAAGGTACAACGTCTACGCAGCGACAATGAACAACGATATCCGGCGAGACCGATGACAAATCCTAAAAGAATAAACCATGAACAAGGTCCCGAACATGCAAAGAGCAAAGGCATCCCAATAGGCATCGTCAAGCAAGCCTAAGCCCCTAAATCTATCGGGAGACCAGAAATATTGAAATGATCGGGACCACGAGATCATACCTTGTGCTTCCTCAGGGAAAGATGAAGAAGGTTGCACAACTTGTCAAGAAAAGAGGCTCCTCGGGCAAAGGAATTGCAATCTCCTCCACCTCGGGACCACCAAGCAAAGCCCGAAATTCTTCGACGGTCGGGACCATCTCATTGTAAGAAAGGCAAAAGACATGCCTTCTAGTGTCCCAAAATGAGGAAGAAGCTCTCAAGAGGTCGTAGTCGGAACCAATTCTTTGAGGGACCATAAGCACTTCACCTTGTACCTTTCCTCAAAGAATGACCTCCTTTCATGCATAATCTCCCGAGACCACTCTTTAAACTTGGTGAAGAATTGCATTTGAGAATTTTGGGACAATTTGGGTGGATTTCTCATGCTCACAATTCTCTCCATGGTTTTCTCTCCTTCTCCCGAAAATGGCTGTTTGAGCTGGTGGTTGAAGAAGGTATTTGAATTTGAAATAAAGGAGACCAGATCTGAAGCAAAATTAAAGGACAATGTCGGATGCGAGGTCTGTCCGCGCGGATATGTTTGCCACCCGAGAAAAAAAAAATCTTTGCAACAGTCCAAAGCTGCTGCACCAAAGGAATATTTTGTCCCGGCCAAAGCTTTGTCCAAACCAGTTCATACACCAAACATCTACACCCTTGCCAAAAAATCGAGGCTCATGCAACATTGCATTCATACAGCATTGCATTCAAAAAATAATAATAAAATAACAATAATCCTAGATTATTACAGTCCAAAAAAAAAAGAGAGGAAAAAAAAAGCAAAAAAAAAAAAAAGAAAAGCAAAAAAAAAAATGTACATAAAAATAAACTGTATCTGTCTAAATACAATCTCAGTCTCAGAAATCAATCTCAAAAAATCAGTCTCGAAGGATCGTCAGTCAGAGTCCTCGGTGGCTGGGCCTTTTCCCCGGTCCCTCTTGCGGCTCGGGTCCGCCTCCTCAGTAGTCATGAAGATCTCAGGCTCAGAATCATCATCCTCTTCCCCGAAAGAAGGCTCGTCAGGACCCACCGGCACGCTCTGATACGGCAAGCCAAGATCCGCAAAGAAATCATTTCCGAAGGTGAAGGCATCGGACTCCTGGACGTGTGAAGAAGATCCACCATGCTGCCAGACGTGTCCCTGCCCGTAAGGATCTCAGAGAATGACGTGGTCCGAAGGTAGTACCACGCGGGGATCAAGGAGAGGAGAAAGAGGAGTCTCGGAGGAAGTCTACGAAGGAATAGGGAAGCCTCCCGCGACGGGCGCCGGCGTGGTCGCCTCGCTCTAGCCCGAGGGGCTCCACAAGCCACCATCCTCCTGATGAATCTCTTAGCCCCGATCACTGCTTCGTCGGCTTCTCCACGACCACCTCAGGAAGCTGCACGAAAGCAAAGCGTCGAAATAGTTGAAGCGAGAAATGATGACGGGAAAGAAAAGAAAAGACGAAGCAAAAAAAAAGAGGTGGGAAGGAGAAGCCATACCTTCATACCGGACGAGGCCGGAAAGCTCGTGGAAGCCGCTCGAGGTGAGGGATCTGCACCCTCAATCGGACCCCATCTGGACATATGAAAAGTCCGTCCGAGGGTACCGCGGGACCCCTAACCCCTCTCTATCAAGAACTGGGCGTCCTCGGCCTCCTCAAGACAAATATTGGATATGGCTCAATCGCCACAAATGCCGAGAAGTCTTTGGCCGCCCCGGTAATCATCCCAGTCACGAGATCTCTCACTAGGGTGCATCATGTCGGCGGGAGGCTCCATCGGTGTCATCAAAGGCGAATTCACGCCATGCGACGCGTCACCCTCTCCCCGGATAATAGACGTCGCAAGTCAAGCCCCTCAAAATCCTCCATTTGCACGGTCCATACCTCGGCGCCCCTCGGCTGCGCCACATCGAAACGATCCCGGGGATAAAATATCATCTCCTCATCCGTCTCGGCCCGTCAAAGGCGGGCGGTCCACAGTATGCGAGGGTCGTGCGCCCTCTAGAACCCTTCTTCTCCCGGGCAAACTTGGACCGAGAACGCATGGTGGATACGCCCGACGTACTCCGCCGTCTGTCGCCACATCGTGACGTGAAAGAACTCCAACGCCCATACTGCGAAAGGTAAAAATCAAATCAATTAAGTGCGAAAAAAGATACGTGCTTAAAGAAAAGAGGGAAAGCAAAAGTAAAGCTTATACCTCCGGAGGGAACTCGAAGCATGTCAAGGCGACGGCCTTCGGCTATACCGATCTAGAGCGAAATAGAGCTCGCCCGATCCTGCCTCTCCCAAGAGACCTCTCCGGCCATCCCCACGTCCTCCAAGGACCTCGGCAAAGCAAAGACAGCCGTCCCCTCGGCATGTCCAAAAAGGGTGCTCGAAAAAGCAAACCATAAAAAGGCCCTAGCAATCTGCTCAGCGCCTATCCTCTCATCTCCAGCCTCGTAGTTCCCAATGATCTCCACAATCTTTCCCTCAACCACGGCGTACTCCATACCCATCCCCTTTTTGGGAATAGGGGAAAATCCTAGACGGGCTGCGAGATCACGATCGTTGTAGCCATCTCTCCACTCAATCTGCGTCCATTAAAGGACGGACCCGTGATCGCGGCATAGTCGGAAAGCGTAACCGTCGCCTCGCCCCGGAGGAAGTGAAATGTGTGGGTCACGTCCCACAGTCTTGTGCCAAAGCGAAGATCGAGACCCTTGCTCTTGGGAAACTTGACCAACCCCCTCAAGCACTCAATGAACTCGTACGGCCGGTCTCAATGACAATCTGTCTAGGACTCATCATCGCTCCTCTGCCCATATCTGGAAGCCGGTCCCATAGACCAATCACGAGACTCCACGATCCTCAAGTCTTCATCTTGTTCACTTTGCTGCATCACAAAGCGATCTCCACCCTGCAATTAAAAAAAAAAAAAAAGAGTCAAAAAAAATTTTGCATTCAAAAAAAAATTGCATTAAAAAAAAAAGAGCATTAAAATAAAAAAAGAGCATGCACATGCATCATAGACATGAAATTTTGAAGAAAATTCGGCAGCATAACAGCATGCAATGAACCTAGCCCCATTTTTCTTGCACAAAAGAAAGCAGTTTTCAGCAAATCCCAATCAACATTCATTCATACATGAAGAAAAAATTCATACAAGGAGTCAACGGAAGCAAAAACTCCGTCCCATTTTCATAAAATAACATGCATACACGCATACATTCATTCAACGGAAGCGAGAACTCCGTCCCATTTTTCATGAAATAACATACATAAACAATTTTTTCAAATCATTCATTCAAAGGGAACGAAAAACCCGTCCCACTTTTCATAGAAAATCACATTCTCAAAAAAAAAAATGCATTCATATCATGCATATCATCCATCATCTCAAAAAATCCTACATTCGTACGAGGAGTCAACGGAAGCAAAAACTCCGTCCCATTTTCATAAAATAACATGCATACATGTCATTCATGGAATCATCATCTCATTGCAAAAAAAAAAAATCATCATCCCATTACAAAAAAAAAAAAAATTCCTACAAGAGTGCATACATGCATACATTCATGTCCGTCCCAAATTCGGACGAATTCCTTATCATTTCATATTTCAAAAAAAAAAAAAAACAACAAAAAAAAATGGCAAAATGCCCATTCTTTTCAAACAAAATGCAACATGCATATCATCAAAATCAAGATTCAAAGTCAAAAACACAAATTTTTCAAATTTAATTTCAAATTTCGGACAAAAAAAAAATTTGGCAAAAATGCCCATTCTTTTTTCAAGCAAAATGCATTACCCATATACTCATTACAACATGCAAAGCATCAAAATCAAAATCCAAGGCCAAGAACATCAATTATTCGAAATTCAAAAAAAAAAAAAATCAAAAATCACCAAAAAATCAATTTCAAGCAAGAAATCGACAAAGGGATCGAAAAGATTCGAAGTATACCGTTCGGAGGCTCGGATCAGTGGCCCAATGTTGCCACGCATCGGGGTAATGCTCCTCCGCAATCGATTGCGAAAGAGAATAGTGCCTCCTCATTCGGACAAGCTCCAATCGCCTCTCCGCTACCGGACCACGTCCTTGGCCTTGAATGGCTACTCCCGCGTGTTCCATTGCTCGAAAAATCAAAGAAAACGGAAGATTTTCGAAGCTTTTCTTGGCCAACAATGGCTTCCCCTCGGTTTCTCCCTCTTCTCTCTCGAAAACTGAAAAGAAATTATGAAGAAGAAGAAGGGAGGGCGGCGCCTCATTTAAAACCTGTCCAGATTACAATCCCCTCCGCGCGGATAGGTTTGAAGGGTCAAAATGACCCTTTTGCCCTTTAAAATTTCAGGACTCTGCAGTTTAGTCCTCAACTTAACAAAGTTAACCAAAGTTAACCCCCTTTCAAAGGAACCCCCACGGCAGTCAAACGTAAGACCAAAGATAACGGAATCCCGTCTCTTTCATCAAAATCATCAACGGCAGTCAAACGTAAGTCCGATCCCCCCGAGAAAGGTAACGGGATCCCGTATCTTTCATCAAAATTATTCCCCGGCAGTAAAACGTAAGTCCGATTTCCCCGAGAAAATTAACGGAATCCCGTTTCTTTCATCAAAATCATTCAACGGCAGTAAAACGTAAGTCCGATTTCCCCGAGAAAGATAACGGGATCCCGTATCTTTCATCAAAATCATCAACGGCAGTCAAACGTAAGACCGATCTCCCCGAGAAAGTTAACGAAATCCCGGTTTTTTCATCAAAATCATCAACGGCAGTCAAACGTAAGACCGATCTCCCCGAGAAAGTTAACGGAATCCCGTTTCTTTCATCAAAATCATTCAACGGCAGTAAAACGTAAGTCCGATTTCCCCGAGAAAGTTAACGGAATCTCGTTTCTTTCATCAAAATTATTCAACGACAGTCAAACGTAAGACCGATCCCCCCGAGAAAGGTAACGGGATCCCGTATCTTTCATCAAAATTATTCCCCGGCAGTAAAACGTAAGTCCGATTTCTCCGAGAAAGTTAACGGAATCCCGTTTCTTTCATCAAAATCATTCAACGGCAGTAAAACGTAAGTCCGATTTCCCCGAGAAAGATAACGGGATCCCGTATCTTTCATCAAAATCATTCAACGGCAGTCAAACGTAAGACCGATCTCCCCGAGAAAGTTAACGGAATCTCGTTTCTTTCATCAAAATCATCAACGGCGATCAAACGTAAGACCGATCTCCCAGAAAGTTAACGGAATCCCGTTTCTTTCATCAAAATCATTCAACGGCAGTCAAACGTAAGACCGATCTCCCCGAGAAAGTTAACGGAATCCCGTTTCTTTCATCAAAATCATTCAACGGCAGTCAAACGTAAGACCGATCTCCCCGAGAAAGATAACGGGATCCCGTATCTTTCATCAAAATCATCAACGGCAGTCAAACGTAAGACCGATCTCCCCGAGAAAGATAACGGGATCCCGTATCTTTCATCAAAATTATTCCCCGGCAGTCAAACGTAAGACCGATCTCCCCGAGAAAGTTAACGGAATCCCATTTCTTTCATCAAAATCATTCAATGGCAGTCAAACGTAAGACCGATCTCCCCGAGAAAGTTAACGAAATCCCATTTCTTTCATCAAAATCATTCAACGGCAGTCAAACGTAAGATCGATTTCCCCGAGAAAGATAACGGAATCCCGTTTCTTTCATCAAAATCATTCCCCGGCAGTAAAACGTAAGGCCGATTTCTCCGACGAATACGTCTGATTTTCCCCAGCAAAGGCTAACAAAATCCCCAGCAAAGTCAACGGAATCCCTAAAGCCAACAGAATCTCGAGTAGATCTCGAACTACGAAAGGGCTTGATTCCTACTAGGGATACGTAGGTAGCCTATCATTAGGTCCAGCCCCCCGACCAAAACGGTCACCCCCTCCTTCGGCAGCAGACAAAGTCCACCGAAAGGCCATTTCAAATCAAGGTCTGAGGCACCTAAAAAGACATCATCGTCAAGGTTCGAGGAACCTAAAACGCTATCTTCAAGGTTCGAGGCACCTAAAACGCCATCTTCAAGGTTCGAGGCACCTAAAAGGCCATCTTCAAGGTTCGAGGCACCTAAAACGCCATCATCAAGGTTCGAGGCACCTAAAACGCCATCATCAAGGTTCGAGGCACCTAAAACGCCATCATCTCCAGGTTGACGCCTCAAAATAGTCATTCCAGGGTCAAAGACCCGAACTACGACTGGCTTGATTCCTCTTAAGGATACGTAGGTAGCCTATCATTAGGTTCAGCCATCCGACCGAAAATGGTCATTCCTATCCCCAGCAGAGCGGATAGCCATCAGACCAAAATGGTCATTCCAATCCCCAGCAGAGCGGATAACCATCCGACCTAAAATGGTCATTCCTATCCCCAGCAGAGCGGATATACAATTTCAGCCATCCGACCGAAAATGGTCATCTCTTATCCCCAGCAGAGTTTATTTCCAGCAACCGACTGCAGAACTCGCTCATCAGGTTCGAGGCACCTAAAACGCCATCATCTCCAGGGTCAAAGACCCAAACTACGGCCGACTTGATTCCTCTTAAGGATACGTAGGTAGCCTATTAAATAGGTTCAGCCACTCGATCACTTGATCATCCTGCCAAATATGGAGCCTTACTCTTATCGACGACCCCGCTTCCTTCGAAAGCGCCGTCGCCGAGGGGCTACTGTAAGTGCTCCAATTTGAGCTTGTTAGTATTTTCGTTAGAAAATTAACGAAAGTTATAACATTCCTAACAATTCCTAACATTCCTAACATTTCTAACCAAGTAAGGGTAGATTAGGGATTGCCAAAAAAGATAAACCAAAGAAAGAATCAAAAAAGCAAAAGAAATGGTCAAAAACCCGAAATAGAAATGGCTGGGACATTTTCTGTTGCTTAATTTGAATTTTATTCCTTGTGTCCAAAGCCTGAAGCTGTAATTAATGAACAGTGCACGCTGCTGATCATGTCCGCGCGGATGGTTTTGTATTTTTCAGAGGGCTATAAATTGAGGCCTTCAGTCTCAGAAATGAAAGAGAAAAAACACAATTTGTAACTGCACCTTGGCGAAAATAGTGAGAAAACAGTGAGAATTCTCTAGAATTGTCACCTTTTTCTCAACTATTCACCCAAAATCACACTCACTCAAACACTTTCATATTCAAGCCTCAAACACTCTTACATTCAAGCCAAAAATTCCAAAACACAAAGAAGATTGGTAAACCCTCCTTCTCCTTACCCTAAACTCCTTCATGCATACATTTTCAAACTCCAAAATGTAGTTTGTTCATCATCTTGTCTTAGATCCAAGAAGATCACCATGTAAGTTCATCTCCATGGATGATCTTCTACAAGGATCAACATTATTTTCAAAGCATTCTTACTTACTTGCAAAGAAAACACATTTTCAAAACCCTAAAACTCATTTTCATACATCAAATCTCATTTTCAAAGGATAAAATTCCCCTTCCCAAGCAAATGAAGTGCTTAGTCCTAATGTACCCCAAGGATGGTTTGATATAGTTGATTCACCACTAAAATGTCAAGTGATCACTAATCAAAACCTAGGGAAATGGGGACAAGCATGGATGCCAAATCCCCTTTAAAATCATGTTTTTCTTCAAGGAGAAGTTGCTGTCCAGTAGCAATTTTCTAAGACCCCAGTCCATGGTCTAATTTTTTGGACACAGATAAACTTAGAATTTGGTGTTGACTACAAAACACTTTTTGTAGCAAACATCCAGATCTTTCCAGACATATGTTTACTTTATTTTTTGCGTGAGTAAAACTCCACTTTTCAAATTTTCTTTTGAAGGTCAGATCACCAGTCTCTGGAAGTCCAGATCTCATATCTGAGATTTCCAGAAGATTTTGGATCCTCAAATCTTCTCCAAAATGAAAATGTTTTCACAGAAATCTTATTTGAGGTGTCTGGAACAACTTTCATTCTCTGAGTTTTCTCAGATTATGAAGTTTTAAAGCCCTTAAATCCATTTCAAAATCAAGTGTCCACTGCCTTTTTCATTCTGGCAGAAGTGGTTTTCAACTTCCAAAAATCTTTTGAGTACCAAAACTCAACCCAAAAATCACACCAAAAATCATGGGATCTTTCCAAAGTCTAATAAAGAATTCCCAATTTTTACTTTCCTCTGTTTCAACTTATTTTGGCCAAAACACACACACACACACACACAAATGATTTTTAGCTTGGAAGACTCGTTTTACGAGGCATTCCGGGTGCACACTAACGTCCTTCCCGGCATGTAACGTGACCTCCGAACCCAAATCTCTAATCTCGGGCATTTTTCAAAGTTTTGGCCCTTAAAACAAAAATGGCGTGGCGACTCCGGTCTTTTTTCGATTGGTTTTTCAAAGAAACAAAAATTTCAAAGTTAACCCTTTCGGAAAAATTTTGGCGGCACATCATCACACCTATATGTCCTAATATGCAGGATGACTAGCATGATGAAACACACAGGTTAAGGAAAAAATCTCAATTTACAGATGTGGCATAGAATGCGAGTCACATTTGGGGACACATTTAGATCACAAAAAGTCAATGAGCAATAATCTAATCTGCACAGCCTCTAGGATACATCCACCCATTTTTTATTGTGGATATTTTGTATTTTGAGTAGCTTTTACTTTTCTTATTTCCCAAAGATATCCCTTTTTCCCAATGATCTTTTCAAATTTGATTTCAATCTTTCTCTTGAGAATCACTTGATCACTCTGGTTTGGCTTCATACAAATGGGAGAAGCAGCTGTTTCTCATTGTTTAAGGCACCTACTGTGAGATATCTAAGAAGATTATATCAAGTTATCAAAAGATAATATGAACAAGAAATGCCCACAATTAGGCGATCAGAAAATGTCCAAGATGTAAGGCTCACAAGTGACCACACTGAGATATTTCGTGCAAATGCATGATTTTTTTTTTCAGTTAGATAATATACAGATGTGTTAACGGATGTGTGCATATTTGTGCTCATATCCTCAAATATCACACAAGCCAAGAGACATCCTCAAGGAGGAAAATCTCTCCAAATCTAATGTCTTCGTAAATATATCAGCCAATTGATTTTTCAGTCCCAACAAATTCCAGACACACAATTTTTTGTTCTACAAGATCCCTAATGAAATGGTGTCTAATATCAATGTATTTTGTTCTAGAATGTTGGACACGGTTTTTATATATGTCTAAGGCACTTTTGTTATCACAAAAAGCAGTCAAGATTTTGCTATTTAACCCATAGTCCTTTAGCATTTGATTCATCTACAGCAGTTGTGTGTAGCAACTTCCAAGGGCTACATATTCAGCCTCTGCAGTGGATAGAGATACACAATTTTGCTTTCTACTATACTAAGAAACAAGGTTGTTCCCTAGGTAAAAGCATCCACTAGTAGTACTCTTCCTATCATCACAATTTCCAAATTAATCCGAGTCGATACCCTACTAGATTAGTGTTTGTCTCCTTAGAGTAGTGTAACCCTAGGTTTGCTGTCCCATTCACATATCTGATTACCCTTTTCAAGGCTTTCATATGAGACACCTTTGGGTTTACTTGATAACTAGCACAAAGACACACACTATACATAATGTCAGGTCGACTAGCTGTGAGGTATAATAAACTGCCTATCATGCTTCTGTACAAGGTCTGGTCTATACTCTCATCATCTGAGTCATGGCTGAGCTTTTGGGAAGATCCCATTGGTGTTTTGAGGTGTGAGGAGTGTTCAAGATTGAACTTTTTCACAAGTTTTTTTGCATACTTGGACTGAGAGATGAACATGCCTTCTTTGAATTGTTTAATATGTAGGCCTAAAAATTAGTTCAACTCTCCTACCATACTCATCTCAAATGTGGAGGTCATGCTTTCAAATGTGGAGGTCATGCTTTCCATAAAAGGGACAGCTGTCGCTGTCCCTTTCTCCCCCTCTATTTTCATTTTTTTCTCCTCCCAAAACTTTAAAATTAAATATCTTAAGATCTAGAACTCAAAAAAAAAAAAATCGAGACCATTGTATTTTTCATATCGTCAAAACGAATCAAACTAGCAGCATCAACATATATTTTAGAGCAATATGAGATTATTTGATATATTTGTTAAGTTCACAGTTGTTCTAGTTAAGTTCACAGTTATTAAGTTCACAATTGTTAAGTTCACATTTGTTAATTCACAGTCGTTTTTTATCTTTTATGGCTCTCTTTTTGCAATTTATGAGATTATTTGACATTTTTGTTAAGTTCACAGTTGTTTTTAATTAAGTTCACAGTTGTTTTAGAGGCCATAAAGACTAAAACAACTGTGAACTAAACAAAAAACAACAGTGAACTTAACAAATAGGTCAAATAATCTCATAAAATTGCAAAAATAAAGGCTATAAAATTCTAAAAACAAATGTGAACTTAACTAAAACAGCTGTGAACTTAATTAAAAACAACTGTGAACTTAACAAAAATGTCAAATAATCTCATAAAATTGCAAAAATAGAGGCCATAAAGGACTAACACAACTGTGAACTTAAAAAAAAACAACAATGAACTTAACAAATTGGTCAAATAATCTCATAAAATTGCAAAAATAAAGGCTATAAAATTCTAAAAACAACTGTGAACTTAACTAAAACAACTGTGAACTTAATTAAAAACAACTGTGAACTTAACAAATATGTCAAATAATCTCATAAAATTGCAAAAAGAGAGCCATAAAAGATAAAAAAACGACTGTGAATTAACAAATGTGAACTTAACAACTGTGAACTTAATAACTGTGAACTTAACTAGAACAACTGTGAACTTAACAAATATATCAAATAATCTCATATTGCTCTAAAATATATGTTGATATTGCTAGTTTGATTCGTTTTGACGATACGAATAATATACAATGGTCTCGATTTTTTTTTTGAGTTCTAGATCTTAAGATATTTAATTTTAAAGTTTTGGGAGGAAAAAAAAAACGAAAATAGAGGGAGAGAAAGGGACAGTGACAGCTGTCCCTTTTATGTTGCATGAGCGTATGTTTGTGTATTTATCAAGTACTAAATGATTGTTGGATCTCATGGTAATATTGATTTAGGACAATGGACTAGCTGGTTGATTTCCATAATGTGTGTCCTTATTGATCATTTGACTTGCTTTTGAAGGATCCATTGGTAATTCTCCCTTATCTTTCTTTGTGATTGTCGCGTTATGTTTTTATCTGTTAAGGCGGTGAAGGTCGACCTGGTCGAGGTTGCCCACTTATATAAGGAGCGACCTGAGCTCGAGCCTTTATAACCAGGCTGAGGGATATAAGTATGGGGCCGTATGTCATAGCAAGTTAGGTCGAGACCTAGTTAGGTCAAACAAAGGTCTTGGTCAACTTGGCGAGAGGGTCCGTCCAGCCTGTGAGACATGTAGCGGGCCTATTGGGCTTGTATCGATAGTGGAAGTAGGACTCGACCCATTGTGCCTGGCCCGTCACTTTTATTCCATTCAGGCACCCAAATTTCTAGCTCGACTTGTAGAGTAGGAAGTTAGGTAATTCAAGAGACATTGGTCGGAGCTCTCCAGCTCGATTGTGGGTGAAGCACGTTACTTGGCCCATCACACGATTTATGTTGGAGCATGTTGCTTGACTTCGAGGTGAGTTGATGAGCTGTCATAAATGTGTCATCATTTTTGCATTTATTGACACACATTCCCACGAATGGACATTTTCCTAGGGAATTGTTACCAGCATTAAATTTGAACTATGATTGAAATTTTGAACCATTTTACACGAATTGTTCCACTTTTTGTAATTGAGGTAAGGGGTATGAAAGGAGAAGTTTTAATCTTTTCCAAACTTTACAAGCCTTGAGTATTTGAAGAAAATATACTAGAATCCCCAAATTTCCAGTGAAAACGGTTGTGTTTTGCTCATCTTCTCTGGCCATTAAATATCTTCTTCCATTCTCCACTTCGCTCAAACTCTTTTCAGACTAACTTAGGTAATTCACCATTTCTTCCTCCAATTTGATTTTGGATTTTGTTTGAAATGCCATGGCTAGGGTTTTGAACTTCAAAATAGGGGCAATGTATTGATTTAGGGTTTATAAGAGGGAAAGTGGCCCCTGGAGAGCGTTGCCCTTAGATGAATGTGTTGAGATCCTTAGAAAAAATTGGTTTTTCTTTAGTGAGATTGGATTTATGACCGGTGAGAGTAGAGGGGACATGGCTCTAGGTGACCCTTGTATTGTCTGTTTCCTTATGCTAAAACAAGGTAACTGGCCGTGGAGAAAGGGGGTTGTTACTCATGTTTCCCCAAAACAAAAAGTTGGTCAACTAAATAGTTACTCGAGGATCAAAATTCTCCATAGACCCGTTCTTTAATGAATTTCTTGAGTGCATGGATGTTGTTCCGGTGCAGCTGGAAGCTAACATTGTTAGGGTCTTGGTGGCTTTTGCCATGTTGTGCAGTTTCATATGGTCGGGCCCTGCATTCATACGTTCAGGAAGTTTTTCAAAGTCATGGTCGATAGGAAGACCTTTGGCATCAATACTCCGGTCATGACTAAGGCTCCCAAATTCTTCATCGACCTGCCCGATAAAGCGACAAGCTGGAATAGCCACTTGATACAAGTGGAGAGAAAAGTAGGATGGGAGTTTCCACTGTCAGGTGAGGACTTCAAACCAATGGGTCCCTAAGTGGAGTGAGGCCCTGACTAAGAGTTTTAGAGCAGTAGCCAAAATAGGCTTCGTCCATTGGCAAACTTTTAAGTAGAACCAAGACTACTATGTCTAAGCAGGGATGATGTAGGGCGTCGAAAGAGGAATTATTCCCTTAGTCCCCATAATTAGAGGTCTTAGGTACCCATATTGGGTGATCCATAGCGGGGGCAGGTTTGACAGTGATTGTCCGTTGTGTAGGAGAGCTGAGGGGCATTGCAAGATCCTAAACCATTTTGGCGGTTAAGTTTCGCACACATTTTTTTTGTTTCTTTCTTTCCTTCTTTTAGTCTATTTTTGCTTGACTCAATTTTTTTGTTGTTGTATAGTGCTTACTCCCGAGCAAGAAGCCAACATGATGTGGATGATCAATAAGGATAAACGCAGGAAGAAGAAGCCCAAGCTAGTAGGAAAAATGAGGCCACACGTCATAATGACTAACTTCCCTAGGATGGAGTAGGAATGGTCCCCATCAAAGACCAGGTTATAGGTGACCAAGAAGTGGGTCGTGCTGGGGCCAAAGTATATATCAAAGTGTTTGGATGGCTGGTGCCCAAAGTCTTAAACGGAGCGGAGGTCGAGCTGGATCTCATGAGGCTGGAATTGTCTCTCAAGTTGGGCTCAACAACAACAACAACAACAACAACAACAACAAAGCCTTAGTCCCAAAATAATTTGGGGTCGGCTAACATGAATCCTCATATGTTATCGTGAAAAAAAAAATAAAACATAAAATTAAATTAAATAAAAAAATAAAATAAAATAAATAAAAAAAAATAAAATAATAAAAAAAAAAATAAAAATAAAATAAAAAATCAACCCCCACATGGATTTTTGCCCTCCACTCCGGCCTCTTCAACACCATACTTTCATCCACTCCAAGTAAATTCATATCATTTTCAATTACTCTAATCCAAGTTTGTTTGGGTCTTCCCCTACCCCTCGCCATTTTATCATTTCTCCACTGTTCCGGCCTCCTAACCGGTGCATCACTCGGTCTCCTTCTCACATGTCCAAACCACCGTAGACAATTTTCCCTCATTTTATCCTCAATGGGCGCAACTCCTACTTTACCTCTGATCACCTCATTCCCCAACCGATCCTTTCTTGTATGACCGCACATCCATCGAAGCATACGCATCTCCGCCACATTCATCTTATGCACGTGACACTGTTTCACGGCCCAACATTCGGTGCCGTAAAGCAATGCCGGCCTAATTGCCGTGCGGTAGAATTTTCCCTTTAATCTATTGGGCATGCCGCGATCACATAGAAACCCTGTAGCACTCTTCCACTTCAACCAACCTGCTTTAATCCTATGAGCCACATCTCCATCTAATTCTCCATCCTTTTGGATAATGGATCCAAGATAGCGAAAAAACTCAGAAGCTTGGATAATATTTCCATCAAATGTGACCGCCCCTGCCTCCCTACTTCCAACTCTGCTAAACTTACACTTCAAATATTCAGTCTTGCTTCTGCTTAGTCGAAAATCTCGAGATTCCAAAGAGTGTCTCCACAACTCCAATTTACTTTCAACAACCTCTCTTGTCTCATCAATCAGCACAATATCATCTACGAACAACATACACCTTGGTATATCATCTTACTGACCTCGTCAATTCGTCCATTATCAAAGCAAAAAGAAAGGGGCTAAGTGCGGAACCTTGATGCACTCCAATTTTTATAGGAAACTCTTCAGTCTTTCCAACACTAGTCTGTACACAAGTACTAACTCCATTATACATGTCCTTGATAATATCAATATATTTCTTTGAAACACCCTTCTTTGCTAATGCCCACCAAAGTACCTCTCTTGGCACTTTATCATATGCCTTCTCCAAATCAATGAAAACCATATGCAAATCTTTCTTTTGATCCCGATATTTCTCCATGGTTTGTCTCATAAGATATATTGCCTCCATAGTCGATTTTCCTGGCATAAACCCAAATTGATTATCCGAAATATCCACAATTTTTCTCAGCCTTTGTGCAATCACTCTTTCCCAAAGTTTCATAGTATGGCTCATTAGTTTGATCCCCCGATAGTTGGCACAATCTTGGACATCACCTTTATTCTTATACAAAGGGATCAGAGTACTCTTTCGCCACTCCAATGGCATTGTGTTAACTCTCCATATCTTGTTAAATAGCGTTGTTAACCAATCTACTCCCCTCTCCCCGAAACATCTCCAAACCTCAATTGGTATACCATCCGGTCCAACGGCTTTCTTCAATCTCATCTTTTTCATTGCCATTTCCACTTCACTCTTTCGAATTCTCCGCATAAAATCTCGATTAACCATACTCGAAGAGATATTTAAATCTCCAACATCCTGCTCTTGACCGCCATTGAACAAGTTATTAAAGTACGAACTCCATCTATCTTTTATCCCCGACTAAAACTCTTTGGTCTACATCCTTCACACATTTAACCGTCCCAATATCTTGTGTCCTCTTATCCCTCATACGAACGAGTCTGTAGATGTCCTTTTCCCCTTCTTTTGTATCCAACTTATCATAAAGTTTCTGATTCACCTTTGCTCTTGCGTCTCTTACTGCTTTCTTAGCATCTCTTCTAGCTTCCTTATACTTCTCATAGTTCTCGTCGCTCCTACATTTCCCCAATAATTTGTAGCATTCTCGCTTGCCCTTTATTGCTTGTTTTATTTCCTCGTTCCACCATGATGTGTCCTTACTTGGTGGCCCATTTCCTCTAGATTCTCCAAGGACTTCTTTCGCCACCTCCTTTATGGTATGTACCATCTTAGTCCAAGTCGAATCTATATCCATATCCTCCACATTATCCGCCCAAATACCGGTATCGACCATCTTAGCTACAAATTTCGGTTGATTTTTCCCTTGAAGTCTCCACCACTTGATTCTAGGGTCTACCTGTGATTTTATCTTCCTCGAAATTCTCTTACTTCGAAAATCAAGTACCACCAGTCTATGTTGAGTTGCTGTGCTCTCACCCGGAACAACCTTGCAATCTGTATAACTCTTTCTACAAGTATTTCTTACTAAGAAGAAGTCAATCTGACTCGCATTACCTCCACTCCTATAGGACACCAAGTGAGATTCTCTCTTCTTGAACCAAGTGTTCATTATACTCAAGTCATATGCCAACGCAAAGTCCAGGATACTATTTCCTGCTTCATTCCTCTCTCCAAAACCAAAACCTCTATGTATGCTCTCAAAGCCATATCGACTAGACCCCACATGTCCGTTCAGATCACCACCAATCACTAATTTCTCACCACTAGGTACTCGTTGCACTACCTCCTCCAAATCTTCCCAGAACACTTGTTTAATAGATGCACCCAACCCTACTTGTGGTGCATAGGCAGAAATAATAGTTATAATCTCATCACGTATCACCAGTTTAATGCCCATAATTCGATCACTCTTCCTGTACACTTCCACCACATCATTAATATACTCCTTATCAATAATGACTAGTACATATGCCCGTGTCCGAGGACACGGGTCTTTTTTTTTAATTAACATTATAAACATTATAGAGCCGAATCATCATATTCATAAATATTCAATGTTTTTTGATCGTTCATTTTTTTCAAACCTATAAAATTAAACACAACATAAAATTAAACACAATATTTAAATAATAATAATTAAAAATCTATCTAATTTACATTCAAATAAAAAAAACTATCTAATCTAATTTACATTAAAAAAAACTTATTTATTCAACATTCAAATATTAAAAAACAATTAAAAATTTAATTTTAATTTAAGATAATTTTTTTGAAAGTTTATTAATTTAATATAATAAATCAAAATAGTTATTTTTTTTTCAAAAACATTGGCTTATTTTTTTGAAAGTGTATTAATTTAATTAATTGAGAAAAAAAAAACAAAAAAAAAACCTATACTATATGGGGCGTGCCTTTTTTGGAAAGTGTATTAATTTAATTGGGTAGATATACCCTAATTTCACTGCTTCATCCTCATTCTCACTCCCAAATCTCCCACGCCTCCACACCGATCTCCCTCACCGCTCTCCCTCTCCATCGCCGACGATGGCCTCACCAAACCCTGCTTCTGTTTCTATATGCCCAGTCGAAGTACAACATCTCAATCGACGCTCTTTCTCTCCGGCGACGACCTCACCAACGTGACTACCCCACCCCTCCCACAATCATCGGCTCTAATCAATGGAGGAAGGCAACTACCCATCAAAAATTCCCTCCGGAGCAATCAATTTGGTATTTTTGGAGTCGAAGCCCTGAGTCACGCGATTCGTCCGCAATTCGCCTGGGATCCTCGTCCAAACCGTCCGCAATCCGCCCAAAATTCGGCCGCAATTCGCCATGGATTCAAGGTTGGTTAATCGTTCATTCAAAATCAATGGTGGTCCACCAATTCCCGGTTTCCCTTTCTCCATTCCCTCCATTTCTTTGTAATCATCACGCAAAAGGGTTTTGAATTTGTATAGAAAAAGATTGAAGAAAGAAGATTGAATTAAGGAGCCTTCTTCTGTGTTTTTCTTGAAGAATTCTTTCTTTAGGGGTTAAATTTTCTGGGTATCTTTTGGTTTTTTTTAAATTGATTGAGAAGATGATTCGATTGTCAATAGCGGCGTTGCAATTGGCGGAGCTGTTTGTGAGTTCATTTGTTCATCTGTTATATGGGTGTTCATTGTTTGTTTTCGGTTTAACAGAGAAATATGAAACATTAATATTGAAAAATGAAACAGATAAATTAAACAGAGAAGTATGAACATTAACATTGAAAAATTACCTTTTGATGAAGTTTGAATGCTTTTTGTAGTTAATTGAATTTTGAAATTTGAATGGTAAAGTTTGGACCAAGTTTTTGGAAAGTAGAAAGAATGGCGTATATAAAAGAGAGAAGAGGGTGTGAATTTTTTTACAAAAATTCAAATTTTAGGAGGGAAAACAGAGCACGGGAAGATTAGGAATCTGTAATAGTTTTTTTTTTTTAAGGGCAAAATGGGGAGGGGACATAAAACTGAGGGCAAAATGGAGAATTCCCCCCTTGGAACTGTTCATAGAACTGTTCTCAAGGGGGGTGTGATTTATACTATAGATACCCACTCCATACTAGGCCGGGCATGGATATAACTACATCAGTGGTATATCTAGATTTGGAGGGGCAAGATGATAGTGCGGACCCCCTAGTTCTAAAAAGAAAAAAGGTCGTGACGAATGAGATATGTAGGAGGTCGATGTGTCGACAAAGAGAGATGTCGTGGCAAGACCTTCAGCTCGATCTGCTAGTTTCGTATCTAGCCCTCTACCCCTTCACACTACTGGAGCCATGGACACTAATACTGTGAAGTCTTTGGTGAACACATTGAGCGATGTTGTTCCGCTCAAGAGGGTTAATTCTCTTGCTCAACGAGATCCCAAGCTGAAGCTGGCCCAAGTTGTGGTTCGTCGATTAGCCGATCAAGACTTCATCGCTTCTTTTGCTGCCTCATGCCTAACTCTTGAAAATTTCTGTAACTGGTATGGTCTCATGGCCTCTGAGCTAACTCTTGTCCATTTTAGTGGCACTTTCCAAACTCGTATAGGTTTTAACTGCTTGTGTTTGTTTTATAGTTCATAGCGATGGCCGAGTAGGCTAAGACATAGTGGAGAGCTGCTTTAGAAAATGAGAAGACAACTCGATCAAACTTGGCTCAGAAGGATAGGGAAGTGGAAGAGCTGAAGAAGAAGCTCCAAGACCTTGATGGCAAGTGCGAGCTACTGGAGACTACCCACTTCAATGCTGAGAAGGAAAGAGACCAAGCCATGCAGGATCTGAAGGCCATTCGTGACCAGGTGGCACCCCTCAATGACCAATTTACTTTGCAGATCCAAGAGAAGGCTGCTGATATGACCAAGACATGTCGCGAATGGAATGATTAGATCTTGAAGATGGATGCCAATCATAAATCAGCGAGGGTCAAATGGGAAGAATCCGTATTGGAGAGGGAGAAGGCTGTCATAGATCGCTTCAAGAATGGAGATGAGTGTCATAGGATGATTGTTGATTGGGTCAGGGATTTCTTTGGAGTAGGTCACAAAAATTTGGCTCAATGTGTAGTTTTGGCCCAGAATGTCGATGTGTCAGTGTGAATATTGACTGACCTGGCTTATGAGCCCCAATACGACATGCCGCTCGTGCGGGTCATTCTCTTGTTCCTTATGAAGCCAACGATCTGGCCATTATAGGTCAACATGATACAGAAGATGGGCTTGAGCCTTAGGTCCTCCCTGCTATTCACCCTTGTAATTTTGATGTTATAGTACAAGAGTTGATGTAACATGAGGAGGAGGCGGTTGACAATAAGACTCAACTCATGGCCAACGAAACCCAGATCATGGAGATCGGAGCAGGGGTCGACCAAGATCAGGTTTTCAGGGATGCCGAGCAAAGGCAGTCTTAGCTTATTTTTCTTCTGTGATTGTAATGAACAAGTTACAAAACAATTTTTCTTTTCTGCTTGATCGCATGCCTTATCCAAGTATGGGAGACATTTAAGAATGAGATCGACTAAAGATTTAGGCGGATCTATTTAAGAATGAGATCGACTAAAGATTTTGTCGGACCTTCCTAGGAACAAGATTGACTAAGGATTTAGTCGGACTTGTTTAAGGATGGGATAGACTAATAATTTAGTCGGACCTGTAGAACGTGAGAGAAAATTCATCTGTGTTTCGAGGTTGCGTATTTAAATGACCTGATCATAATTGATCTCCGTTAGTCGGATTAAAAAGGACTTAGAAAGATTCTTTTCGTCTTAGTTTCGAGGGCGTTTGGCTTGATCTGTAAGTCTAAGTAAAGCGATTAATGAAAATTTGAGGTGACCGACTTGAATTCGAGTCGACCTAATTTTACTCGGTTAATGCTTAAATTCTGAGCTAGAGAAGTAATCTCGACTAATTCATTATAGACCGTCATTTTTAGGTCGGGTCGTACAAGAGTGCATAATACATACTCCCTCCGTCCCATGATTATATGCACAAATTGGGATGACACAAGAATTAAGGAGAAAAGTGATAAAGGTGATGTGTTGTGAGTATAAATGATTGGGTAGGAGAGAGAAAGTGGAGTAAGTGGGTAATAGTTGTGAGTAGAGACAAGTGGATCCCATTTTCATTTTAGGACTTTGCAGATTATTGTGGAACGCTCAAAAGGTGTCTTTTTGTAGATTATCGTGGGACGGAGGGAGTATACATTTTGAGTAAAGAAAAACACTTTTACTTAATATCAAAGGATTACAAAATGAATTTGAAAACTAAAGGAGACATAATCTACTTGAAACTTTAAAAGTAATACTTGATTTACTGGTGTGTTATGGTTGCTTCGGCTCGCTACCCTCTTGAGTTCCTATCATGTAGGTCCCCTCTTTGATCACCTTAGATATGATATATGGGCCTTCCCAGTTAGGTGTCAACTTATTATGCTCAACTATATGGCATGTCACTTCTGTTTTTTTGAGTACCCAATCCCCGATCATGAATGACATTTTCTTGACTTTCTTGTCATGGTACCCCTTGGTTTTTTGCTTGCAATTGACCATTTTGAGTTGGGCATCCAATCTTTTACTGTTGAGAAAATCTAGGTCGATCAATCTATTGGTATTCTGTTCTTGGTTGAACAAAGCGACTCTTGTTGTAGGGATTACGATTTCTGCTGGTGCCATAGCTTCTGATCCATATATAAGAGCGAATGGGGTTCCACTTTTGGCCCCCCATTGGTTGGCGAACTGCCCAAAGAGCAAGGGGGTATGCCCAATCATCTCCTAGCTCGTCTGTTCAAATTTTTAGTAAGAGTCGTCATGACCAACTTGTTCGCTGCCTCTGCTTGTCCGTTCCCTTGTTGATAAATGACCAACGACTGCCAATGTTCGACGCCCTGACGATTTAGCTAGATTTCAAATTTCTTGGAGAATTGGAGTCCGTTGTCATATACAATTGCACGAGCTATCCTAAAGCGACACCAGATGAAGTCGTAGATACCTTTAGCACTTGTCACATTTCTTCATATATTTGCGGGCATCCTCTCTTAAACGTGGCCAGTAGTATCCTATAATGATTATCTTGTCGGCCAAGGTTCTGGCCCCTGGGTTCTCGCCACACACTCTGTTGTGGACCTCAAACTGTAATTCAGTCTCTTCGTTTGGATGGACACATCTTAAGAGTGGCTTGACAAATGATCACCTGAACAGTGCCCCACCACAAATGCCATAACAAGGGGATTTCTTATTGATTTACGATCTTTCTGCTCGTCATCTGGGAGCTCGCCTTTCTCGATATAGTCTTTGAACACATCGATCCATCATCTTACTCCGTTGCCAACATACATGATTTGAACTCATTCATAGTTCGGCTGATCTAGGTATGGCAAGTGTTGGTTATATTCGGACTCAGGTTCCTTGCTTGTTTCCAGTTGGGAAAGCAGGTCAGCGAGCTCATTATCTTCGGGCCAATCCGCTGTATCTCCCCCAGAACTCTAAATCTTGGTATAATCTTTTGACCAGGTCACAGTATTTGATGAGGATGGGATTTAGGACCTTGTATTCGCCTCAAAATTGGTTGACGATTAGCTAAGAATTGCAAAAAGCTCTATCTTGGTCACCCCAAAGCATTTGGCGTACTTGACACCTGCAATAAGGGCCTCATACTCTGCCCGATTGTTGGAGGCTTGAAACTTGAACCTCAAAACTTCCTTAGCGGTTCGTCCACTCTCTTGTTCGACCAAAAAATGTCAGCCCCACTAACGTTTTTGGTCGCTGACCCATCTGAATAAACTTTCCAGCAATCTTGAGGTAGCTTGATTGTTTTTTGCTTGATTGACTAATTTCCCTTAGAAATTTTTAGATTTGGAATTTTGTGGTCGTGTTTGTTGGTGAATGAAGATTCGACCAGGAAATCGACCAGAGGTTGAGCCTGAAGTGTTTGTCGAGGCCGATACTAGATGCCAAACTCGGTGAGTTTGATCGACCAATTAAGTAATCGACCTGAGATTTCAGGTTTGCGCATAATTTTTCTGTGGAGTATTGGTGAGTACAATAGTAGGATGGGCAAAAAAGTAAGTTCATAACTTGCGAGCAGCGATAACAAGGGCATAGGAAAAAACTTTCTAACTTAACCCCTCGACATCGGAGAGGGCTTTGCTTATGTAATAAACTGGCTTTTGGTGCCACCTCTTCCCTAACTAAAATAGTTGCCAAAGCATGGTCGGTGGCCGATAAATAAACAAACAAATCCTCCCCTGCAACTGGACTACTCAAAAGTGGCGGGGAATCAAGGTAGGTCTTGAGCTATTGAAAAGATACTGACCACTCTGGAGTCCATTCGAAGGCCTTGGTTCCTCTAAGAGTCTTGAAAAGTATGAGAGACTTTTGGCCGACTTTGTGATAAAGCGACTAAGAGCAGCGATCCGACCGTTAAGTCATTGAACTTCCTTGATGTATGTCGACTCTTGCATCTTGACCAATGCCTTGATCTTCTCTGGATTAGCTTCGATTCCTCAATGGGATACCATGAACCCCAAAAATTTACCTGCGGCCACTCTGAACACGCACTTATTGGGATTCAGTTTCATGTTGTTTGCTCGCCGATATGCAAAAATTTCCTTTAGGTCGATCACATGACTGCCTAACTTGGTTTTGATAACCATGTTGTCGACGTAGGCCTTCATATTTTGGCTAATCTCATTGGAAAATACCTTGTTGACCATACGCCGGTAGGTCCCTCCTGCATTTTTCAGCCCGAATGGCATTTTGGTGTAATAGTAAACTCCACTTGCGGCTTGGAAGGCCATCTTCTCTATGTCTTCCTCAAATATATTTATCTGATGGTAGCCAGAGTAGGCGTCCAAAAGCTGAGGGTGGTGTGGCCGACGATAGAGTCAATCAGCTTGTCAATACGACACAAAGGGTAGCTGTCTTTTGGGCAAGCCTTATTTAGATTAGTGATGTCGAAACACATCCTCTCATGTCTTCAACTCGCCATCCAAAGACATCCAGGTTGTCCTTCAATAGGGCAATTATTTTGTCCCTTTCCTCAACTAATAACTGACTCCCAAGTTTAATTTTTTGCTCGGGATAATCAATCAATGTTCTCTCATTTATTCATTCATCTTTCATTATGTGGTAGAGAATTGTAACTTAGATGCATCCATATAAATATAATTCCATGTTCATAATAATGCTTTTAGATTATGTGTGTTGTGAAATATCCGATTGCATGACAACCAATCTTTTTTATGATTCGAACAATCCCGAAACAAATTTCCTTTGGTTTTAGTTAGTTAGTAGTTTTATTTTGTTTTTAGTTTTGTTTTACTCGAGGACGAGCAAAAGATAAGTTTGGGGGTATTTGATGGATGGGTTTTCACCCATTTAAATGATATACTTCTAGGCCTATTTTATGTTCAACCTTGGGCTTTTTGATGTATTTATAGTGTTTGTGTAAGTACAGGGGATGGAGTGAAAAAGGAGCAGAAAAGGAAGGACCAAAGCTGAAAAAGGGCTAGGGTGCGATCGCACCCATGAAAGGGGACGACCGCTCCCTTTAGGCAGAAACTTAGTGCGAACACGCCCTTTTTACAGAAGGTTGGCGCGACCTCGCGCTTGGACCAGTGTGACCGCACCCTTGCGGTTAGGTGGCGGATCAGAGAAGGATTCTCCAGATTTGAGAAGGATTTGGAAAGGGATTTGGCTACAGCTTAAGGGAATCCTCCTCCTTAATATAAATACAAGCACTAGATTAGGTTATATTCATCTTTTACATAATTTTAGGTTTTATTATTGTTTTGAAAAAGTCTTGTAAAGATTCAAGATCCAATTTTTTCCCTTTTATGGCTATTCGTAGCTAAATTTTTGGTTCGTGTATTGGGTAGTAACTATTTGATCTTTATACTAAGGTTTTAATTCTTTCTACTCAATCTCCATTCTTATTCTTCTCAATATTTTTAAAGATCGTTTTGAGATCAATTGTATTATTAATATATTCTTTGATCTCTTGAATTTATTTGGTTATAAACCATTGCACTAGCATGGATAGTTTATACATTGACCATTGTTGAGATATATTTAATTGATGATCTAGCAGAATTCGAGTGAATCTAGATTCTAAGGTTCTTATGATTTAAATAGAATCTTGAATTTTTTTATTGACCTAGCGAAATATATTAATGAAGAGAGAAATTATTAGGGATGCAATACGCACATTAAACGTCTCAACCCTAATCTTTTGTGAACGAACCATTGAATGAAATTGATCTTTTATTCCCTTGGAAATAAAGTATAAAGTGATAATTGTTATGAATCTCAATCCATAAATCCCTTGTTATCTTGATTTCTTTCTTGCTATTTAATTCTTGATTTCTTAGGTTAATAATCAATCAATCAAATAAGAACCTTGTATTAAAATATACTTGTTCATCTACGAGTCTATGTGGATTCGACCTTTACAACTCTACAGAGCACTAGTACACTTGCTAGGTAATTATAATTAGAGGAAGAAATCCTCCATCAACAGGGTCTCGATGATGATCTCCCTGACCCTCTTTAATTCTCTTTGCTGAGGCCAGGTGCCTCTTCTTCAAATATCTTATCTAGCTCGACTAGAGCAGGCTCAACTTGTCTGACCCCGAGTATTGGTCAATTGAAATACATTTTGCCTCCGTCATAATTTGATCGGCGAAGGGAAAGGTCATTTCAGACATGATTTGGTCGACCAAAACTAATAGTAGCAATTTTGGAGGTCGAGCTGGTGGTAGTCACTGCCTTAGAGAGCTTCCAGCTTTTTGTCGCAGTTTATAGCTCGAACTCTCTCTTCTTCTTTGTCTTGATCACATGATCTGGGAACTCTCTGGTCATTCATTTCACACAACCGACTCCGCTAAGGCGGGAAATTACTCGTGAATGGGGGTTTAATGGCATCACTCTAAGGGCGACCTGCATAGGTATGCCTAGAATAGCGTGGTAGCCACTAATGACTTCTATCAGAATGAAAGTCACCTTTACTATCGCTCTAAAAGGATGTTGTCCCATTTCCACCTCGAGCTCGATCTGTCCTTTAGCATCCACCCTGTGATTGGTGAATCCTTCGAACCGACCTGCATACAACATCAGCCTAGTGTCGGGCAATCCCATCTCCTTGAAAACAAAAAAAAAGAAACAAAAATGTAGTAAAGGATATCCTTGGTGTTGGTGTAGTGCCCTAGATGTTTAGTTATGTTTGACTTATAACTTAAACCGCTATGTAATCGTCTTTATCATTTATTATAGAGTATGTTTATTTGGTTCATTATATGTTTACATGTTTATTATATTGAACTGCGTCCCTAGTTATTATGAATAGCTAGTATAAGTTGGTAATGGATAATCCTGGAGATGATTATATGCATGGGGATACACATTACACTTATGGATACTTGCTATAGAACAAGTATTGGACATGACCTACCGATGAGATTTATGACATGGTCTATAGTCATATATGTCATGATTAAGTCTCATGATAGTCGTGTCATTGAATCCTTTGTACCTGAGATTATCATCGTTTTCCACATGATGAACATTGTGTTTGACATAGTCTAACACTATCTTTAATCGGATAGCAATAAGGGCTATGTTGGCACGATAGGATTCTTGTAGGAAAGAATGATAAGTCAAGACGGGATTTGTCCCTCTCTGTTTGAGAGAGATGTTTGCTTGGGCCCCTCGATGAATGATGTTGATGAAATGTGTGGCCACACTCAAGTGATTTGATAGAGATCAAATGGATTTGGATTATCAACATATTCAAAATAGAGAAAGCATTGAACATGTGAGTTGACATGGACAATGACTCATGTTCAATTTGACATCGTGGACAAAGGGATTGTGACATTTGATCTATCAAGGAATCAAGCTTTGATGTTATATTTAATTGGGTGGACATAATGACTTGCTATAAGTCACTTATGTCTTGTGAGGTTGATATTTGAACTCACTACCAACATAAAATATAATTCCTAAAGGGTCACACATAAAAGAACGGATTGAAAATGGCTAAAAGGGTGAAATCTGGGGCCAGGGGACGACTCGTCCCCAGTTGGCCCAACTATTCCCTTCTAAAGGGACAACTGTATCAGAGAGCTTTCAATAGGGGACGAATCGTCCCCTCAGGGACGACTCGTGCTCACGACTCGTGCCCTGGGGGACGACTCGTCCTGGCGGTGCTGAAAACCCGTTTTGGCTTGGAAAAATGACTCTTTTCCCTAAAGGTTAGGGATTTATAACAAGTATAAATAGAATCCTTTTGTCCCAACCGTAGGGGACAAAAATTAGAGTTTTTGAATGAAACACTAATTGGTTGATTTTGATTACGAATCAAAGATCAAATTCCATAGATTCATTCTACCAAATAGCCATTGATTATTGAATATTGATTCAACAATCGGGGATCATCTAGCAATCCAACAAGAAGTGTTCTTGGTCCGTTCGCGTGTGAATTACCGATAGAGGGTGATTACTTTATCACCAAAATCTTTAAGACTTTCAATCGTTGATTCATCACAAGGTTTAGAACAAGGAGAAGATCAAAAACCTTCATCAACGGTTTTTGAGATTCATTTTGAGGTTCGCTTTGAAGATCCGTTTTCGAACAAACAAATCGCATTAAGGTATGTAAATTATATTTCATGTTTCTAATCTCTTCATGCTAGACGGATTCAAGGGCTAGGATTTTGTTGTTTTTCAAAGTTCTTCCGCTGCGTTTGTAACCCCGAAACCTAACAGTGGTACCAGAGCCTCGTCTTTTCATGATTAGGATTGAAATCGGCACGCTAGATTTAATTTGATTAATTGCTATCCATTCTATATGAAATAGATCTAGATTTTATGTGTGTTGTTTTTGAGAAAAACAAGTATATGAGATATGCCATGGTCATAATTAATAATTGATTAATAGGATTAATCTTTTACAGAGGTTGTCAATCTGTTTAATATGATTAAAGTAGATTTGTAATTTCTCAAAATTAAAACCAAATTGTTTGTTTGATATTTTGTGAAGCCCTATGATCATGATTATGTACACATAAGTTTCATGTTACAACCATGTGATGTTTGTTATTATGTGTAAAACCTTCTAAATATTTAAGTCTTATGACATTCCTTGATTAAAACACTTGTGAAATTTTAGGGTATTTTGATGTAGTTTTGACTCAGTTGGGTGCATCATTATATCTTAATTTGTGATCAAGACGAGATAATGGTTGATGTAGTTTTGACTCAGTTAGGTACATCGTTCCATGTCTCATACGTTTGAAAAGGGTTTTTTACTTAATTGGTGCTTTCAAATGAGATTTTACCCAAGGCATAGATGAGATTTAAAACATGTTTTTGACATATGATGTTTAAGGAAATCTCATAAAAGATCTAAGAGTCATATATGATATGATTGATGTTATCTACCTAAATAGCTTGATTTCGGGCATTGACTCTGTTAAACCAAAATCAAGTGAAATATGGATCTTAGCCTACTATGATTATATGATACATGCTTGTATTTGAAGGTGTATAATTCAGTGGGAGTATTTATGAAATACATTATTTGCTCTTAGATGATAAATATGTTGATACTTATGTGTTTCATTGTTTGCATATTTTATTGTAGTAATGGCAACTCACAATAATCAACCCCTGTCACTGCGATCCGTCCTTGAGAAGGACAAGCTCGAAGAGAACGGTATAAACTATTCTGATTGGATCAGAAGCCTAAGAATTGTTCTAAGTCAAGAGAAGAAAATGTACGTTCTTGATGAACCCGTTCCACCTCCACCTGCTGCAAATGCTTCAAGGTCAGATAAGGATGATCACAAGAAACATGTTGATGATTCTAATGATGTGACATGCCTTATGATTTTCACCATGTCTAAGGACCTTCAGAAGGACCTTGAGCACATGGAAGCTGCTTTTGATCCTGCGGATCACTTAAAGGAAATGTTCCAAGTGCAAGCAAGACAAGAGAGGTATGATGTGGTTAAAGCCTTAACTGCATGCAAGATGTAAGAGGGGCAGTCAGTTGGTGCACATGTCCTTAAGATGAAGGGTCACATAGAGCGTCTCAAAAGGCTTGGAAATCTGATGAGTTTGAAACTTGCCATGGATTTGATGTTAAATTCATTGCCTGAAAGTTATGGTTATTTTATAATGCACTATCACATGAGTGACATGGATAAGAATCTCTCGAAATTGCATGCGATGCTTAAGACCGCAGAGAAGAATATCAAGAAGCCCGGAACGACAAACGTGTTAATGGTAAACAAAGGAAAAGGGTTCAAGAAAGATGGTAAAGGTAAAGCAAGTGTTGCTAAACCTAAGGCAAAAGTTACCGTTGTCGGAGAGGCTCCCAAAGTTTCTCAAAAGGATGCGGTTTGCTACCATTGCCAAGAGGTTGGTCATTGGAAGCGTAACTGCAAGGCTTACAAGGAAGGCCTAAAGGCGAAGAAGGGCAATACGATTGCTTCTGATTCAGGTATCTATATGATAGTGAATGTACGCTCGTCGAAATTTGGAAAAATGATTTTTGGGAGTCGCCACGCTATGTTTTAAGGTACACTTTGAAAAACCTTTGGAAAGAGAGAAAAGGGTTCGGGGGTCAGGTTACGTGTTGGGAAGAACCGAGAGTTTACCCAACACGCCTCGTCCGTAGACGAGTCTTTCGAAGTAAACATCCATACATTCATAGTGTGTGCAAACAACAATGACAAACAAGTGTGGTAAGATGAATTTTATTGATTGAATGAGATTCTTACAACTTGTGAACCATTTGGTAAGGGAGGCCACATCCCGATTAAAAATCTCAAAACAGCTTACAACTGAAAAGGATCTCTGCAAACAGACAATATGTGTCGCGTGACACAGAACATGCCTGGCTCGATGTGTCGCGTGACACAGGATCCACCCAGGCAAGTTGTGTCGCGTGACACAGGTTGCCCATCTGCAGAGATCTGACAATTTGAACACAGAGAGAACAGAAACCAATACAGATCCAATTCAATCACCAATTCAGCTTCGGAAATACATGAATCAACAATTATTCAACCAAGGGGGTGTGGATATGGGAAGATCCACACTCCCTTGGGAATCAAACAACAATTCCAACAAATATCAATTCATGAACATACAATTATGCTAAACAAAAGGATTAAACAGAGAGATTGCGATTGGATTTCAATAAGCAAGATAGATGGAGTCGAATTACTGAATCAAATGAGAATATGATGCTTGAATTATGAAAATGACAAGATAAGGGAGAGAAATAGGGAATTAGTGAATTACCCTTGTAGTGTCCATGAATCCTATACCAAGCCTGGTATAGAACCCTTCAAAAAGCAGCTTCTGAGACTTGGTTGAGCTGAGGAGGAATGATGGATGGTGGTTCTAGATGGTAGTATGTGACTTGGATTGAATTGGAGGAGGATTGGAGGGATTTTTGGGTAGGAGAGAGAGAGAGGCATGGGTATTTGGCACTGTGTGTTACGTTTGCAATTTGGCAGAGTAACAATATGCAAAAAAGGGATCCCAAAATGAGAGGGGTAGGGTCTTATTTATAGGCTGCTGATGGTGGTTGAGTTGTGTCGTATGACTTCCTGCGTCCATTTTTCCATGGCTCGAGATGTCGCACGACTGAGCATGCCCATAACCGTTTCTGGTGCCAAAACCTGGTTCTGGAACATTCCAGGTTAATTCCCAAAAGGTCCAAACTGATTTATTCCTTGTAGGTCCTTTTACTCTAGAAATATACTTAAAAGTATTTCCTTCGCAAGAAACTTATGAAATGTCTCCGGATGTCTCGAAATGAACTGGGAATTTACAAAAATGCCCCCTAGTGCAATTCTATTCTATTAAAATGCACCTATAAAAGGTCGCGAATTGGATTGGTGTACTTTCAGAGCCCCTCAGCAACGTCACTTATGGAAGAAGTGAGGTTGTCGATAAGACAAGACCCAATCCCAATGAGCGGCTGGGGATGTGGCGAATGGCTGGACAATGATCGATGAGATCGTATGGCTGGACCTTTGGAGAAAGGATTCCTACGTATCCCTGAGAGGGAATCAAGCCGGTCGTACTTCAGACTGTTTGGAGGTTTCTGACCCAAATGAGACTATTAGGAGGCGTCTGAACCCTGTGAAAGACTATTTGGAGGCGTCTGAACCCTGTGGAAGACTATTTGAAGGCGTCTGAACCCTTTGAAAGACTGTTGGGAGGCGTCTGAACCCTGTGGAAGACGTTTGGGAGGCGTCTGAACCCTGTGAAAGACTGTTGGGAGGCGTCTGAACCCTGTGAAAGACTGTTGGGAGGCGTCTAAACCCTGTAGAAGACTATTTGGAGGCGTCTGAACCCTGTGGAAGACTGTTGGGAGGCATCTGAACCCTGTGAAAGACTGTTCGGAGGCGTCTGAACCCTGTGGAAGACTGTTGGGAGGCGTCTGAACCCTGTGGAAGACTGTTTGGAGGCGTCTGAACCCTGTGAAAGACTGTTGGGAGGCGTCTGAACCCTGTGGAAGACTATTTGGAGGTGTCTGAACCCTGTGAAAGACTGTTGGGAGGCATCTGAACCCTGTGGAAGAATGTTTGGAGGCGTCTGAACCCGATTGTGCGAGATGAACTGAAAGAAGTGATTTTTCGAGAATGCAAGACATGATGATTTGCAATTTGGAATGGGATATGACTTCATACCTGTGCTGTGCTTACCTGTAGCTACCGGAGGGACTGAGGCTACGGTTGATGATCATGGAGAGTTGTAGCTGCCGGAGGGTCTTAGGCTACAATTGTTGATGATCGTGACTGACGGAGGGACTTAGACCACTGTTGTTGCGAAGATTCGTTGGATTGCTGTTCGCGGGACGGTCTTTGTTGGCGATTGACTGACATTGGGAGCTTTTTTCAGATAGGACATGAACTTTGCTGTTAGATTGCCATGGAAGATGGATTTTGCTAACGATTTGGCGATGGGGCCGATGATCTTAATGAACATTACTGGGAGACCGCTAGATTTGAATTCTTTGTTTCAATTTTGGTTGAGGGATAGTCCTCATGATTCGACGATGCTCAATTGATTATTGTACTTACGGGGGGAAACAACACTCCAAACACTATATTTGACTATGCTACTCTGTTAGTACATTTTGAACAAGATTAAACTATGTTAGCTTGATTGCACGAGTCCATCCGCTTTGAACAAGATTAAACTATGCTACTCTGATGAAATTGTATCGGGTGAGTGTGTATAGTGATACATGTGGTGGAGTGAACCCTCTCCCATGCATATATGTGAGTGTGTGTGTATGGGAGATGTATTGCAGCAACGGCGATTTAGAGAGTGCTCTGGAAAGGTAAACTTGCAGCAACTTTGCTGATGTCTGATATTGACCAGATGTGTCGCCCGACATGCCATGCCAGCCTGGAAAGTTGTGTCGCACGACTCGAGGAGGCTCGTAACAGGCCCTTTTTAGCTTAGCTCTGAATTCATTTGCAGACATTGCCCTTACAGGAGAAAAAAACCAGCAACCCCATTTTGAGAGACAGACGATTTCTTTGACAAAGATTGGATCTTTCAACCACAATGGAGCATTATAATAGAGAAGTAGCTTCCCGGGAGCATCAATTTCACCAAGACTTCCTTGAAATTTTGCATTTTCACCAGAAACAACATAGGAAGCTTATTGATAAGAGGTACAACATGCCATGCATTTGGTCTTTGAAAGACTGGAGGATTGACTGGGATTTGCTCCGGGCTGCGTCCTGCTTTTGGGATTCAGAGCGACATGTCTTTACTTTGTCATACAATGATTTGAAGCCGACCATGAAGGATTTCAGAGCATTAACAGGACTGAATGAGGCGAAGACTGTGGCATTCCTACGGGACAGACGGTCGATCATGGAGTAGTTATCTGATTTCTTGGGCTTGCCTGCAGATCAGGTATTGTCTATGATTCTGGATGATGGGATTATAGATTTGACACGGATGGCCAGGTTGCGCCTATCCAGTCCTGGACTGTTCGAACTTTCTACATCTCTGGACATATTTATGCTATTCATCTTATCGGCCCATTATTTCTGTGGGTATATCGGAGTCTATCCGGGTGCATTGCTGGAGATTGTCAGGCAACTTAGGAGTGATCGAGGTGTGGACCTTTGTCGAATCCGGCCTGGACAGGGGGAGATGGACATTGTACCATTGCTGCTGGCTGAGACATACCATTGTATTGATAGACTGGCCGGAGGATCGGGTTTCATGGGTGCAGGCAACCCCAGTTTGTTGTCCTTGTGGCTTTCTGAACTATTGCGCTTGATCATGCCACTTCCAGAGGGTCAGAAAGCTATGCCTTGGGTGACAGGAAAACGTAGAGTGTGTAGAGATGTAGATGCTGATAGCTGGCAGATGAGATTGACGCGGTACGGGACTGCAGGTCTGAGCTTCTGGATCCCGGCATGGCGGCTATAGACCATAAGAGACATTCAGGATGGGTCAGTGATAGTCAGGCAGCCAGGGCTGAAAGTCTCTTCATTCTGTATCCCATCATTGGTGAGTAGGCAGTATTGGTACCCGCAGCAGATTGTCTGGGCTTTGAGAGAGAGGCTGATGACTGACGCTGTTCCAATGGGCATGGCCGAGCCCCAGATTGTGCAGTTTTTCAGTAGATCCTTTCTGGAGGGCTTTCTTCCCACACGGACACTCCTTCAACAGGCCAGCGGGATTACATTCTTGACCATAGAGTATCTGATTTGGTATGAGGAGCAACGGGGTCCTGTGCAGTTGATGATAGAGGCTCGCCGCTGGGAATACCTTGGAGCAGATTACCCGACCAGTCGATCTTTCAGAGATACAAATGTTGGGTTTTACGGGTCCATGCGCAGCGGAATTAAGCATTAAAAACATAAAACCCAAGAAGCCCTAGGATCCGTTCTATACAATTAATTTGAATATCAATGAAATAGAATTAAACCAACCTTGAAACGCTTTCCGGTCTTGAGCTATCGAACGATTTGATTATGTGATATTGAATCACAAACTTCGTTCTTCAACTTGCTTGAACTCTAGGTCTTGATCAATGAACGAGCGAAGACCCTCTTTTGGTATCCACACCTTCGAATGAATCCAAGAACAATTTCTTGTCGATTGCTAGATCTAAACCTTGAAGAATATTGAGAGAATTTGATTGTGAATTTTGCTTTAAAATTTCGGCTAGACTTTTAGGTCGACAGAACCCTGTATTTATACTACAAATAGTGTAAATACCTCTTCTAATCAAATTAGGAGAGACAGTACATCAATACGCGTATTGGCCTATTATGTCGCGCGGTATATCAAGCCATTGGCTTGATATGTCGCGTGACATAAGTAACGCTACTGTGTCTCTCAATCATTCTTCCTCCGGTTTAACCAATTCATTCTAGTTGTGTGTGACCCAATAGGATTACATCATGTTGGCAATGAGATCGATCATATCGAACCTCATAAGACATAAGCGGACTCTAGCAAGCCATTATGTCTACCCAAATGATGCAACGTAAGAGTTCACGTTTCCAACGGTGTACTTCCATTTATCCCTTTTTGTCTTACGATGTTATATTGAACACAAGTCATGGTCCTTGTCGACTTGTTATTGTTCAATGCTTTCTCGATTCTTGAGTATAATGATAATTCCAATCATATTGGGGTACGGCCATACACTTTCATCATTATCACTCATCGAGGGGCCCAAGCATAACATCTCTCTTCCGAGGGACAAACTCCTTCTTGACTTATCATCCTTCCCATCATGAATCCGATCATGCCAATGATAGCCTTTATAGATATCGTGTTAAGATATCGTTTGACTAAAATCAAACATGGCTTTCATCATATGTAAGGTTATGATAGTCTCAGGTCTAGGAAATAAATGAAGTAACCGTATGAGATTTAAGTATGACATTTGACCATTACATAAATCTCATGCGGGTCATGTCCAGTCACTTGTTCTCTAACAAGTACCCATAATTTCAATGTGCATTTCTTATGCATATAATCATCACATGATTATCCATTGATAATTATACTAATCTATTCTCTTAACAATTAGGGACAGTGATTATTATAAACAAATATACAAAACATATAATAATCAAATAATAAACATCTCATATAATAATAAATAATGTCAACACATAAGTCTATCAATCATAGGCCTAGGGCATAACACCAACAGTCTCCCACTTGCACTAGGCCCAATCTACCATGTATCGAATACCCATGGACCTAACATGACCATCATGTTTAGCTTGTGAGAGAGCCTTAGTTAGTGGGTCCGCCACGTTGTCATCAGTGTCTACTCTGCATATCTTAACGTCTTCCCTTTCACATATCTCACGGATAATGTGGAAACGTCGAAGTATGTGTTTGGATCTCTGGTGTGATCTTGGTTCCTTTGCTTGTGCAATGGCACCATTGTTATCACTTGGTAAAGTTCAATAGGATCTACGATGCTTGGAACGACTTCCAAATCACTAATGAACTTCTTGATCCAAAGCTGCTTCCTTAGGCTGCATCGGATGCCGCTATGTACTCGGCTTTGGTTGTAGAATCGCGACGGTACTTTGCTTGGAACTTTTCCAACTCACGGTGCCTCCATTAAGCATAAACAAAAATCCAGGCTGCGATCTAAAATCATCTTTGTCGGTTTGGAAGCTAGCATCTGTAGCCTTTGACTACAAGATCTTCTTCCATTCCTCCAAAGACCAAGAATGCATCCTTAGTTCTTCGTAAGTACTTAAGGATATTCTTGGCTTGCTATCAATGTGGTTCTAGGGATCGAGATTGGTACCTACTCGTCATTCTTAGAGCACACGAGACATCGGGTCTAGTACATAACATAGCATACATGATAGACCCAATTGCGAAGCATATGGAATACCATTCATTCTCTTTCGCTCATCATTAGTCTTTGGACATTGATTCTTGCTAAGAGATATACCATGCAACATTGGCAAATTCCCTCTTTTAGAATTTTCCATTTGGAATCTTCTAAGGACTTTGTCAATGTAAGTACTTTGACTTAAACCAATCATCCTCTTGGATCTATCTCTATAGATCTTGATACCAAGGATATATGCGGCTTCGCCCATATCTTTCATTGAAAAGCACTTTCCCAACCAAGACTTGACGGTCTCTAGTGCGGGAACGTCATTTCCAATGAGTAAGATATCGTCGACATACAACACTAAAAATAGTGCTACGCTCCCACTAATTTTCTTGTATACACAAGGTTCATCTTCGTTCTTGATAAAACCAAACTCTTTGATTGCTTCATCAAAACGTAGATTCCAACTCCTTGAAGCTTGCTTCAATTCATAAATAGTTTACGCAGCTTACACACCTTGTTAGAATTTTACGGGTGACAAAACCTTCGGGTTGTATCATGTATACATCCTCAAGTAACTTTCCATTAAGGAAAATTTGTTTTGACATCCATTTGCCATATCTCATAGTCATAATATGCGGCTATGGCAAGTAAAATTCTAATAGACTTAAGCATAGCTACGGGCGAAAAGGTTTCATCATAGTCTATGCCATGAATGCCTATATCCCTTAGCTACTAGCCTAGCCTTATAGGTGTGCACCTTCCCATCCATGTCGGTCTTCTTCTTGAAAACCCATTTGCACCCTATGGTTTTTACACCTTCGGGTGGATCAATCAAGTTCCAAACTTGATTATCGGCCATGGATTGTAATTCGGACTTCATGGCTTCTTGCCATTTTCCGAATCCGGAGCGGACATCGCTTCTTGATAGCAAGTGGGTTCATCATTTTCGATTAACTCCACTTCATCACTTTCCGTAACAAGAAATCCATATCTCTCGGGTTCGGATCGTGATCTACCACTTCGGCGAGGAACTTGTGCATCTTGAACCGGTTCCACAACGGTTTGTGAACTTGGTTCGGTTTCTACCATTGGTTCAATGTTGTTTCGGGTTCTCGAACTTCTTCGAGATCTATTTTACTCCCATTTGGTTCCTTTGCGAAGAAACTCCTTTTCTAAGAAAGTACCATTTCGAGCAACAAACACTTTGTTCTCGTTTCGGTTGTAGAAATAGTATCCTTTGGTTTCCTTAGGATATCCCACAAAAACACATTTATCGAGATTTAGGTGCTAGCTTGTCGAAGTTAACTTCTTGACATATGCATCACAACCCCAAATCTTCATGAAGAAGGACAAACTAGGTTTTCTTCCATGCCACATCTCATATGGGGTCTTTTGAACCGATTTGGTAGGAACTCTGTTTATGGTGAAAGCGAGTTTCTAGTGCATGTCCCCAAAAGGATAAAGGAAGCTCAACTTGACTCATCATAGAACGAACCATGTCCAACAAAGTTCTATTCCTCCTTTCGAGACACACCATTCCATTGTGGTGTTCGGGTGGAGAGAGTTACGAAACGATTCCACAACTCTTAAGATGATTGTCAAATTCTTGGCTCAAATATTCACCACCTCGATCGGATCGAAGTACCTTAATAGTTTTGCCAAGTTGATTTTGCATCTCATTTTGAAATATTCGAAATATCTCAAACGATTCACTCTTATGTTTCATTAGATAAACATATCCAAATCTACTATAATCATCGGTGAATGTTATGAAGTACCGAAATCCTCCCCTAGCATCGCTACTCATTGGCCCACATACATCGGTATGTATGAGTCCTAATAAGTCGCCCGCCCTTTCACCGGTTTTGGTAAATGGGTCCTTGGTCATCTTGCCAAGTAAACAAGATTCGCATGTCTCATATGATTCATAATCATGTGAGTCCAAAAATCCATCTTTGTGGAGTTTAGAAATGCGTTTCTCGTTTATATGGCCAAGGCGACAATGCCATAAGTAAGTGTGGTTTACATCATTGGGTTTAGATTTCTTGTTAATGTTATAGACATCATTATCGCGATTTTCAACATCAAGAATATAAAGGCCATTGAATGAAACAATGCACAATAATGCATATCACTCTTGTAAATAGAAAATTTCTTATCACATATAAGAAAATTAAAACCTTCATTATCCAAACATGAAATCGAAATAATATTCCTACTTAAAGTGGAACGTAATAACAATTGTTCAAAACAAGTATTAGTCCACTAGGTAAAGTAACTTCATAAGTTCCTACGGCTAATGCGGCAACTCTTGCTCCATTCCCCACACGTAGGTCCACTTCACCTTCCTTAAGCATCATACATTCTTTAGACCACGCACATTTAAACAAATGTGAGTTCCACATCCGGTATCCAATACCCAAGAACTAGAAGTAGATAGGAATATATCTATAACAAAGATACACGAAGTTGAAGCAACTCCTTTGCTCTTCTTCGGATGCTTCCTTGTATTTTGCGCAATTTCTCCTCCAATGTCCAATCTCATTTGCAATGGAAGCAGATTGCGTCCTCTTGGGACTTAGGCTTAGCCTCTTTAGGCTTGGATGCCTCTTTGGGCTTGGCAACCTTTGCCTTAGGATTAGCAACCTTTGCTTTTCCTTTGCCCTTGAACCCTTTCCCCTTGTTAACCATTAGCACTTGATCGGTCTTCTTCTCGACAATCTTGGTTTCCTTGATAGTCAACATTTGAACTAACTCGGAAAGGTTTCTATTCATTCCACCCATGTTATAGTGCATTATGAAATGACTAAAACTTTTAGGTAATGAATTCAGTATTATGTCGGTAGCCAACTCTTGGCTAATTGGAAAACCGAGCCTTTCAAGATGCTCGATGTGGCCCTTTAGCTTGAGAGCATGGGGACCAACGGCTTGTCCTTCACTCATCTTGCATGAGGTCAAGGATGCAAGCTGTGTTGTACCTTTCTTGCCTAGCTTGAATTTGGAACATTTCCATCGGCCGATTGTTTAAGTCATTTGTCCCCAAGTGCTCAAGATTCTTACGAAGACTCTTGCACATGGCGGAGAGCATAAGGCAACTAACATACGTAGAGTCACGCTTGTGCTTGAGATATTGTTCCCTTATTGCCCTAGCGGCATTGGCGGCGGGTTCGGGTGGAATAGGTTCGGTGAACGTACGGTTTCTCCTCTTGTTTGAGAACAATTCTCAAACTACGGATCCAATCCATATAGTTTGTACCATTCTCTTCCAACTTTTCCTTCTCGGGACGGATCGCAGTGAAAAGTGATTATTGTTTGATGCCATTTATTCTACAAAAAGATATACATAAAATATGAACACATATAAGTAAACATATCATATGAGAAGTATAGTGCATTTAAATAAATGCTCCCACTAAATTATACACCTTCAAATGCAAATAAGCATAATATACATTTAATGGGCTAAGATCCAACTTTAATTCAATTTCAAGTTTGCTATGGCAAACCGCTCAAAATTAAATTAATTAGGTAGAAAACATCAATCATATCACATATATGACTCTTAGATCTTTTATGAGATCAATTCAAGACATCATATGTCTAGGCATATTTTAATCTCATCTTATGCCTTGGGTCCAAAACCATTTTGATAACCCAATTAAGTTCATTCACTTTAAAACGTATAGGAACCACCATTTCCTCATCTTGCTCGCATTCGAATAGAATCAAAGCACCTTGCTATGGCAAGCCCACCCAAAACTATCCGAATGGTCTCAAGTGTTTTTAATCATGAATTGGCATAAAGAACTTAAAAGTTAAATGAAGGTTCTTTAAAGGTAGATTATAAGCACATCGGAAAGATAGTCAAAATCATGCACCGGGTAAGTTCCCGGGAAGATAGGTGAGCCGCGAGGACTTCTTAAGTACCAACTCTTCCTTAGACAAGAACTCTCCTAGACATGCATAATTAGAAATCAACTACGATTAGGCAACATAATCCTTACCTTTTATAAACAATCAGTTTCCTTTTAAATTTCGCGTATTTATGACTTGTTTCCATAAACAATCATAAGATCCAAAATTTATAATGTCTAAATCTAAACATATTAGGAAACTAAATATCATGTTTCAACTAAACATCTAATTTAATAATTCTTAACAATTAAGAACAAATAATTCATGCATCGCAACAATTAATAAAACACATTTAAATTAATTAAGCATGCATAAACAATGAATCAATCTAGCATGGACTTATAAACTCAATTTTATAACATCCAGTTTTTCATACACATTGCAATAATTACTAAAATCATATTTTAATCAATTAATCATGTATATCAATGAATCAATCTATCGCGGACTTATAAACTCAATTTTATAACATCCAGTTTTCATATTAACATATCGGATTGTAAACACAATCATAGAATAGCGAGAAAATTTGAACAAACGGTGCGCCGGTTTTGGCTTGTTATGTCGCGTGACAACATCGGCCATAGGCTTAATATGTCGCGCGACCTAACATGCCGGTTAACTGAATTCCACATGGCTCGATATGTCGCACGACATAGGCGGCCGAGTTACAGGATTTCCGGATTCGAACCAATACAGATTACGGCCAATTAAATCACATAAAAACGGCCTTTTACTGATTTAATTCGGCATAAATTGAAAACGATTTTCACATTGTTTCACATAAACAATTAAAATTCTATCACATACAAAACATGCAATAAGCATATAAACAATTTATATCTTAAACCTAGCATGTTAATTCAAACTTAATCATACGAACGGGGCTCGATACCCTTTGTTGGGTTTTACGGGTCCATGCGCGGCGGAATTAAGCATTAAAAACATAAAACCCAAGAAGCCCTAGGATCCGTTCTATACAATTAATTTGAATATCAATGAAATAGAATTAAACCAACCTTGAAACGCTTTCCGGTCTTGAGCTATCGAGCGATTTGATTATGTGATATTGAATCACAAACTTCGTTCTTCAACTTGCTTGAACTCTAGGTCTTGATCAATGAACGAGCGAAGACCCTCTTTTGGTATCCACACCTTCGAATGAATCCAAGAACAATTTCTTGTCGATTGCTAGATCTAAACCTTGAAGAATATTGAGAGAATTTGATTGTGAATTTTGCTTTAAAATTTCGGCTAGACTTTTAGGTACTGACGAGAACCCTTGTATTTATACTACAAATAGTGTAAATACCTCTTCTAATCAAATTAGGAGAGGCAGTGTCAATACCGCGTATTGGCCTATTATGTCGCGCGGTATATCAAGCCATTGGCTTGATATGTCGCGTGACATAAGTAACCGATTCTGTGTCTCTCAATCATTCTTCCTCCCGGTTTAACCAATTCATTCTAGTTGTGTGTGACCCAATAGGATTACATCATGATGGCAATGAGATAGATCATATCGCACCTCATAAGACATAAGCGGACTCTAGCAAGCCATTATGTCTACCCAAATGATGCAACGTAAGAGTTCACGTTTCCAACGGTGTACTTCCATTTATCCCTTTTGTCTTACGATGTTATATTGAACACAAGTCATGGTCCTTGTCGACTTGTTATTGTTCAATGCTTTCTCGATTCTTGAGTATAATGATAATTCCAATCATATTGGGGTACGGCCATACACTTTCATCATTATCACTCATCGAGGGCCCAAGCATAACATCTCTCTTAGAGGACAAACTCCTTCTTGACTTATCATCCTTCCCATCATGAGATCCGATCATGCCAATGATAGCCTTTATAGATATCGTGTTAAGATATCGTTTGACTAAAATCAAACATGGCTTTCATCATATGTAAGGTTATGATAGTCTCAGGTCTAGGAAATAAATGAAGTAACCGTATGAGATTTAAGTATGACATTTGACCATTACATAAATCTCATGCGGGTCATGTCCAGTCACTTGTTCTCTAACAAGTACCCATAATTTCAATGTGCATTTCTTATGCATATAATCATCACATGATTATCCATTGATAATTATACTAATCTATTCTCTTAACAATTAGGGACAGTGATTATTATAAACAAATATACAAAACATATAATAATCAAATAATAAACATCTCATATAATAATAAATAATGTCAACACATAAGTCTATCAATCATAGGCCTAGGGCATAACACCAACAACAAAGGCCCAGGGAACCCAGATAATGTCACTGGTGATGTTACGAAGGAATATCGGAGGCAAGATCTTCGGAGAGTTGCTATGAGAGATGATCCCGAGGTGATAGCTCGCAGAGAGGCCTTGAGGCAAGAGAGGATTGCTAGGGCAGCTTTGAGAGAGACTGGCCTGATCGATCCGTCGGCTCACACTATACCCGAGCTGGGACGAGCTCAAACTGACTTATTTGACATTCCTAGGCCAAGGACCTCCCGGGGACCGAGGAAAAGGAAGAGTAGAGATGCAAGTTCGAGAGCGGGAACGAGCTCCTAGACACTTTATTGAGAGATAGGAGACATTTTTATTTGTATTTTGGGACAAAGATTATTGTATGGAACATGAGTATCCCTTAATTACTTTTTGCAGACACAAATAGATGTTATAATTTTGAAAAATTATTGTTCTTATTCGCAGCAAGTTATATGAGTCGAAAGCAGGCCGTACTTGAACTTATCAAAAAGAATATTAACTTATAATGAATCTTTGAAAAGCTTCGGAGCTGTAATCAAAACACATTTTGGCAAACTTGAAAGCACCATTTATTTTGTCAGGATCTGGGATTTTGCAGCATTTTAAATCGAACCACAAGTGGTTGCCTACGTTCCCCTTTTGTAAAGAGAACTAAGGGGCTCAGGTCTCCGTAGTTAGACTCAATTAACTTTTGTGTTTGAGAAAGGGAAGATAGAAGAGGGACATGGTGCAACCCTGTTTTTACCTAGACTGCCCATTTTTAGGGTTTTCAATCTAGTGGGTATATTCTTTTAGCACCGGGCGCGTCCCTTATTTTTGCATGGACTGCCTTTTGAGAGGTTTTCAGTCTCATCTGGGACAATTTTATTGCGCCTTTTATTTTTTCTTTTATTTTTATTTCTTTATATACAGAGGGGGAAGACTCGATCAAATATAATATCGCCTCAACTTGTCGCCATTGACGGGGTGCAGGAATGGATTGCCATCCAAGTCTGTCAGCTGCATAGCTCCTCCGGAGAAGATTTTCTTCACCAAAAATGGCCCAACCCAGACAGGTGCCCATTTGCCCAATGCACTGCTCTGATTTGAAGGTTTCATCTTGAGGACCAAGTCGCCGATCTTGATATCCCGAGGCTTCACCTTTTTGTCGAAAGCACAAGCCATTCTCTTCTGATACACTCGGTTATGCTCCACAGCCTTTAATCTGCACTCATCCAACAAGGCCAACTCATTGTATCGGCTTTGGAGCCAGTCAATCTCATTGACTTCATTTTTAAGCAATACCCTGAGGGATGGAATTTCTAGCTCAATGGGCATGACAGCCTCTATTCCATAAGTTAAAGCGTATGGAGTTGCACCGGTGGCAGTCCTAATTGAAGTGCGGTAGCCCCACAATGCTAGATGAAATTTCTCTGGCCAATCCCATCCTCGGTCGGCCATTTTCTTGATGATTCGCTCAAGGTTTTTATTGGTAGCCTCTACAGCACCGTTTGTCTGCAGTCTATACGGTGATGATTTATGGCGCTTAACCCTGTACTCGGAGAGCAGTCGATCGGTCTCTCCCTCAAAATGGGATCTGTTGTCAGAGATGATCTCATTCGGGACTCCATAGCGGCAAAAGATTTGTTCCTTTATAAAGCGAGAAACTTTCTTGGATGTAAGTACCTTGTAAGACGCAACTTCCACCCACTTCGTGAAGTAATCTACTGCGACCAAGACAAATGAATGTCCGTTGCTCCCGGATGGAGTTATCTTCCCGATGACATCAATACCCCACGTTGCTAAAGGCCAGGGAGTTGTCATGCAATACAGATCGTGAGGAGGAATGTGGTTTAAGTTGGAGAACCGCTGACATTTGTCACAAGTCCGCACAAATTGGATGCACCGGTCCATGGTGATCCGTAAGTAACTTGATCGATGATGTTGTGCATTAGGGATCGAGCATTCATGTGCGGTCCTCAGGCACCGTTATGAACATCTTCCATTACTCTCTGAGCTTTCTCTTTGCTGATGCAGAGCAAGAGTGGGCAACCTTCCCCTTTCTTCCATAACTCATCACCGAGTATGACGTACTGTGCTGATAACCTTTTTAGAGCTTGTAGACTTTTGGCCCAGATACCTTTTAGGTCACCCTCTTCATTGACAGGGAAAGATGCCTCACCATGCTTGAGATACTAAAAGATCTGGTTGTACCATGACTCATCGTCAGTTTTAAGCTCGATTTTACAATAATATGCCGGATTTTCTCACCTTCCGACCCTGAATGGCTTGATTGCCTTACCTTCTGGTATTTCCACCAAAGAAGCCAGAGTAGCTAACGCATCAGCGAATCTGTTCTTATCTCGCGGCAGGAACTGGAATGACACTTCCTTAAACTGGCCGACGAGCTCTGCAATATAAGCATGACACTTCTGGAGACACGGATCTGTCGTCTTCCATCTATTGGCAGCTTGGTTAATTATTAGCTGAGAATCGCCAAAGACTTCCAACTCATCAATATTCCGCTCAAGGGCAGCCTCAAGGCCGGCTATGCATGCTTCATACTCGGCTGCATTGTTGGTAACTGAGAAGTTTAGCTTGATGGTGATGGGGGTTTGCATGTCATTCGGGTCTACTAAAACCATTCCGATGCCGTTACCTCTTTTATTTGCTGCACCATCAAAGAATAGTTGCCACCGATTGCTGCTTTCTACAACGAAGATTCACTCATCAGGAAATTGAAGATCTAGATCTCAGACTTCTGTACTGGGAGAGTTAGCTAATTGATCAGCCAAAGCTTGCCCTTTGATTGCTTTCCGGATCACATACTTGATATCGAACTCTGCTAGGAAGAAAGTCCATTTTGCTAGCCTGGTGGAGATACTGCCTCTGTCACTCTGAAACAAGTACTTAATCGGGTCCATTTTGGAAACCAGATGCACTGTGTGGGACAGCATGTAGTGTTTTAACTTTCCGACCACCCAAACCAGAGCTGCACACGTCTTCTCTAGAGCGGAGTAATTCAACTCGCTCCCTTGGAATTTGCGGCTGACAAAATAGATGGCGTTCTCTACCTTTGAGTCCTTCTTTTCTTGCGCTAGCATGGCTCCAATGGCCGTATCTGTGACCGTCAAATATAAAAACAGAGGCTTGCTCCCATGAGGTGGATAAAGGATGGGAGGATTGACAAGATAAGCTTTGATCTTCTCGAAAGCTAACTGGCACTCTTCATTCCAAATCACCTCCTGGTTCTTTTTCGCCAGCCTTTGAATATCGCTCGCACATAGAAGTCAGCTGGTTGAAAAATCGACTGATATATTGTAAGCGGCCCATAAAACCCTTTACCTCAGAGACAGTCCTCAGCGGCTTCATCTCGACGATTGCCTTGACTTTTCTCGGATCTACCTCGATACCGCGTTCTGTGACCATGTACCCCAAGACCTTTCCATGGATAACCCCGAAGGTTCACTTGGCTGGATTCAATCTCATGGAGTGTTCCCGAAGCCTGTTGAAGAACTTCCTTAGATCAATAAAGTGCTACCCATCTGACCCTTTCGAATGAATGATCATATAATCGACATAAACCTCAATCTCCTTATGGATCATATCATGGAACAGAGTGGTAACGGCCCTTTGATAGGTAGCCCCAGCATTCTTTAATCCGAATGGCATCACTGTATAGCAGTAAGTACCCCAAGGAGTAGTAAACGTTGTCTTTCCTTGATCTTTTTCAGCCATTTTAATCTGATTGTATCCTGCAAAGCCATCGACAAAAGATTTGACTTCATAGTTCGCTGTTGCATCCACAAGCATGTCAATGTTTGGCAGGGGGAAGTCATCCTTGGGACTCGCCTTGTTGAGGTCTCGGAAGTCTACACAAACCCGTACCTTTCCATTCGCCTTTGTTACCGTCACGATGTTTGCGAGCCAGGTCGGATATTCAATCACTTTAATAAAGCCCACCCGCAGGAGTTTCTCAATCTCCTCTTTAACCTGTAAAGACCACTCGGGCTTGATCCATCGCAACTTTTGCTTGATCGGCTTGGCATTCGCATCTAGGGGTATCCGATGTTCCACAATAGACGTATCCAAACCAGGCATATCTTTGTAGGACCAGGCAAAAACATCCACAAACTCCTTGAGCAGCTCAATCAGGGCATCACACTCGGCTCCGGAGAAGAAGCTACCAATTTGTGTCTCTTTGGTCTCCTCGACTGTTCCCAGATTCACCGTGGTCAATATCTCATCGGCAGCTTGGGCCCGACTTTCCTTTCGATCGAAAACCTGCTTTGAATTATTATCTAAAATTTGTTCGTCTATTGTGTTTGCATTATTTTCGATTGAATCTTACTTAATTATTTTTAAATCTTTTTTTTCATTTTCGGTTAAGCGTTCAATCGTTAAATTTGCAATCAAGGGATACTCAGAAAGATTGACCATTTTATTAAGAGCAAATGGGAAAACAGCGTCTACAACACGACGATGGTCTTCAGTCGTGAGGACATCAGACCTGTTAGAGGACTCAAATTCGATTACAAGAGACTCGAGAGAATGACTCAAGACATGGGGAACAAATTTGGATGCTGAGGGACTGGGATGAGGTTTGAGCCCAAGTTTCTCGATCATAGTCTCCCTACTGGCAACTGGTCCCTGGAAGGAAGTCCAATTTTGCAATGACGTCTCTGCAACTGTCACCAAAGTGCTCGGGTCCACAACCGGCTCATTCTCAAATTCAAGCATAGCTACTACATCATCATCTGAAGAGAAATCGATCAAGTCTAGGGGATCCTTAGCAACAACCTTCTCCGCAGGTATCTCCGCTGTATGCATAACACTTCCAGACTCTGACAGCCCCATATCTCCAAATAGGTTTGCTAAATCACCGTCCATGTCTACAGGGCCGGCACCGCGAATCTTGTGAATCACAGGCTCATCTAGAGCAAGCTTCTCAAACTGATCAACATAGTTAGGCCCCCAAAAGTGATAGCTGTTCTCGTACGTGGCAGTTACACCTGGTCTTCCGGGCAGACTGATGAACATCTCTTTCATTGGGTCCTGGCTGGTAGAAAACTTTCGTATCATCTCCATCCTTTCTCCCATCTGACTTAGCTTCGGCTCTGGACAGACGAACATCTCACCATTCTCTTGGACAAAATGCTTATTGAGAGACCAGCTGTAAGGGCGCACATCAGGCTTCTTGTATCTCCTCCCGGCAGTGAGAGTCATCCGCTCCTTAAGTGCTTCGGCCTTATCATATGCTTTATCCTCTTCGGTCACAACATACCCCACACCTCGCATGTTTCTCTTAGGCTCAGGCATTTCAATCTTATACTGCCCTTGCTGACGCTTCCCTAACCCCAGGCCAGGAATGTAGTTCATGCTTCTCATCATCTTCAATACAGGAGGAATCTTATCTGAGGAAGTTGTCAGATCAATAGTGCAGACCTGCCCCTTCGGTTTTTCAATTGTGAACCCACTAAGCATTAGACCCTCTTGATCAAGCTTGATCTCCATTACGGGCATAGTATTAGTGCTAGTCTCTCCAATGGTGACACTGTCTCCATAAATGGTCATCAAAATACCATCCTGGACAAACTTCAAACACTGATGTAGGGTAGAGGCTACTGTTCCGATCTCGTGTATCCAAGGCCTTCCCAACAATGCTGAAAACGTGACAGGAATATCAATGACCTGGAATTCCACTGCCATTTCCTTTCCTCCGAACAACATATTCAAAGAAATAATTCCCAACACTGCCCTGGAAGTCGAATCATAGGCTTTGATAGTCTGGTTGGACGGCTTGAGACTCTGTGCATCAATATCCAGCATGCTCATCATTTTCGATGGAAGCACATTCATGGTCGAGCCGTTATCCACCAACACATGAGGGATTCGACGCCCTTCCAAGGGCACGGTGATATGCAAAGACTCATTGTGCTTTGAACCATAAGAAGGCAAATCTAGATCTGTAAAAGTGATGATATTTCCGTACTGGGCCGTCCCAATCAACTGGCAGGCTTCATCTGGAGTGGCATTGACAGACACCCTAGTTTTGGATAGAGCTTCTTCCAGCTTTCGCCATGGGATAAGAAGATGTAAGCACGGACCATAAAGAGATATCGGCTTGAGTTCTCTTTAGCTGCGTCAAAATTGGGTCATCCTGGACTTCTTCCTCTCCAGCTAACCCGTAAGGACCTCGAGAAGCCTGGGGATTTGAAACTGCAATTCCCTTGCCCTTTCCGGATGGTTCAGCACTATCTGTTCCCATCATTCTGCCCGACCGTGTTAGCAAACTAACTTCCTAATTGTCTTCAACCACAAAACTTCTGCTGGCTTCTTTAAGTTCAGCCAGTGTTAGCGGAGCTGAGCGAGTGCTGTACGGCCATGCTGCTTGTCTTATCTCATTTATTGACAATGGTGCCTCCAAACTAGCTGCTATTTTAAGCTCTTCTAAAGAGAGTGGGGACTCTTTTGGAACCACAGAAGAGATGGCGTTGATAACCAAACGTTCCTTGTATTTATCATAATCAACAGATTTATTTAAATCACGTAAATCATCGAGATACAAAACGTAACAGAAATTGTCTTTCATTTCATCAAAACAAGGGGTTACATCAGCAATGACTTTCTTACAATTATTACTAGCATTGCCACCTACAGAATCATCAAATTCTATCACATTCACAATGTAGTCCTGACCAAAATCAATTAGATTCACATTGTTGCCTGGTAGAGAGTTCTTGATGATGTTGGGACGGGGAGACTTATCAATCTTCTTCTTGTCAACTAAGCCCTGGATGATTATCTTGAGCATGAAGCAGGTGTTGGTAGTATGCCTGGGGTACTGGTGGAATCTGCTGTATTTACTCGCATCGAGATTGGGGTTAGGGTGGAGAGGACTGTAGTTGTCCAAAGGCTTAATCATTCCGGTTCTGAGCAACCCATTGAAGACTTCCTCTGTGGACATACCCAAGTTGTCAAACCTCGGCTGCTGTCTAGGCTGGAATCTTCCACCATTCTGTCCATTGTTACTTCCCCCTTTCAGATTATTGACACTACTATCCTTGGCCACTTCCCTTCCTTTCGGCGCCATTGAAGAGACCGGGTTAGCCGCTCGATAACGGAATCCTTCGCTTCCACTGTTATCGCTAGAATTAGTACTCGGAGTGAGGTTGAAAAGTCTGTTTTCGCCTCGAGCCCCCATCCCGACCATTTCTCTTAAATCCGGGTACCATCCTTTTCCAATGGCTTCTCGTAACACGGGCTTCACACATGACAGGAAAATATCCTTCTGGTCTTGCAGGGGAATCGGTTTCGACAACTCGTTGAGCTTGGCGTTCCATCTCTTGTAAAATTTTGTTATTGACTCATCACTTTTCTGAATAGTGCCCACTAAATCATCTCTAGTGGTACGCCACTCGAGATTGCCCCGGTATTTCTTGAGAAAAGTTTCAGTAATCTGGCTCCAAGTGGAGCGACCTTCTTGCTTTAGGGATAGAAACCATGTAAGCACCGGGCCTTTGAGAGTGAGATGGAAATGAGAGGCCATGAACTCGGGTGTACAACCCATTGCCCCCATCGTCATCACGTAGGTATCAATGTGGGTTTTCGGGCATGCTGTACCGTTAAATTCCATCTTGAGCATCTTAAACTTGTGGGGAAGGGGTGTTACTTGAGTTGGATCAACTACTTTAAGGCCACTGGAACCCACTGTCAACTTATCAATCTGTTGTTGCATTTGCTTTAACAAAGCCGTCACCTCCGGAGTCATTCCCGTGATCTGAGGAATAGAAGGAGCCACAGTCTAGGAAGGTACTGGAAGAGCAAATGGAAATTCTGGAGCAGGCCTGATAGGCAAGGTGTTCGGAGGAAGGCCGAAGGTACTTGGCATATTGATGTTGCTGTCTAACAAACTTACTGAACTCGGAACCCTATTCCCATACATGTCATACCCGTTGAACTGAACATTCGACTGCTGCGGACCAAATTGAGCTGATTGGTATTCAAACTGACCTTGAGCTGAAAATATGGTGCTAATACAGGGAGCTGAGTATGGAGTAGAGCCGTATATATGCTGAGTGAGAGGAGAACAAACCATGGGATGGGAGAAGCTGCTTCGAAACTGAGACTGACTCTGAAGATACTGCGGAAATCCATCCTGACAAACTTGGCTGCCCGATAAGCGATATTGGCTATTCTGCTGCTGAGGAGCCTGGAAAACACTCTGTTGCTGACTGAATTGCCCATACTGATAACCGTCTTGATACATGCTGACTTGAGGCTGAGAATAGCCTCCTCGAAACTGAAACCCATACTGATCTTGAGGCACTGAGACATTGGGAGCTGGAGAGGAGGTTAGGTCAAAGAAGTTCGATGGCTGACTACAACTTTTGCTGAATCCATGCTGAACACCTTGGCTATGTATCTGAGAGATTGGGGGAGGAACCCTTCCTTGGTATTCACGGCCACTTTTAGCGACGGCATTCGTTCAGGACGAGGAGCATAACTCACACGAGGAGGCATGGCATGGTAATTGGGTCGAGGTGCAGAGTGATGAGCGGGTTGCATAGGGGAAGCAAATCTGATCCCATTGTTACTATATTCGGTGATCTCTTCATAGGAACCATCCTCTCGGCGGAGCACCGCAATTCCCCTGGCTTGCATGGCCTCCACAAAGCGAGCGTGGGCCTCTTCTTCTCGAGTTTTGGCATTCTGAGCAAGCAATTGAGATTCACGCTCCCTAGCTAGAGCGACTTCCAGAGTGGCTCTCATTTCTTCCATGGAAATGTCATTCAAACCTGGATGACCCATCGAGGCAGAACCCCCAGCCGACTTAGTAGAGAAAATATCGCCATTTCCTGCCATTTCTGATTCTGAATTAACTGAAACCCCATAAACTGCTTGAACTTCCTTGACAATACGGACTAAACGGGCTCCCGAAACAGAGGAACGGATCCAACTCGTCGTAACTTCAGGGGTAGATATATGGATTGATAAGGTGTGAAGGAAGGGACTCTGAGAAAGTACGGGAGAGGAAAAGGAAAGGAAAGGACGGACTCGTGCAAACATCTTATTTATGTTCAAGTATAAATCGGTATCTTTTAAATCCTAAATAAGGTTGGGAAAGGATAAGCCTTTATTCGCGCAATCTAGACCTCGGGTGAACCTAAGAAGCCAACATTCAAATTACACCAAATGTTTTGCATAGAAATTAATAATAGGCAATAACACCTAAAACAAGACCTAAACACCATGTGGGACGGACGAGTGATCCAAATTTCTGGGGAAATTTGGGCAGCATAACGGGTATTCTTGAAGAATTTCAAAGAAAAATCCGGCATGACCTCTCATCGATGCACGGTGACAACGCGGCATGATCTCTCGTTAGAACATGTCACGAGGGTGACATGTCCCCACGTGAAACCATGTTGCATTGGCAACATGCCCACAAGTGCAAGGTTTTGGGAAAGGTATGTACGTCCTATTGTAAATTTTGAAACAATCCATTTTAGTGTAGTTAAAAATGTAGTATCCAAAAACCAACCATGGGTAAGCTTTAAAGTGTGGCGCCACCTATGATGCGTTAGGGGTATATGTTTTGATATTAGGCGCTCAAGCGTAGGCGACATACATCACCGTCCGCGATGCCGTCAATCGCACCCGAGGGTTCTAGATCTATGTGACGTAGTGTGCGGATGACTATGTTCTTTTATTTATGAAAAATAAATTTTTGAATCCTTTTTTTTAATTTTCTTTTTTATTTGAAAAGGAAAAAATAAACGGAAAAAGACAAACACACACTAAGCAAGGTACAATAATCAACTGCATTTGATCAAAGGGACTGCCCTTCACCAAGACTCGCAAAGCGCTCGGTGGCTAGTTACGTAGCGTGACACAGACAGCCATGGTCCGAGAGCGTCGCACGACGACTAGCCAGCCACCGAACCGTAAACCTGAAATAGGAATTCAGTCCCTGCCCACTCATGGCAAGGAACAGAACACAGCACCAAAGCACAGCAACATAACAACATGAAGCATATAAAGGCACACAAACCTCACAATCTCATAAAATGCATGTACCACACAATGTCATCAATGATGCACACAAAATGAACACATCGAATGTTTACAAGAATATTAAAGCTTGACCCTCTTAATTTTGAAAAACAGGTTTTCAAAAAGTGTCCCCAGCGGAGTCGCCACTGAATGTACGCTCGCCGAAATTTGGAAAAATGATTTTTGGGAGTCGCCACGCCATGTTTTAAGGTACACTTTGAAAAACCTTTGGAAAGAGAGAAAAGGGTTTGGGGGTCAGGTTACGTGTTGGGAAGAACCGAGAGTTCACCCAACACGCCTCATCCGTAGACGAGTCTTTCGAAGTAAACATCCAAACATTTATAGTGTGTGCAAACAACAATGACAAACAAGTGTGGTAAGATGAATTTTATTGATTGAATGAGATTCTTACAACTTGTGAACCATTTGGTAAGGGAGGCCACATCCCGATTACAGATCTCAAAACAGCTTACAACTGAAAAGGATCTCTGCAAACAGACAATATGTGTCGCGTGACACATAACATGCCTGGCTCGATGAGTCACATGACACAGGATCCACCCAGGCAAGTTGTGTCACGTGACACAGGTTGCCCATCTGCAGAGATCTGACAATTTGAACACAGAGAGAATAGAAACCAGTACAGATCCAATTCAATCACCAATTCAGCTTCGAAAATACATGAATCAACAATTATTCAACCAAGGGGGTATGGATATGGGAAGATCCACACTCCCTTGGAAATCAAACAACAATTCCAACAAATATCAATTCATGAACATATAATTATGCTAAACAAAATGATTAAACAGAGAGATTGCGATTGGATTTCAATAAGCAAGACAGATGGAGTCGAATTACTGAATCAAATGAGAATATGATGCTTGAATTATGAAAATGACAAGATAAGGGAGAGAAATAGGGAATTGGTGAATTACCCTTGTAGTGTCCATGAATCCTATACCAAGCCTGGTATAGAACCCTTCAAAAAGCAGCTTCTGAGACTTGGTTGAGTTGAGGAGGAATGATGGATGGTGGATCTAGATGGTAGTATGTGACTTGGATTGAATTGGAGGAGGATTGGAGGGATTTTTGGGTAGGAGAGAGAGAGAGGTATGGGTATTTGGCTCTGTGTGTTACGTTTGGAATTTGGCATAGTAACAGTATGCAAAAAAGGGATCCCGAAATGAGAGGGGTAGGGTCTTATTTATAGGCTGCTGATGGTGGTTGAGTTGGGTCGTACGACTTCCTGCGTCCATTTTCCATGGCTCGAGATGTCGCACGACAGAGCATGCCCATAAGAATTTCTTGTGCCAAAACCTGGTTCTGGAACATTCCAGGTTAATTCCCAAAAGGTCCAAACTGATTTATTCCTTGTAGGTCCTTTTGCTCGAGAAAAATACTTAAAAGTATTTCCTTCGCAAGAAACTTATGAAATGTCTCCGGAAGTCTCGGAATGGACCGGGAATTTATCAAAATGCCCCCTAGTGCAATTCTATTATATTAAAATGCGCCTATAAAAGGTCGCGAATTGGATTGGCGTACTTACAGATATATATTTTCCTTTCTATTTCTAGTTCATGGGTATTAGATACCGGATGTGGATCTCACATTTGTTTAAATATGCAGGGACTAAGAAATAGAAAGCTACTCAAACAAGGTGAAGTTGACCTACGTGTGGGAAATGGAGCAAGAGTTGCTGCATTAGCCGTAGGGACATATGATGTAACTTTACCTAGTGGCTTAGTACTTGTTTTGAACAATTGTTACTATGTTCCGGATTTGAGTAGGAATATTATTTCAGTTTCTTGTTTGGATAATGAAGGGTATAATTTTCTCATTGTGAATAAGAAGTTTTATATTTATTTAAATGATATGCTTTATGGTATTGCAAGTTCATTTAACGGCCTTTATGTTCTTGATGTTGATGAGAAACAAAATAATGTTGAAAATGTTTATCATGTGGAAAAGAAGTCTAAACCGAATGACGTGAACAACACGTTCATGTGGCATTGCCGGCTTGGTCATATAAACGAGAAACGCATCTCTAAACTCCATAAGGATGGTATGTTAGACTCACATGATTATGAATCATATGAGATATGCAAATCTTGTTTATTGGGAAAAATGACAAAACCACCCTACACTAAGAGTAGTGAAAGGGCTAGTGACTTATTGGGCCCAATACATACCAATGTATGTGGACCAATGAGCAGCATTGCTAGGGGAGGATTTTGGTATTTCATTACATTCACCGATGACTTATCTAGATATGACTATGTCTATCTGATGAAGTCCAAAAGTGAATCGTTTGAGATGTTTAGAACATTTCAAAATGAAGTACAAAATCAACTTGGCAAAACTATTAAAGCACTTCGATCCGATCGTGGTGGAGAATATTTGAGCCAAGAGTTTGACAATCATCTCAAAAACTGTGGAATTTTTTCAGAGTTGACTCCACCAAGAACACCACAATTGAATGGTGTATCCGAGAGGAGGAATAGAACCCTATTAGATATGGTTCGTTCGATGATGAGTCAAGTTGACCTTCCTGTTTCCTTTTGGGGACATGCATTAGAGACTGCTGCGATCACACTGAACAGAGTCCCTACTAAATCGGCTCCTAAGCATGAGATGTGGCATGGAAGAAAACCTAGTTTGTCTTTCATGAAGATTTGGGGTTGCAAAGCTTATGTGACGAGACTTGTCTCCGATAAGTTAGCACCTAAATCTGACAAAGTTATTTTCGTTGGTTATCCTAAGGAAACTAAAGGGTATTACTTTTACAACCGCAATGAGAACAAAGTGTTTTTTGCTCAATATGGTACTTTTCTTGAGAAAAAGTTTCTCAATAAAGGAACTAGTGGGAGTAAAGTTGATCTTGAAGAAATTTAAGAACTTGAAAATAACATGGAACCTATAGTAGAGACTGAACCAAATCCACAAGGAGTTGTGGAACCGGTTCAATATCCACAAGTCCATTGTAGATCGGATAGGTTACGATCCGCACCAGAGAGATATGGATTTCTCGTGTCGGAAAGTAATGAAGTGGAAGTCATTGAGAATGACGAACCTACTTCCTATAAGGAGGCAATGTCCACTCCCGATTTGGATAAATGGTTAGAAGCCTTGGAATCCGAATTGCAATCCATGTCGTATAATCAATTTTGGAACTTGATTGATCCACCCGAAGGTGTAAAAACCATAGGGTGCAAGTGGGTCTTCAAGAAGAAGACTGACATGAATGGGAAGGTGCATACTTACATGGCTAGGCTTGTAGCTAAGGGATATAGGCAGACTCATGGTATAGACTATGATGAAACCTTTTCGCCTGTTGCCATGCTTAAGTCTGTTAGAATTCTAATTGCCATAGCTACGTATTATGACTATGAGATATGGCAAATGGATGTCAAAATGGCTTTCCTAAATGGGAAGTTACTCGAGGATGTGTATATGACACAACTCGAAGGTTTTGTCGATCAAAGAAATTCTAACAAAGTGTGTAAGTTGCAGAGATCCATATATGGATTGAAGCAAGCTTCTAGGAGTTGGAATCTTCGTTTCGACGAGAAAATCAAAGAGTTTGGTTTTATCAAGAACGAAGATGAACCTTGTGTATACATAAAATTCAGTGGGAGCATGTTATTATTTCTCTTATTGTATGTCGATGATATCTTACTCATTGGAAACGACATTCCTGCACTTCAGGCTGTCAAGTCTTGGTTAAGGAAGTGTTTCTCAATGAAAGATATGGGTGAATCCGCTTACATCCTTGGCATCAAGATCTATAGAGATAGATCTAAAATGATAATTGGTTTGAGTCAAAGTACCTATATTGACAAGGTTCTTAGAAGATTCAAGATGGAAAATTCTAAGAGAGGCAACTTGCCAATGGGTCATGGTGTTACACTTAGCAAGAATCAGTGTCCTAAGACAACTGATGAGCGAAAGAGAATGAATGAAGTTCCATACGCTTCTGCTATTGGATCTATCATGTACGCTATGATTTGTACTAGACCCGATGTCTCGTATGCTTTGAGCATGACGAGTCGATACCAATCTGATCCTGGTGAAAACCATTGGGTGGCAGTTAATACGATCCTTAAGTACTTAAGAAGGACTAAAGATGCGTTCTTGGTTTTTGGAGGGATGGAAGAAGATCTTGTTGTAAGAGGTTACACAGATGCTAGCTTCCAAACCGACAAGGATAATTTCTGATCGAAGTCGGCATTTGTGTTTATGCTTAACGGAGGTGCAATTTGTTGGAAGTGTTCCAAGCAGAGTACCATAGCCGATTCTACAACCGAGGCCGAATATATAGCGACATCCGATGCAACTAAGGAGGCAGTTTGGATCAAGAAGTTCATTAGTGACTTGGAAGTTGTTCCATGTATCACTAATCCGATGGAACTTTATCGTGACAATAATGGTGCCATTGCACAAGCAAAGGAACTAAGGTCACATCAGCGATCCAAACATATACTTAGACGTTTCCATCTCATTTGAGAGTTCATTGATCGGGGAGACGTTAAGATATGCAAAGTATCAACCGATGATAACATTGGGGATCCGCTTACAAAGCCCCTTGCACAAGCAAAGCATGATGGCCATGTGAGGTCCATGGGTATACGATACATAGATGGAGCCTAGTGCAAGTGGGAGATTGTTGGTGTAGTGCCCTAGGCGTTTAGTTATGCTTGACTTATAACTTAAACCGCTATGTAATCGTCTTTATCATATATTATAGAGTATGTTTATTTGGTTCATTATATGTTTACATGTTTATAATATTGAACTGCGTCCCTAGTTATTATGAATAGCTAGTATAAGTTGGTAATGGATGATCATGGAGATGATTATATGCATGGGGATACACATTACACTTGTGGATACTTGCTAGAGAACAAGTATTGGACATGACCTACCGATGAGATTTATGACATGGTCTATAGTCATATATGTCATGATTAAGTCTCATGATAGTCGTGTCATTGAATCCTTTGTACCTGAGATTATCATCGTTTTCCACATGATGAACATTGTGTTTGACATAGTCTAACACTATCTTTAATCGGATAGCAATAAGGGCTATGTTGGCACGATTGAATGCTTGTAGGGAAGAATGATAAGTCAAGACGGGATTTGTCCCTCTCTGTTTGAGAGAGATGTTTGCTTGGGCCCCTCGATGAATGATGTTGATGAAATGTGTGGCCACACTCAAGTGATTTGATAGAGATCAAATGGATTTGGATTATCAACATATTCAAAATAGAGAAAGCATTGAACATGTGAGTTGACATGGACAATGACTCATGTTCAATTTGACATCGTGGACAAAGGGATTGTGACATTTGATCTATCAAGGAATCAAGCTTTGATGTTATATTTAATTGGGTGGACATAATGACTTGCTATAAGTCACTTATGTCTTGTGAGGTTGATATTTGAACTCACTACCAACATAAAATATAATTCCTAAAGGGTCACGCATAAAAGAACGGATTAAAAATGGCTAAAAGGGTAAAATCTGGGGTCAGGGGACGACTCGTCCCCAGTTGGCCCAACTATTCCCTTCTGAAGGGACAACTGTATCAGAGAGCTTTCAATAGGGGACGACTCGTCCCCTCAAGGACGACTCGTGCTCACGACTCGTGCCCTGGGGGACGACTCGTCCTGGCGGTGCTGAAAACCCGTTTTGGCTTGGAAAAATGACTCTTTTCCCTAAAGGTTAGGGATTTATAACAAGTATAAATAGAATCCTTTTGTCCCAACCGTAGGGGACAAAAATTAGAGTTTTTGAATGAAACACTAATTGGTTGATTTTGATTACGAATCAAAGATCAAATTCCATAGATTCATTCTACCAAACATCCATTGATTATTGAATATTGATTCAACAATCGGGGATCATCTAGCAATCCAACAAGAAGTGTTCTTGGTCCGTTCGCGTGTGGATTACCGATAGTGGGGGTAGAAACTGATGAAGTCGTCATTCACGTAATTCCTCGAAGGGATGTAAGGAGACTTTTTCAGTTGAAAGATCTTATTATTGAATGATGTGTTGCTTGTTTCCTCCACGACTTTGTTTAACTCTAGCCTTGGCTGTCTAGCTTTTGGCTTCCCTCATGCAGGTCGGTCCCTAGTAGGTGTGCGACCTCCTTTGTCAAATTGATTTAGCCAACCCTCATCGACCCACTTCTGAATGATTCTTTTTAGGCTCATGGAATCTTCTATCTCATGACCACTGACTTTGTGGAAGTCACAATACTTCGAGTTGTTTCTTTTGAAATTATTCTAAGGGTTCATTGAAGTTCGAGTCCTAGGTCGACCATATTCATGATCTCTGTGCGACTAACTGTTAGGGGAATAAAAGCCTCGAGGACTTTTTCAGTCGCCCTAGCTTTGTTTTTCCCCTTATTGCCATTGTAGTCGGCCTAGCTACTCTGTCTGGATCACCTCCTTTTCTAAATTTTTTCTTGGCCTCGCATTCCTCAGGAACAGCCATGTCATAAGCCCTCTCGTAGAGCTCTTTTCGGGTCATTACGTGACCGACCTAGAGCTCGTAGTTGAGGTTGGAATATTGAACCCCATTTCTGAAGTAATTGATTACTTCCCTGTCTCTCAAGACCTCTTCAATATGGTCGACGAATTCATTGAACCTAGTATAATAACTTATTGTACTCTCTGTCTTTCCTTGAGAGAAGTTGTTCAGGCAGACCATTTTTTTCTTGTGTGCGCTGGTCGTCGAGAAATGTTCTAGGAATTTATGTCTCATGTAGTTCCAACTTCCAATACAACACGTTTCTAAACTTCTGAACCAGGTCAGAGCAGAACTAGAGAATGTACTGGTTCGGGCCTTACAAAGGACATGATCCTTGTCGAAAGCCAAATACATTTGATCCTCGACATGTTTCAAGTGATCCCTGGCCTCATTTGAACCCTTATACTTATCAAGAGCTGGGAGCTTGAAAGACAGACTCGGTGGTCCCAGGTCAAGCATTCAGTAAGCGAAAAGTCGTAACGAGCTAGAATTTACATCGACCTTATTTTCGTCGACCTCCTTTTCGGCTTCCCTGCTATCAAGACTTTAGAGGTTCAGAAATTCATGAGTATCTAGAACATGTCCCTCATCATTTGCACCCCTGTTTTGCATCACAGAATTGGACCGTTGTTGTTTGTCTCTATGGTGTGGTCTTCTAGGGGGTGACATGTCCCTCCTGTCATCTCTATGTGGCATTCGACCTCTAGACGGGGATCTATCCCTGGCTCTAAGAGGCGACCTGCCCCTTTATTGACCACAATTGTGGCGACCTTCCTCCTGACGCACTCTCTCAATTCATCTCTTTAAAGTTGAGTCAACTTGTTGCTCCCTGTTGTTGTTGAGCTGGTGTAAGTACGCCAATCCAATTCTCGACCCTTTTAGGTGTGTTTTAATATGATAAAATCGCACTAAGGGGCGTTTTGGTAAATTCTCGGTCCGTTCCGAGACTTCCGGAAACATTTTATAAGTTTCCCGCGAAGGAAGTATTTTTTAGCATTTTTCCCGGATAAAAGAACCTACAGGGAATTAACTGCTTTGGGCTTTTAAAGAATTAACTAGGAATGTTCCAGAAGCAGGTTTTGGCGCCATAAACAGTTACGGGCGTAGCCAGTCATGCGACATCTTGAAGCTTGGAAATTGGATACGAGAAGTCGTGCGACACATAAAGCATTTTCCAAAGCTACGTTTAAATAACAAAATCAGTCATTTGACACACAGATCTCTCTGCCTCTCTCTCTTTCTCTTACTAAACGTAAACACCGCTCTCTCTCTCTCTCTATACGTAGAAGACCAGAACCTCACCATTGCTCTCTCCCTCTTCGGCCAAACCCGTCATTAACCCTCTCCCTCACATCCCAATCAACCGGCGACTTCAACCCCTTCCTCACCAAACCTAATTCTCCCTCAATCGATTCCAATCCTCCCTTTTCTCCCAACCACAGCGGCAACCCAAATCCCTACCTCCAACAACAACAACCTCCTCCTCATCGGTGGAAACTCAATCCCCTCTCAATCGCTCATTCACCGGTGCCTCTCCTCATCAACGCCGAACACAACCACAACCGCTTCCCCTGTCCTAGCCCTGAGCCGTTAAACCACCACCACCACTCTACCTCCGAATTCCTGTCACCGCACCTACCAGCTCTGCCACACTTTCCGATCCCTTTGCGTCTCTCCGTCCAATTGACACCAAAGTGGGGCAAGCGTTCAAATCCTTTCTCAGTTCTCTCTCTGTTTCTGGTATATCCATGTAACACACACGTACATATTTGCAATTGCAAATATACCGAATCTGAGACCTGAACTTGGCTGGAAGCTGATTTGAAGGTCCTTCTACCTAACGTGGTCTAAGGATCGTGGACACTACGAGGGTAACGACTCCTTCTATCTCTATCTCATATTTGCCGTTTATTTGTTTCATTACAATCTGTTCCCGGACTTGATAATTAGGCTCCATCCGCCTTCAATTATCAAGTCCCAACTTCCATCTCTCTGTTTAATTTGCTTGGATTGATATAATTGATATTCGTGGTGTGGTCTCGTTGGATTTGTCGCTTATTGGCCAAGGGAGTGTGGATCTCCCTATATCCACATCCCCTTGGTCAATCCATTGTAAATTCATTATTTCTGAGTTTTTTGGGTGTTGTTGTTGGTCAAACTTTCGTGATTGTTCAACATTTATTCCATTCATTTGTGTGTGCATTATTGGTGACATTATGTGTGTGAAAATGCATTTAGTGCTTTGCTTTATTCCCTCCCCTTCCTTGCTTCCTGTTTGTTGTGCTTGGGACTGAGACATTGTTTTGATGCTTGGAGGCTGGGGCTGTTTCTGGTCCTTTTGTTTAGATTCTGGAAAGGTGACTCCTTCTGTCACGCGACATAACTGGCCCCATGTCCTGTGTCCCGCGACAGAAGTTACCATCCTGCAGGGCTTGGATTTTGATACAGGTTGTGATTGTGGGGCAGCCCCTATGATCAAATTATTGATCCTTGATTATTGTGCTCTATGGGGTGTGTGTGTTTTGTTTTTCCTTTATCACCCTTTTCAAATAAAAAAAATATATAAAAAAAATAAAATCATTTTTTTCGTAAAATAAAGGAAGATAGTCATCCGCACACTACATCACATAGATTTAGAACCCTCGAGTGCGATTGACGGCATCGCGGACGGCCATGAAATTCGCCTACGCTTGAGCGCCTGAAATCAAACCCATCCCCCTAGCGCGTTATAGGTGGCTCTACACTTTTAACCTTACCCAAAACGGTTGGTTTTTGACACGACATTTTCAAGTACACTAAAATGGATTGTTTCAAAATTTACAATAAGCTTTCGTACCTTTCCTAAAACCTAGCATGTGTGGGCATGTTGCCATCGCAACATGGTTTCACGAAAGGACATGTCATTCCCACGGCATGTTCTAACGAGAGATCATGTCGCCTTGTCAACGTGCACCGACGAGAGGTCATGCCGGATTTTTCCTTGAAATTCTTCAGGAATACCCGTTATGCTGCCCAAATTTCTCCAGAAATTGGGGCTGCTCGTTCGTCCCATAAATGCTTTGGTTTTATTTAGGTGTTATCGCCTATTATCAATTTTGAATCAATCCATTTGGTGTTTTTTTTTGATGATGTGTCCATAGGTTCCCCCGAGGTTTTAGATTGCGTGAAATAAAGGATTAGCCTTTCCCAACCGTTCATAGGACTTAAAAGACACCGATTTTTACTTGAACACTAATAAGGTGTTGCATGAGTCCATCTCCTTCCATACTCTTCCCTCTCCCACACCATCTAAAAGTTCTCTATCCTCCGCCTTATACACGCTCTCACCTCTTCACCTCCGCAAGGCTACGGCAAGTTGGGTGCATACTCCTGCGCCCGGCGTTCGATTGGTCCATATTCCTGAGGCAGAAGCAGTTCAAGTGCCCGAGTGATCGTCCATCTGATTCAGAATTCAAAATGCTCGGTGCAGAGAAGGTTATGGCCCACCAGTCTGGAAGTTCGTATCCCATGGGTTCGCAGAGTACAAAGGGTGTGTCCGTTGAAAAGAGGCGAGCTACCTTTGAAGCCGTTTTTCCTCGCGAGTGGGAGGCCCGGTTGCTTGCTCAGATTGTTAAAGCTAAGGAGGACAACTTGTGAATGACAAAAAATGGAGAAGGGTCATCGCCCCATCGCTGTAACCAATGTTATTCCTCCCATCCGAAGTTGATGCAGTCGATCAGTCCTCGTAGGATCTAGAATGTCTGCTATCGGACATGAGTCTGCCATGTCCATGTTGGACCAGTTTTTGCTTTGCAGTGATAAAAATCTTTGTTTCTCTTCTTGCTAGACTCGAGACATTACTTGCACACCTGCGTTACACTCGATTGAAATGGTTTATTCCAAATGATCACTTGTGCTGCTCACTGACTAATGCTTTGAAATGACTAATGCTTAAATTGATCGGAGTGAGAAAATCGACTGATGTCCTTCCTAAACTGGGGCTTGCCAACTCCCCATCTCGCATCTCCTGTGCTCACATATCTTCCTTCGTCCTCACCATCTCGTTGTTCGATGAATTTGCACGGGTCTTCCTCAAAGTAAGCTTAAGCAAGCAAATGAAGACTCAATCTCGTTCGGATCATCCGGTAGGGACTGCAGTTGAAACATTTCACCCATAGGAAAGCCATTACCTCACCCTCACTAAACAATACCCCTTCGGTTCAAGATCGACATGTTTTGAAACCCATTTGGCCACCACCAGAAGAAGAGGGACTATCCGTGAGGCTCCCGTGATGCAAAAGAAGATTGACCGCCTCCAAGCTCAAGAGCGACGTAAAGCAATGATCCATCCTGGGGACCAGCTGAAATTATCCTCTCAAAGATAAAATTGAAAAAAGAGAGAGACAAAAATTAAAAAAAAAAAGAATAAAAAAAAGAAGAAGAAAAGAAAGAGAGCCTAGTCCCCAGCGATCCACTCAAAAGCAAAAGTCAAAGGATCCAGTCGTTACTCAAGAGGAGTCTCAGAGTGAATAAAGAGACAGCACGGATGTCCCTCACCACTACCTTAACCAATTCCAGCCATCCTCTCGATTTTAGAGGATATTCCCACTACCTTAACCGATCCTAAGCCGTCCTCTCGATTTTAAAGGACATTCCCACTACCATTACCCTTACCTTTGACATTGGCAAAGCCAAGATTGACCTCTCATTCTTAGAGGCAAATCGATTCCCTTACCTTAGAAATCACAAACACATCCCTGCAAGCCAACCTCTCATCTTTAGAGGTTCAGTCAGCAAAAGGCCCGGCCGACCTCTCATCCTAAGAGGTCATGATATTCCAAAATCACCCGAAGACCGATCGAAACCCCGAAATCCAGCCGCAGTTCCTACCGGATAGCAGTTTCATTCCAATATCGTCGAGATCTAAATCAGATTATTTGCTTTATTGCTTGCTTAAAGCGAAGCCGAATCTATTCCGGCTCAAAGGACCGTCAATCAAAGATTGTGCAAATTCAATCCATCCATTTGACATTTTATGTGAGCATATTTCGTTTCTCCTCCGCAAACACTTGCCGTGAATGTCCCACTGGGGCTTCACATCCGTGTCTCCCATCGACACTCCAAGAGGACATGTTTTGCAATTCTCAAAATCCTCAAAGGTCTTCAGATCCTCGAATTCAACGTTCATTCTCTTCATTCGGGATAAGCTCGAACTACGACGACCTGAGCTCCTCCCAAGGAGGGGAACATAGGCAACCATAACTGGTCCGGTCAAAATCACAAACAGATCTCAGAAGATCCGGTCTCCTCAAGGACCATTCCCATACACTTTCCATCCTTACGAGTTTGATTCTCGATATCAGTGGGCTTTCTCCTCAGGATTGATCAAAATATTTGTTCATATCAGCTTTGGTGGTTGAATAACCAGAACATCAATAAAGGGTTTTAAGAAGCTTTGTGATCATCACGAATAAGATAGGTTTTCAAGTATCTCAACAAGTCTTCTCTTTCTACATCATAGGAAGATAGAGCCAAACACTGTTTCAGTCAGCAGTGGCTTCCATACACCTTTCCACACCTTGTGATGCTTATACTCTCCCAAAAGAGTCAAACCCAAAAGCGAGAGTGTCATACACAAATTCGGGATCCATTCCCACCCTCGAAGGATGTGCCCCTGCACGTAAACATTTCCGAGTCTTGTCCAGCGACTGATTGACTGCGATTTGAAATGATGAGTTGCCTCTTTGGCCACAAGATGACTCTATCTGCGATGAAGCTACATGGATTTTCCTCAAGCCTGGGGCTTTGGTTAAGGTATTCCTTCGGCTCTCCTTACCAGATTCCCTCCAAGTTTGCCTTGCATTATCAACTGGGGCTTCGTCAAGCCGGGATCATTCTCTGCACATTCTCTACTGCTTGCTGTTTCAGACGCGCGATACACTTTGTCCTCACCAAAGAATGGACTGCCGCAACCGCACTCCAGGAGCATCCCCGACTTGCCCAGGCTGCACCTTGCCATCCATACACCATCACTCATACATTTTCCCACCTCATGGGAGAGGGTCCACCCCATTATAAACACTTGCGTTCCATACACGATCCCTCATAGCACAACTGTTACATACGTATATGCCTGCTCGCCAAGCCGTGCAAAACCCTCACTTCCCTTCCATCCCCAGCTGAGATGGACTTGTGCAACAAAAGATTAATAATGCATAAGCAAAAAAAAAAGTCAAATAAAATGCAAAGTGCCTAGAAGTGTTTTGTTTTCCCCCCGCAGGGTACAATAATCAAGTGATCGTAATTTGATCGTGAGGAATGCCCCTCGAATCACAATTTTGGACAAGGATTCCAAATCCTGCAGGTGCCTTTGTCATCTTCATCAGGCCCGTCACCTTTGAACTCATCAACACCGTCGAAAAGAGCTCCAGCTGCCCAGTCTCCAAGCAATGCTTGTCCAAAAGAGCTCCAGATGCCTCAGCCCCCAAGCAATGCTTGTCAAAAAAAAAAAAAAAGAGCTCCAGCTGCCCCAATATCCAAGCAATGGCTCACCAGCCTCAGCGACTTTAAGGCATGTTCCGCACAGCGAGTTATCATCCAATGCCCATTCCCATGAGCACACCTTTATCAAGGCCTGTATGCACTGATACTTCCACAACTATTTTGCAAAGACCGTCCCGTGAACAGCCACCCAGCAAAAGTAGTAGCATAAGACCCTCCGGCAGCTACATCTATCCCCAGCAGCATAAATAGTAGCATGAGACCCTTCAGCAGCTACAACCTTTCATCAACAGTGGTACATGAGACCCTCCGCCAGCTACTTGCCACCACCAGTAGCATGAGACCCTCCGACAGCTACAACTTTGCACCACTAGCAGTAGCATGAGACCCTCCGGCAGCTACTCGCCACCACCAGTTGCAGCATGAGACCCACCGGCAGCTATAACCTTTCATCGACAGCGGTAGCATGAAACCCTCCGACAGCTACTCGCCACCACCAGTTGCAGCATGAGACCCTCCGGCAGCTACTCGCCATCCACAATAGCATCAGTCCCTTTGGCAGCTACAGGTAAGCACAATACAAGTATGAAAGCATATCTCAGTTGATTACTTTCCTAAAAGCGTCAGTCAAATCCGTGGGTGACTCCCACACAGTCAAATCCTTGGGTGACTCCCACACAGTCAGATCCTTGGTTGAGAACCACATAGTCATTCCCCGGTTGATAACCACATAGTCATTCCCCAGTTGACAACCACATAGTCATTCCCCAGTTGACAACCACATAGTCATTCCCCGGTTAACAACCACATAGTCATTCCCCGATTGACAACCACATAGTCATTTCTCGGTTGACTACCACATAGTCACTTCTTCGAACTACGACCAGCTTGATTCCCTCCTAGGGATACATAGGAATCCTTTCTCCAAAGGTCCAGCCATCCGTTCTCCCCAGATCACTGTCCAGCCCTCCGCCTTATCCCTTGACCGCTCATTGGGATTGGGTCTTATTCTATCGACGACCTCACTTCTTCCATAAGTGACGTTGCCGAGGGGCTCTGTAAGTACGCCAATCCAATTCGCGACCCTTTTAGGTGCATTTTAATATGATAAAATCGCACTAAGGGGCATTTTGCTAAATTCCCGATCTGTTTCGAGACTTCCGGAAACATTTTATAAGTTTCCCGCGAAGGAAGTATTTTTTAGTATTTTTCCCGGATAAAAGGACCTACAGGGAATTAACTGCTTTGGGCTTTTAAAGAATTAACTCGGAATGTTCCAGAAGCAGGTTTTGGCGCCAAAAATAGTTACGGGCGTAGCCAGTCATGCGACATCTTGAAGCTTGGAAATTGGATACGAGAAGTCGTGCGACACATAAATCATTTTCCAAAGCTACGTTTAAATAACAAAATCAGTCATTTGACACACAGATCTCTCAGCCTCTCTCTCTTTCTCTCACTAAACGTAAACACCGCTCTCTCTCTCCTCTCTCTCTCTATACGCAGAAGACCAGAACCTCACCATTGCTCTCTCCCTCTCCAGCCAAACCCGTCATTAACCCTCTCCCTCACATCCCAATCAACTGGCGACTTTAACCCCTTCCTCACCGAACCTAATTCTCCCTCAATTGATTCCAATCCTCCCTTTTCTCCCAACCACGGCGGCAACCCAAATCCCTATATCCAACAACAACCTCCTCCTCACCGGTGGAAACTCAATCCCCTCTCAATCGCTCATTCACCGGTGCCTCTCCTCAATAACGCCGAACACAACCACAACTGCTTCCCCTGTCCTAGCTCTGAGCCGTTAAACCACCACCACCACTCTACCTCCGAATTCCGGTCACCGCACCTACCAGCTCCGCCACACTTTCCAATCCCTTTGCGTCTCTCCGTCCAATTGACACCAAAGTGGGGCAAGCGTTCAAATCCTTTCTCAGTTCTCTCTCTATTTCTGGTATATCCATGTAACACACACGTACATATTTTCAATTGCAAATGTATCGAATCTGAGATCTGAACTTGGCTGGAAGCTGATTTGAAGGTCCTTCTACCTAACGTGGTCTAAGGATTGTGGACACTACGAGGGTAACGACTCCTTCTATCTCTATCTCATATTTGCCGTTTATTTGTTTCATTACAATCTGTTCCCGGACTTGATAAGTAGGCTCCACTGCCCTCAATTATCGAGTCCCAACTGCCATCTCTCTGTTTAATTTGCTTGGATTGATATAATTGATATTCGTGGTGTGATCTCGTTGGATTTGTTGCTTATTGGCCAAGGGAGTGTGGATCTCCCTATATCCACATCCCCTTGGTCAATCCATTATGAATTCATTATTTTTGAGTTGTTTGGGTGTTGTTGTTGGGATTTGAATTAATTTCTGTTGTTCCTGATTTCGAATTGCAAGGTCCCTGCAGACTGGCATCGATGTGTCACGCGACACAAATGACCATCTAAGGTCCCGTGTCACGCGACACATGTAACCAATCTGCAGCTGATCCATTTCAGTTGTAAGTTGTTCATGGCATTGTAAAGTGGGATGTGGCCTCCCACGGTAAACGATTCACAAGTTGTATTTCCCTTTGTTGAGCAATAAAATGAAGCATTAAAATGCATTTTGTACATATATTGTCATACACACTTTGCACACACTTTTGAATGTTTTGGATGTTGAACATAGAAAGACTCGTCCACAGATGAGGCGTGTTGGGTGAACTCTCGATTCTTACCAACACGTAATCTGACCCCCGAACCCACATTTTCTCTTTTCAAAAGGTTTTCAATGTTTCCTCTAAAAATGGCGTGGCGACTCTCTATTCTATATTTTTTTTCGGTGAGCGTTCATTCAGCTGGTCGCGCAGATCGCGATCTCGATCATGATGAGATGATTCAACATCGATAAATGCCAACCTGGCCACTTGGAGTTGTCCATTATTTCCAACCTGTTCATTCACAGGTTGACCTCTGGCTGAGCATTCTCGTTTCGAGTCTGGTCGCTCGTTCTTTGGGACTCACGAGATGGTGCTTGTCTGTAAGGTTGACACTCGGTCATCTTAAGCCGATTAGCGATCATTATCTTTACATTCAGATAGCTCTAAAAGCTTATCATGTACATCCAACATCCCCATAACACTTTGGTCTACTCTAATACAAGGTGGCTCTATCCAAGTAAGGCCCTGAGGGACCTGAAATATCACCACAACGTTGGGCAGTGTTTGGGCCTTTTGTCTCTCCTTCAGTTGAGGAGCCCAGTGGGGTTAGCCACACTGTTGGATCTGGCATTACTTTGGTTATTGCGTTGAGGAGGTAATTGGGCATTACGATTGGCCCTCGTTTTGGCGACAGCTTGAGCCTGAACCACAACTCCGTCTGCGTCGACGCCACCAATGGGTTAAAATCAATGTCCCCAATAGGTGGAGGATTGTTAACTTGATCACCGGTGAGACTAGCGGTGTGGTTGTCGAAAACCATAGTTTTGGGATTGTTGAGGAATTCAGGTCACTTAGTTTCATTTCCCGACAGTGGAACCAAACTGATGCTACATGAATCAATGTGGATCAACCCTTCGTCTAGCAATTAGGGTATAATCCAAAAATTGACCTGAAATCACGAACACACGACTATCCAGAAAGGTCTCCGACTAGACCCTTCGGCATGAGGATAAGTATATGCACTTTTCGTGAAGAACTGTATTGACAGAGATTCAGAATAATAAAGAGACGTTACCTTGTAAAGGTGGTATAAGAGGAGTATTTATATAGTTGGGTCGGATTTGGAACGTGGCTTGAAATTAGGAGAGATATCAAGGATTTGACCTGATCGTATCTGTGATTGTAACGTTCAATTTTTATTTGTTTGGGCGGTGTAGGTCGTCCTGGTCAAGTGTTGTCTCAAAACCTAACGGTTATTTTTATACCGCAAGTGCACGGGTTATAAATAGTATATCAAGTGCAAGTACGGGTCGATCCCACAGAGACATGGTTTACTTAGAAAAATTTTTGCTTTTATATAAAGTATAGAAATAAGATTGGGGTAAATATGTTTTGGTTTGTGAAAATACTTGAAACATGCACAGATTACTTAAAATGAACTCTTATAAGATGAAGGCATTCTCGGGGTTGGGACTCGAACAATCATTTATTTATCAAATAATCATGCCTTTGAATAGAAGTTTTCATCAAAATCAAGGATGGTACATTGAGCCTATACTACTTCTAACGATCAAGCAAGTAGTATTTGTATTTTTCACTAATTATGCCCTATCTCTCGATGACCCATAATTAGTAAGAATCCGTTAATGTTTATAAAATCCACGTACTTTCCATTCAAGGAACATCCATAGGCCATTAAACTACTCTCGTGATTAATGAAACCTAGTTCCTTCATATGGTTGCGCTAATCGAGATACTCCGCTAGGTACTTCTCTCAATTAACTAGAATCATACAAGTCGGACATCTCCAAAATGTAAGTCTTTTAAGTTTGATATGAAGAGAATTGTTAAAGATGAAGAGAAGATGGCAATGATTAAAAAGTGATGAATAATAGTGTTGAGTTTCCAACCCAAGAACTTGGGGGATTACTCACAACCCATAATTAAAACAAGCATAAATAAGTAATAATATGAAGGTAGGAATAGAAAAACTTATGCTTGTAGAGAAACAGAGGCTGAAAGTAAAATTCAGTAATTTATTTCTTCAGTCTTCAAAAGTAACTCCAAGAACAATTGATAAATCTTTGAATATTGTGTATAAATAATTTTCTAGAGTATTTTGATATGTTTCTGTGTGTTTTCAGATGATTTTTTCTATATCTAAAACTGAGTACAAGGCCCTTTTATATAGGCGTTTTGGCTGAGGGTTGCATCACTTCAAGAAAGACATCTCTTGGCTGATCAGGGGGTGCTCGGCCGAGTCAAGGGAGGTGCTTGGCCGAGCAAATCCTTCCAGAAAATGCTTTCTTCTGGTCCCTTATGCTCGACCGAGTCAAGGGAGTGCTCGGCCGAGTAGCAGCTGTCTTGGACTGATTTTTGAAATCTTCCATTTTGACCCCTCTATTTCTATAGCTTTACTTTAAGCCCCTTGTACTTCAAAATATGAACCTAAAACCTGTATATTTACACAAATATACCAACCAAGCGTAAAATCAAAAATACAAAGCAAAAGAAGCTAAATTATACTTAATTGGCACTAAATTTAAAGTAAATAATGTGATAAAAAAAATACTATAAATGACTATAAAATAGCCATTTATCAACTCTCCCATACTTAAATCTTGCTTGTCCCTTAGCAAGTTTTAGATAAAATTAGAAGAGAGAGAAAAGTAAATTACCAAAAAGAAAAATAAATGAGTGACTCCCTTTCAGATTTGATGTGTTGTTAAAGATGTTGCCTTTTAAGAAAACCATTTTCAACATTGATTCATCTCATCCAAAATTTGAAAGTATTTTCTAAAAAGATCTTTAAAGCATATTGGAGTCTAGATAAAAGAACTAAAAATTAACTTTGCATAAATAAATGCTTTTCTAAGCAAAATTTTGGAAATGAAGATGCTTGGATTGAAAAAAACTTTTAAAAAGAGAAAAGATTTGTTATGCAACTTTAAGGACTTAAAATGATGATTTCATTTTAGAAAGACACTTTAAAGATTTTAGCACAACATTTTTGAATCACATATGATGGACGTGTTAATGGACGTGGAAAGGAAGGGATCAAGGCTAGCATTTTTAGTAACATTCTTAAAAGATGATACAAGTTTTCGAAATACCATCACATCTTCCTTTTTATTGTCTCACTCTAATAATGATTTATTCATTTTGATTTTCGAGTGGAGAAGTTTATTGAAGCAAGGTGTGCTCATTTTTATGCTTAACTAGCATTAAAGATGGAATGGAGGTAAAAAGTGATAAAAAAGGTGCATAAATAGATGAGTGCCTCTCGAAAATTAATTTCAAAAATGAAAGTCCCGAAGCGCAAAAATAATCCTTTAAAAAATAATGATTAGAATCCAATGCTCCAAAATTTTAACAAGACAATGTTTTTTAGAGCAATTTTATCTATACTATATTAATATATAATTATTTTATCTATCTCCCAATATACCCCTAAATTCAATTTCTAGAAAATGTTTTCAAATTTTTGAAAAAAATATGAATCAAGGGATAGAAATCATTTTTAAAGGCAACTAAATAAGCTTTAATGCTTAGAACACCTCATCATCATAGGGAGAAACTCTTTTTTTTTTTTTTGAAAGTAAATAAACTAATATGAAACAAAAAACGGAAATGAAGAATCCTCCCCCACACTTGAAATGAACATTGTCCTCAATGTTTCCAAAACAAAGTAACAACTAAAACGGGGGTTGGGGAACGAGAGAGAGAGAGAGAGAGAGAGAGAGAGAGAGAGAGAGAGAGAGAGAGAGAGAGAGTAATAATAATAATAATAATAATAATAATAATAATAATAATAATAATAATAATAATAATAATAATAATAGTAATAATAATAATATATACTAAAATAAAGGTAAAGTTTTATAAGAAATATAATCCATCGGTTTACCATTCCGATGATGCTTGTTTAAGGTCATTAGCTCGACCCCTCTCTTTCAATTGAAATGGGCGATGAATGGTATTGAGATGGTCTGTTGTCCTTAACAACTCGCCATTTCATGCCCCTTGGTGTGATCGAGTCTCTATGGTCGATGCACGCGCGCCATCCCGATGTGCTTTTCTTCTTAGGCCCCCTACCTTTTGATTTTTTAACTTTAATATGTTTCTTAGGGTGCATACTTTTTATATCATTATGATCTAAGGGCTTTTTATTTGTTATTTTGAGTCCTTGGATTGTGATTCTTCACCCTTTTTACTATCATTTTTAGGGGTGTCAACTTCATGGCACGGGTTCTTGAGGTTTAAGTTTTGCATATTAAATTCAACTTTCTCATTTCCAATATTTAGAGAAAGAGTACCGTCCTTTACATTTATTATTGCACCAGCGGTGGCAAGAAAAGGTCTTCCTAAAATTATTGGAATTTGATGATCTTCCTCCATCTCTAGAACTACAAAGTCGACAAGGATGATTAATTTCCCTATTTGAAAAGGAACATCTTTCATAATACCCACGGGGTATTTGATGGAGCAATCTGCTAGCTAGAGAGAAATAGTGGTGGGTTTCATCTCCCCCATACCTAGTTTCTTACTAATAGAAAGTGGTAATAGGCTAACACTAGCCCCAAGATCTAACATTGCATTATCAACATTATATTTACCTATGTTGCAAGGAATAGAGAAAGTATCAGGATCTTTTAATTTTGGAGGTAACATTCTTTGTAAAATGGCACTTACCTCTTCCGTCAATGCAACGGTCTCATACTCTTCTAGCTTCCTTTTTTTAGAAAGGATATCTTTTAAAAACTTAGCATAGGATGGAATTTGTTGTAAAGCATCGGTAAAAGGTATATTGATGTAAATTGATTTTAAAACTTCTAAAAATTTTGCAAATTGTTTGTTAAGTTTTGCCTTTACCAACCTTTGAGGGTATGATATTGGTGGGTCAAAATTTCTAGAAACTTTAGGGGATTCCGTCCCCTTTTCGACTTCTTCATTAGTCTGAACCATCATTGGGGTTGGACTAATGTTCTCCTTATCTGGTTTGATATTTTCCTTAGGGGGGATCTATTAGCTCTTTTTCGCTCATAGTTATTACCGCATTAACATGCTCATCAGGCTTTTGCGATTGATCGGGAAAACTCCTTTATGGTCTATGCAAGGTGCCGGCATGTTGAGCTTGTTGGTTTTCAAGCATTTTGTTATGGGCGGCAAGGTTATCAAACCTACTATTTAATAACTTAAAGCATTCCCTAAATTCGTTATTAGTCTTCTCTTGTGCGTTTTAGTGTCAACAACAAAGTCTATAAGAAGATCTAATTTAGACTTAGGGGGAGGGAAAGAATTAGGATTGCCATTGAAATTCTTTTGTGTGAATCCCGTTGGTTGTGTGAAAGGTTGTGGGTTTAAAACATTGTTCTTCTTATAGGAAAAATTGGGGTGATTTCTCCCCTCAGGATTGTATGTATTTGAATACATACCCCCTTTTTGCCCATAAGAATTTACAAAATTTACTTGCTCACTAGAAGTAGTGTCAAGTAGTTCACAACTTTCCGTACTATGTGAGTTTGACCCATATATTTCACAAACAATGTTAACGTTGCTCACGGGATTGACATTAACATTTTCAAACTTTATCAAAATCATATCAACCTTTGATGAAAGGAGAGTAACATCATCAATTTTGTACTTACCTGGAGTCCCTTGCGGTTGCTCCCTTTCATTCGACCATTGATAGTGGTTTAAGGCTACGTTCTCGATGAGATCATATGCCTCGTCCACCGTCTTGTTCATAAGTGCTCCTCTCGGCAGCTAGGCTCTTCACGGCCCTTTCGTTTTGAATGTGAGACTATTGTAGAAAGTATGAACAATTAACCACTTTTCAAGCCCGTGGTGAGGGCACATCCTTAGGAGCTCCTTGAATTGCTCCCAAGCGTTGTACAGTGACTCACTTCCCGTTTGACTAAAATTTGTAATTTTGGTACGGATTTGGGCGATCTTACTAGGTGGGAAGAAACGCCCAAGGAAAGATTCTTGCACTTGGTCCCATGTCATCAGGGAATTTTGTGAGACCGAGTTTAGCCACTGCTTCGCCTTGTCCTTAAGAGAAAAGGGGAAAAGACCCATCCTTATAGCTTCTGATGTGACACCATGAATTCGGGTGGTGTCACAATACTCCAAGAGAGTTTGTACATGGAGATGGGGGTCTTCGAAAGCTGATCCGCTGTATTGGTTATTCATAACCATTTGTAGTAATTGCAGCTTTATTTCAAAGTTGGCCGCATTAGTGTTCGGCACAACTATCAGAGATCTAGTACCCGGGGTACTTGGATTAACAAAGTCCCTTAGGGTTCTAGGTGGTGTTGCGGGTTCTCCTTCCGCCATTTGTTGTTCTAGTACTTCTATTAATCTCCTTAGTCTTTCGTGAAAGGTCCTTTCGGGTTCCGGATCGAAATTTTCAAGAAAGATCCGTGTTCTTTTCATAAACTCCGGAGATACCTAAAAGAAATACTCAAAGACAACAAAATCTTCGAAAGAGATGTTAGAAATGGTTTACTTAGAAAAATATTTGCTTTTATATAAAGTATAGAAATAAGATTGGGGAAAATATGTTTTGGTTTGTGAAAATACTAGAAACATGCACATATTACTTTTATTGAACTCTTATAAGAAGAAGGCATTCTCAGGGTTGAAACTCGAACAATCATTTATTTATCAAATAATCATGCATTTGAATAAAAGTTTTCATCAAAATCAAGGATGGTACATTGAGCCTATACTACTACTCACGATCAAGCAAGTAATATTTGTATTCTTCACTAATTATGCCCTATCTCTCGATGGCCCATAATTAGTAATAATCCGTCAATGTTTATAAAATCCACGTACTTTCCATTCAAGGAACATTCCTAGGTCATTAAACTACTCTCGTGATTAATGAAACCTAGTTCCTTCATATGGTTTCGCTAATCGAGATTCTCCGCTAGGTACTTCTCTCGATTAACTCGAATCATACAAGTCGGACGTTTCCAAAATGTAAGTCTTTTACGTTTGATACGAAGAGAATTGTTAAAGATGAAGAGAAGATGGCAATGATTTAAAAGTGATGAATAATAGTGTTGAGTTTCCAACCCCAAGAACTTGGGGGATTACTCACAACCCATAATTAAAACAAGCATAAAGAAGTAATAATATGAAGATAGGAATATTAAAACTTATGCTTGTAGAGAAACAGAGGCTGAAAGTAAACTTCAGTAATTTATTGCCTCAGTCTTCAAAAGTAACTCCAAGAACAATCGATGAATCTTTTAATTTTGTGTATAAATAAATTGCTAGAGTATTTTGATATGTTTCTGTGTGTTTTCAGATGATTTTTTCTATATCTAAAACTAAAACTGATTACAAGGCCTCTTTATATAGGCATTTTGGCTGAAGGTTGCATCACTTCAAGAAAGACATCTCATGGCTGATGGGGGGGTGTTGTGAAATTGGGGGGATCACCACATCCACTAGCCCATACTAGCAGTCATCAACATGGAGAAAAATTAAATCAACACATGATAATATGAAAGAACAAGAACACCGATAATTTGTTAACCCGGTTCACCACCACCCGTGGCTACATCCGGAGGCACCAAGCCAGGATATCACTATAATAATATATGATGGATTACAACTTTACATATGCACTCACACAGATCTAGCATAGTAACTCTCCATGAGCAATCTCTCATATATATTATCTAACCTCCCCTAGAACGCACAAATAACACGGTCATGGCCGGGTTGTAGGATCGCCCCCATGACTCTCCTAGGCCCCCGACCTCCCTTCCTAGATACTATTTTGTGGCTCCCTTTGATATCCTAACTTTCTCCTCTTGGGTACATTTATTATGGTGGTAGTCACAATGTATTTATAGAGATACAAAACCTACTCCTGATCAAAACCTAATTTACCCGGAGTCCTTGAGACAGAAGGAGTATAAATTTAATTAGAAATACTAATATTAATTCCATATGTGGACTCCTTTCCAGAAATCCGTCCCCGACAAACTGTTCCCTTGGGCGGTCGCCCACCTCCTCTATGGGCGGTCGCCCACTTCAACAGTCCGCTCCGATTTTCTGCTCCTCCATGGTTTTGATCCTCTCCTTGGTTTTGGCTTCAATCCCAACAGGGGGGTGCTCGGCCGAGTCAAGGGAGGTGCTCGGCCGAGCAAAGCCTTCCAGAAAATGCTTCCTTCTGGTCCCTTATGCTCGGCCGAGTCAAGGGAGTGCTCGGTCGAGCAGCAGCTGTCTTGGACTGATTTCTGAAATCTTCCATTTTGACTCTTCTATTTTCATAGCTTTACTTTAAGCCCCTTGTACTTCAAAATATGAACCTAAAGCCTGTATATTTACACAAAGATACCAACCAAGCGTAAAATCGAAAATACAAATCAAAAGAAGCTAAATTATACTTAATTGGCACTAAATTTAAAGTAAATAATGCGATAAAAAAATACTATAAATGACTATAAAATAGCCATTTATCATCAAGGTCTTCCACTTATATAATGAGTGACCTGAGCTCGAGCCTCTGTAAAGAGGCCAAGGGATATAAGTATGGGACCGTATGTCAGAACTGTTAGGTCGGACCAAGGTCTTGGTCGACTCTCGGCGAGAGAGTCGTCCAACTTGTGAGACGGGCCCATTGGGCCTATTGGGCTTGTATCGGTTGTGGATGCAGGATTCGATCCGTTGGTTCTATCCCGTCGCTTTTTATTATGTTCATCATTATTTCTTAGTTTGGATATAACTTGCCTCGGGGCTCTTCTAACACAACTAAGTTAGCCAATAGATTTTCAAACATATTGGGTAAATAATTTGCTCATAGATTAGTCTCACGATGTACACGATGTACCTTCACGACCCATTCCTTCTGTAATCATTCACGATGCTTGCGTACTAGGCTACTCACCCTTCCTATCTCATGTAAATCTCGTGACAAAGCCTCTGCCACATAGAGTGAGTCGATTTTCAAGACCATTTGCCTAAACCCCTTATTCCAAGCGATTTCCAAGCTATAAGATACTGTCGAACACTTTATAGTGAGACTCCAAGCTTGCTAGAGGAATCTACAAGCCAATACTGAATAAGACCACTAGCTCCTGCATCCCCTGGGTTGCCTTTAGAGCACCCACATATCTAACAAGTGTTAACTCTAACCAAATCACCCATCAACATTATTGTGTTCCTTCTACTCAAAATTACAAAAGATCCAATAAAAAAGTTGTTGGATGGACCCAAAATCTATTGAAATCTATGTCAAATTACCATATTGATACGAAAATAAATGTTTAGACCCTAAAGGATGGAAATTCAACTTATAGTCCCGTAGTATATTATGTAAACCCAAGTCAATAAAGTAAGATTAAAGGTCTATTTGGTAAAATTGAAAATTAAGCTCTCTGAATATGTAGAATTGAAAATGTAGAGATTAAATTATTAAGTTGCTGAAATATAATACTTGAGTGAGTTTGATAATTACAAATCAATCGCATCTGAATTTTTATCAAAATTTCAACTCAACATTCTAAAAATATAAGAATAATCTTAATGATTATATAATAAATTAAAGTCATCATTGACATATATGTCACTATTATTGTATTTAGATTATATATTTATAATATTTGAATATTTAAACCCGAAAGATCGACTTTGTAAACAATCTATCTTATGAGAAAAATTCATAGAGAAATATCGGGATAAATAGAAAGATTTGCATTTGATTTTCATCAATCTAGAGAAGGCGCATGATAAAGTGCCAAAAGAGATAATTTGGTGGGCTTTAGCAAAGAAGTGTGTTTCAAAGAAATATGTTGATATTATTAAGGACATGTATAATGGAGTTAGCACTAGTGTACAAACTAGTGTTAGGAAGACAAAAGAGTTTCGTATTACTATTGAAGTGTGATGATGCCAAAATCGTCAATTCAACCCAAATCCAAGCGATGATTGCTCCGGTGATTGCAAGGCCTGAAAATAAGAGAAAACACGTAAACTAAGTCGGGGCGGATCCGGCTAAAGGCCCTCCGGCGTGAGAGTAAGTTCACGGTTTGTATATGAAAAAACAAATGGACAGAGTTTTCCCAATGTAAAAAGTGACGTACCAAATAATGAGCCATGGGGCTTGTATTTATAGGGATGGATTGATAGAATCCATGTTGAAGTAAACTTGTGAGGAGATAAGATGTAATCCTAAGAGAATTATATTTGTTGAGGAGTCATTGTTTGACTTGGATTGGTGTAGTTGGGTACAATCCTGATTGAATCATGAATGTGTAATCCTTGTTGTATAAGGACTGTATATCCTCGCTAGTTTTAACGCCGAGGAACACAAATGTTTTACCTCGGCCTTGGCAAATAGACCGAGGTAAATGATTCTGCTTCCTCGTCATTTGGAGATTGGCCGGCACGGAGATATGCCGGGGTAAATGATTTTGCTTCCTCGTCATGGTGATGATATGCCGAGGTAAGAACTTTTCTTTCCTCGTCACTTGTGGCATGACGGCCCGAGCATGCTGACCTAAGGCTGAGATAAACGTTCCTCGTCATACAAGGAAGACCTTACTCGGCCCTGATACTTGGTTATTTAGATAATATTCATGGCCCAATTCAATTAGGCCCAGCTTGAGCAAACCCATGTTCGTATCTCGGTTTATACTATTCAGTGGCCCCCGGCTTTCTAGCTCGGATTAGGACGAGTAGAAAGTCACCTCGTCCTCGGCATATGGAATACAAACGGGTTCGACACGTGCCCTCGGCGTCGCTTCGTATAACTGACGGTTGCCATTCTGGGGCCCCCCAGTCTTGTCACGCCTCAAAACCGTCAATTTGCATTTAATTCTTGGGGCGCCAGACCCGAATTTAAGCTTTACCCATGGGTTTGACCCGATTGAGGGGTTATAAAAGGCTAAACCCTTCTCATTTCACTCTTTACAAACCCCAAATATTTGAGAGCGAGTAACAAGGTTCAGGCGACAATCATTCCGGTGATCTTGATCTTGTTCGAACCCAGTTTCCGGCGAGCTAGCTTCCTGTTGTGATTTCATCAATTTCTCCAAACTCAGGTATGAAGTCTCTTTCCTTTTGTGCATTTTGACTCCGATTTCCCGCTTTCTAGGGTTTGTTGGGAAGAAACTGGAATATGCCAAGAACAAATGAACCACCATTGTTAAAGAATGAAGCTTTTCTTCATAAATTCTCAAAACTTCAAATCTTTGGTTTTCTTTGTATTTTATATGAACTTTCTTGAATATTGAATGAACTCCCCCTTTCATTTTTGATTCCCCTTAGAAATGGCTCGTTCTTGGGACCATTCTCCCCGATTCCGTTATGGATATCATACTGGCAATCTGAGGGTCTATCGTAGAGAGAGAGGTCCATGGTTGATGCTCACCCTGGATGATGTAAGCAAGCAGTTGAGAGGTTATGGTCGAACTCGTCTATTCCTCCAATACCCTGATTCCACAAGAATAGATAGGATTGAGTCTGGTTCACCCAACATTATAGTTTTTGAGGATAGGGCTGAGATGATGGAGCACATCGAACTGTTCTACCCGGCCTCTGATCGCGAAATGCGTGAGCGCCTGAGAGGTACGGCTCCCTCCTCGGCCTTATGAAATGACGAGGAGGGGAATCTCCCTTCCCCGTCCTAAATCAGCCATGGACGAGGTTACTAACTTTGTCTCCTCGTCTTTATGCAGATATGACGGGAAGAGAAGGAGAACCCTCCTCGTCTACTCAAATAGTAGACGCTTTCATGGAAGAAGCACAAGCTGATGGCCGTTTGGCCCGAAGAAAAGGAGGCCGAGGAAGAGGAGGCCAAGGATTAGGACAGAGACAAGAGAGGACCCCAAGAGCCGGGGATCCCATGTTGGAAAAGCTGTACTCCAAATACGGGGTAAACAAAGCTGAGTACAGGCTAACTTATATGGGCCATATGGAGCTTAAGACGAAGAAGGAAGAGGACAACTTTTATTATAACCAAGACTTTGTCCACTTTTACTTCAAACAGTTTCAACAGGGACTTCGTCTTCCCTTGGATCCCTTCATCTGTGAATTTTTAGACGATGTGAGGGCGGTGCCGGCCATGCTAGGAGCTAATGGTACCCGGGTTCTTGTCAGCTTCATTGTCCTCTGCCGTAGCTTAGGATACGAGCCGACCATGGGAGCTTTTCGATATTTCTATAATGTTCAATTTGTCAAGGAGAGTTGGCTCCTCGTCATTAAGAGCGCATCCAAAAAACCGAAGCTGCTACTCCCTATGTCTAGCAAAGTTGCCGGCTGGGATAGCCATGTTATAAGGGTTGAGAGCCGCCAAGGATGGGAGTTCCAGTCTCCTTGTAAGGGTCCAACTTCATCCTTTCCCGTCCAACAATATGAATGGACCCAGGCCTTGATCAAACGCCTAGAAGAATTTGCCGAGGTGGGGGTCCTTGATTGGTCAGTGGTTGAGTCCTCAGACCATTATTATATTCAGGCGGGTTTGATGCCGGGGAAGAAGGATGGGGTATCTCCCCTTGTCACCGTAAAGAGGGGGAGACGCTTTAACGACTGGACAATTCACCCCGGCTTGGTGTTCCATGAGGATTGCATTACGTGCAAGACTGAACGTCCCCGGGACCAGTGTTTGAAAGCAATCGACATAGTTGGATGTAAACGTTTATCTTTTTTACTTGATACTTTTTGCATGCTTGTTGCCTCTGCTCGTACTTAATTCTTTCTTCCTTGTCCTTGCAGATTTAACCGCCGAGGAAGAGGAGGCTATAGCCATGGAGAGACTAAGTCCTCAAGAGCTAGTAAAGAGGAAGAGGAAGCAGAGCAAGAAGTCTGCTTTGGTGGAAAGGAGAGAAGAAGCTAACGCCCGCAATCTGGTGCTTAATGTTCAGGGTGACCAACCCCTTCCCCTTAAATTACATGGGGAGGTAAATGCCGAGGAAGCGGCGACTGATGAACAAACCAACCCATCAACTGCAGAGGGGCATAGCCTCCAAGTTGATGCCGAGGAAGAGGTGGCCGAGGAAACTGACCTCGTCCAAAGGAGATCTGGCTCCAAGAGAACCCAAACTGTTAGCGCCGAGGAGCCTGCAGCTAAACGGGCAAGCGTCAGTGGGGCCCCCAATGTTGAGGCTCCTCCTCCCTTAGCCATTCAAAACATCAAGACCGTTGAGGAGGCCGACGAGCTGGCTAAGAGCATGTCCCTCAACGTTCCCCGTCTTAAGGGACTTCCCCTGTTGGCTAGGGAGGGACCCTTAGTAAGATTGGGCCGAGCTCCCATTCAGAGGGCTATGGACGAGGATGCCTACGAGGCATTTTGTAAAGAGGCTCCCAACGAGGATACCTTGCTCTGCCACAAGGGACTCTTAATCGCTGAGGTAAATGTTGATCCTTTTCTTGGTTATTGCCCTTGATATTTGTTTGCCTTTCTAATAACGATTTCTCTTTCAGTTGGCTTCCGTCACGGCGTATGAAAATGTTTTAGCCAAGAAGAAGGCTAGGCGCCTGAATGAGGCTAAGGCCGCCCAAGTGAAGAGTGAAAATGACAAGGCTTCCTTGGCTAAGCTTTTAAAGGCCAAGGAAGCTGAGCTCGTGGCGGCCAAGGCCAAGGTTGAGGCTGAGGTGAAGAGGGCCGAGGACGAGAAGATCAAAGCCGAGGAGCATCTCCGGCTGAAAAATGAAGAGCTTGCTACGGCAAGGAAAGAAAAAGCCGAGGTCCAAACTAGGGCCGAGGAAGCTGAGGCCCGGTGCAGAGGGTTGGAAGCTACCCTCCCGGCTAGGGAGGAAGAGGCCGTTGCTCGGTTCAAGGAGAGCTCGGCCTTCAAGGAGTTGATGATGGCCAGCTCGGCCTTTAGAGAGGCCGTGGACGAGCAGACGGCCACTATGTTTGAAGATGGTTATCTTCATTTGGCCCGGAGCATCTTGGCTGATCCTTCCACCGGTTTGGACATCAATAAGGTTGCCCAGCTGATTTGCAGGGACCAATATGCCGAGGAAGTCAGGGCTCTCCACCACTTGGTCCCCTTTTCTGAAAGCAACTTGGAGATAATGGCTGCCAAGGATGCTCAAGCTTGCAGGGAAGTGTGGAGGCCGGCCTCTGTCGTCCCCGGCAATATAAAAGACTTGGTGGAGGCGATCCAGGATGAAGAAGAGCCTGAGGCCATGGAAGCCGAGATGGAAGGAGGGGCCGAGGAAACTAATGCCCTTAATGAACAAGCGGTCCTTCCTCCCCCTGGCACTATTACAGAAGACTGGCTCGAGAAGCCTTTTGATGATGGGCAGCAGTCTTAGGATAGCTTTCTTTTCTTTGCTTTCTGTAATAGATGATAGGACTTTGTAATTCTTTTTTGAACATCAATGAAAATCCTTTTGTCATGATTCATGTTAATTCAATAACTTGCTCATATTTTTGTATGCTAGGCAGAGGCACTAGACTCAAGAAGGTGGGATCCAAGGAAGGTTCCTTGCTCCCAAATTGTTGGGCAAGTGGTTAGGCCGAGGAAGAACTCTCGGCTTTAACTATACCCTCAAGTTATTTAGGCCGAGGAAGGTTTCCTTGGCTTTAAATGTGTTGTACTCCTGAGTCAAGGTGGACTCATGGTAGGACGTTTGTTAAGCCATCAGGCCGAGGAAGATCCTTGGTCTTGGCTGTTGGTATCCTGAATCAAGGTGGACCCTTGACAGGATGTGTTGTAAGCCATCAGGCCAAGGAGGTCCCTTGGTCTTGGCTGTTGGTATCCTGAATCAAGGTGGACCCTTGACAGGATGTGTTGTAAGCCATCAGGCCAAGGAGGTCCCTTGGTCTTGGCTGTTGGTATCCTAAATCAAGGTGGACCCTTGATAGGATGTGTTGTAAGCCATCAGGCCAAGGAGGTCCCTTGGTCTTGGGCATTGGTATCCTGAATCAAGGTGGACTCTTGATAGGATGTTTTGTAAGCCATCAGGCCAAGGAGGTCCCTTGGTCTTGGCTGTTGGTATCCTAAATCAAGGTGGACCCTTGATAGGATGTGTTGTAAGCCATCAGGCCAAGGAGGTCCCTTGGTCTTGGCTGTTGGTATCCTGAATCAAGGTGGACCCTTGATAGGATGTGTTGTAAGCCATCAGGCCAAGGAGGACCCTTGGTCTTGGCTGTTTGTATCCTTAATCAAGGTGGACCCTTGATAGGATGTGTTGTAAGCCATCAGGCCAAGGAGGACCCTTGGTCTTGGCTGTTTGTATCCTTAATCAAGGTGGACCCTTGACAGGATGTGTTGTAAGCCATCAGGCCAAGGAGGTCCCTTGGTCTTGGCTGTTGGTATCCTGAATCAAGGTGGACCCTTGATAGGATGTGTTGTAAGCCATCAGGCCAAGGAGGACCCTTGGTCTTGGCTGTTTGTATCCTTAATCAAGGTGGACCCTTGATAGGATGTGTTGTATAGAAGAGTCGGGGATACAGTCCTCATCTTCTGGTGTCTGTATGAAGAGTTGATAGTTGCTTTGCATGCTGGAAGAGACTGCTTTCATAAAACTGAAATGCGATTACAACGAACTGCAATCCTATCAACTAATCAAAACTAAAAGACAGGAAATAAGAAACTAATCTACTGTAAAATAAACTAGACTAGTGATAATATTTTCTAAGGTTGTCGGAGTGCCAGGGATGCTTGAGGTCCTTCCCCTCCTTGGTCTTCAATCTGTAGGTCCCTTCTCGAATGACTTAAGTGATGATATAAGGACCTTCCCAATTTGGGGAGAGCTTGTTCTGTTCTGCCTTTCGACCAGTAGCTTCAATTTTTCTGAGTACCCAATCGCCTACTTGGAATACTCTTCTGATGACCCTCTTATCGTGATACGCCTTGGTCCTTTGTTTGTAATTCACCATCCTCATCTGTGCAGCTAGTCGTATCTCATCTATCAGGTCCAGGTCTAGGAGCCTATTGACCTTGTTGACTTGCTCATCGTAATGGGAATTTCTTATCGTAGGGATGGCCATCTCCGCTGGTGCCATAGCCTCAGAACCGAAGGTTAGTGCGAATGGGGTTTCCCCGGTTGGCCCCCGGGTGGTTGTGCGAACAGCCCATAAGGCTAGGGGAAGTTCATCCAACCATCTACCCTCACGTCCCTCAAGGTTCTTGGTAAGGGCGGTTAGGACCAGTTTGTTTGCTGCTTCTGCTTGGCCATTGCCTTGTGGTCTGCTAACTGAAGATTTTGCATGGCGGACTTTTACTCTTCCCAACTCTGTAGTGAATGCTGTGGAGAATTGCAGTCCATGATCAGAGACAATTGTATGTGGAAGGCCGAATCTGCACCAGATGTTGTCATGTACAAAGTTGATCGCGTTCTCTTCCGTTATCTTGGCTAATGCCTTGGCTTCTATCCACTTGGAGAAGTAATCAACAGCTACTATCACGTACTTGCAATTAGCACGGGCGGGAGGGAAGGGTCCGATGATGTCGATCCCCCACATATCAAACGGCCACGTAGGTATTACAAGTGTTTGCTCAACTGCCGGTAGTCTAGGAATGTCAGAGAATCTTTGGCATTTGTCACATTTTCGAACATAGGCGTGCGCGTCTTCCCTCAGGTTTGGCCAATAGTACCCTAGCGATATGATTTTGTCAGCTAAGGTTCTGGCCCCCGGGTGTCCGCCGCAAACACCTTCATGTACTTCTGCCAAGAGGTTCTCAATTTCCTTGGGATAGACACACCTTAGCAGGGGCTTCGTGAAAGATCTTCGGTAGAGGACTCCATTCATCACCACGAACCTTGGGGACCTCTTTTTAATAAGCTTGGCTCGAGCTTCATCTTCTGGTAGTTTTTCCTTCTCAATGTATTCAATGTAGTCATCGATCCAACATCTATCTTCTACATCTAAGAGCATGATTTGTAGTCTTTCGTACGCAGGTTCCTCGGCATAAACCACATAAGGACTGGTCTTAGACACATCCATGGTAGCCAGTTTGGAAAGAACGTCTGCGACTTGGTTATCTTCCCTGCCAATTTGTTTGAGCTCGAAAAATTCCATGTTCTTCGTCATATCTAGGACTAGGTCTCTATACTTGGCAAGGGTGGGGTCTTGGGCATTATACTCTCCCTTTACTTGTTTGACAACGAGTTGGGAGTTGCAGAAGGCCGCCACCCTAGTTGCTCCATAGAAGGAGGCTAATTCAATGCCAAATATTAGAGCTTCATATTCCGCTTGATTATTGGAGGCAGGGAACTTGAAACGGATGGCGTCTTGCGTAGTATATTCTCCTTCCGGGCTTGCTAGTACAATTCCAGCTCCGCTTCTTTCCTTGGTGGCTGATCCATCCGTATACAGGATCCAATAGTTGGATGGGAGTTCAATGGGAGAGTCTTTATCCTCTTGTGCGTTTTGCTTCCTAGAGGTGGGGAGATGCTCACCCATAAAGGCAGTCTCGACCATGAAGTCAACCAAAGGCTGTGCCAGGAGGGTCTTCCTTGGTTGGTAAGTGATATCGAACTCAGTGAGAGCGATGGACCAGTTAAGGAGACGCCCGGAGCCGTCCAACTTATGTAGTATCTTCTTCAACGGTTCATTTGTGTACACGGTGATAGGATGTGCAGAAAAATAGGCACGTAGTTTCCTCGATGCAATGACTAGTGCGTACGCTATCTTCTCCACATTGAAGTATCTGCTTTCCACGTCGGACAGTGCCTTAGAGACATAGTAGACAGGCTTTTGAATTCCTTCATCGTTTCGAACTAGGACAGCTGCGACAGCATGATCAGTGGCAGCTAGGAAGACATACAGCATCTCACCGGTAGTCGGACTGCTAAGCAAGGGAGGGGAACCCAAGTACTCCTTCAACCGGAGGAATGCTTCGGAGCATTCAGGAGTCCAGGAGAAGCTCTTGGTACCCTTCAATACCTTGAAGAAAGGCAGTGACTTTTCGGCGGATTTGGCGATGAATCTTCCGAGGGCTGCGATTCTTCCATTAAGTCTTTGAACCTCCTTGATGGTGGTAGGTTCCTTCATGTCAACGAGCGCCTTGATTTTTTCGGGGTTTGCTTCAATCCCCCTTTGAGATACCATGAAGCCTAGGAACTTTCCAGCTGTTACTCCAAACACGCACTTGCTCGGATTTAGCTTCATGTTATTAGCTCGGAGGTTGTGAATTGTCTCTTGCAGGTCGGGAACGTGACTGCCTTCCTTGGTCTTTATGACCATGTCATCAATATAAGCTTCCATGTTGCGACCTATTTGGCTTGCAAAAACTCGATTCACCATTCGCTGGTATGTAGCACCCGCGTTCTTGAGCCCAAAAGGCATCATGATGTAACAGTAATTACCCCCAGGTGTTTGGAAGGCCGTCTTCTCAATGTCCTCTTCCGCCATTTTTATCTGATGATAGCCTGAATAGGCATCTAGGAAGCTGAGAGTTTGATGTCCAGCAATGGAATCAACCAACTTGTCAATTCTAGGAAGAGGATAGCTGTCCTTGGGGCAGGCTTTGTTTAGATCAGTAAAGTCTATGCACATACGCCATTTCCCATTTTGCTTCTTCACCATAACTACATTGGCCAACCAAACGGGGTACTTAACTTCACGAATTATTCCGGCACTAAGTAATTTCTGCACTTCTTCTTTTATAGCTTCCTCCTTGTCCCTTGCAAAATTTCTCCTTGTCTGGGAGATAGTCTTTGCCAAAGGATCAACTTCCAGGCGGTGGAGGGCTACTTCTTCATTGATCCCCCTCATATCTTCGACTCTCCAAGCAAAGACGTCGAGACTGCTTTTCAAGAGGGAGATGATTTTTTCTTTCTCTTCTGGAGATAATTGGCCCCCGAGCTTGATTTTTTGTTCAGGATAGTCAGGATTGATGACTACCTCTTCCAGTTCGTCAACAGGCTTCATTTCAGGACCGTCACGGAATTCTAGAGACTCGATAATGATCTCTCTAATTCTTCTCCCTTCATTGTCATTCACGTTGAGGCCCTCCTCCTCCATAAGCTTATCAACATCTGGGAGACTGACCTTTCCTAGGTCGTGGTTGGCCCCCGAGTTCTGGCCGTTGAAGAGAACAGGGTCTTCTTCTGATACGGGCTGAACTATGCCCAGGTCATCTGCAATTTCTTGGACCATAGGGTCTTTCACAGGTACAGATAGGACTATGCCTTGGTCATCTGCAATTTCTTGGACCATAGGTTCGTCCTGCTCTGCAAGCACCTCACGAATATAGCTCATTCTGGAGCTAGTTTCGGTGGTTTTCTGAGACTTGGAGATCTTAATGTTTTCCTCGGGGGTATCTATCTCCACACTTTTGGATTTCTTTCTGCTCTTCACAACATGTTCCAAGAAGTCTTTGGGGGTGGCCCTCACACATCCAATCCCTGCCCTAGTGGGGAATTTAACTCGTTGGTGGGGAAGTGAGGCCACCAGCCCAAGTCTGGCTTGACTTGGAATGCCTATGATCGCATGGTAATCACTAGTCAAATCCATGACTACAAAATTGACTGTGGCTTTGGCTAGGAAGGGATGATCACCGACTTCAAGTTCTAGCTCCACAGTTCCCTTGGCTCCCACCTTGTGATTGGTGAATCCTTCTAGCCTTCCATGGTAAGGTTCCAACATGGTGTCTTTCAAGCCCATCTGTTGGAAGGCTGAATAATATAGGATGTCACGGGAGGCCCCCGTGTCAACGAGAAGTCTTTTGGATTCAACGTTGTCTATTCGGCCCTTTATCACCAAGCTTCCAGCTAACTCATTAGGAGAGAAACTAATGACCTCTTCCGCTTTATGGATCCAAGCAGGAACATGGTACACTTTGCTCAGCTCGTGGATCTGGTCCCTTAGTTTTCTGGTAGAAGTTACCTCTTCCCGTATCACATGCAACTTGGCCCTAGGAGGCCTGCGGTCTTCATCCTCGCTTTTGTCGTCATCTTCACTTTCCTCTTCCTTCCGCTTCCGCTTGTTATCTTTTTTCATAACATAACGATCCAAATTTCCCTCGTCGACCCATTTTTGGATTATTTTCTTGAGGGCCCAACAACCATCAGTGGTGTGTCCGTTGTCTTTGTGAAAATCACAGTATTTGTTCATGTTACGAGGGAATTTTGGCTTGTCGGTCATTGGTTGAGGTGGAGGAAGGTTGACCAGCTGCATGATTTCAGAGATGGGCTTAGTAAGAGGAGTGAACTCAAGCTTCTCCGTACTCCTTGTTTTGTTCTTCCCTTTGGAACCCTTGCCGTTTCCATTACTATTCTGGCGATTGCCTGTTGCCTCTGTTTCTGTCTTGTCAGCTCCCCTCTTCTTTGTTTTGTCCTCAGCCATGGAAATGGCATAAGCTACCTTGTAGAGCTCGGACTTCGTTTGAGGTTCCCTGGCTGAGAGTTCATAAACGAGGGGACCAGATTTTAGGCCGGAATTGAAACAAACAATAACTTCCCTATCAGTGAGGCTTTCTTCAACCTGGTCCGCCATTTTTCGGAACCGATTATAATAACTGAGGGTGGTTTCTCCCTTTCCCTGCTCAATGTTGGCCAAGTCAGCCAGTCTTATCTTCCTCTTACCAGCAGTAGCAAAGTGGTCCAAGAACATTCTCCTCATGCCTCTCCAGCAATCGATGCTACCTCTTTTAAGCTCACGGAACCAGGTCAAAGCTGTTCCGGAGAAGGTACTCGCGAAAGCTTTACAGAGCAGGTCATCAGCAGTGGTGAGGAGATTCATAGTTTGTTCAAAACTTTGCACGTGGTCTTTTGCATCAGTAGTGCCATTGTATTTTTCGAAATTAGGGAGCTTGAGGTGGGGATTAGGTGGAGCTGCAGTTATCCTCAAAGAGAATGGACGTGTTGCCCAGTCATAATCATCGTCATTAAACTTCTTTCCCCTCTCCATGTCATCCAGTCTTTGCTTCAACAGCTCCCATTGCTTGGTTTCCACTCCCTTGTCACTGCTTGAGCGGGTGCTTCGTTGGGAGCTTCTGACGGATTTGTCCTTGGGGCGATCATTCACCCTACTGTGCTCCGCGTCATGTCGGTGGCTGTCCCATTTGGAAGGAGCTTTGTCACGCCTTAATTCCAGGTCTTGACCGCCAAGTATCATTCTGTACGGCTCTGGTGTCCTCGGCCTTGCAAATTCTCGATGCCGAGGACGAGGAGAATCCGGTCGACGAGGTAGAGGAGAATTTGGTCGACGAGATCGAGGTGGCGTGGGATGCCTAGGTGCCATGACAAGACGAGCAGGGGATAGGCGTCTGTTCAAGCTGAGTCTCGTTCTTAGGTCCCGGGAATTTACTTCCTCTTCCCTAGGAGTTAAGTGGCTTCTCAAGTCGACCACTGGAGCTCTCTGCTTACTGTTGTGCCGAGGATGAGGAGAATTTCGGGGGGATGGCCTTGGTAGGTCCCTGGTTTTGAGGGGAGGAGGTTGTTGCTCATCTTGTCCCTTTTCGAGGGGGTTGCCCACAGATGGCCTAATAAATTCAGCCATGGAATGCTCTGGGTCTAATTGCAAGAGAGCAACCTGTGTTTCATACATTCTTTGTAAAGTTTCCATTTGCCTATGTAACAAAGAGCGTCGGTCAATGGGTTGACTTCCTCCTGCTTGACCGGCGTCGGCATTCTTTGTTTTCTTCCTTCCTACTTGCTTTCCGCGGGTACGAGTAGGACGAGGAAGCTCAGCACCTTCTCCCTCGGCATTCACCTGACCCTTGGAACGAAGGGTCATGGAGAGGGGAGGAAGGGCATCAGGCTGAGGTAGAGGAGGAGGAGGAGGCAGTTCCTCGGCTCCAGTGTTAGCCCCGTTCACTTGGGTTTGATCCTCCTCAGCAGTTACACTTGCAAATTGTCCATCCATTGTAAGTCAACAGCAAATTATCAAGTGCAAATTTTCCAAAATCACAATTTCCAATAGATCCAAGTTTCTGGCCAAAATTAGGGCAAAATTTGACCAAAAACAAACAGCCAATTGCAATTTTTCCAACACAAAAAATTCAAGCCAAAATTGGGATGGAATTTTAACGCTAAAAAATGCCTCCAAACGGAATCTGGGCAATATCCGGTTTGAAATTCGCAAATCCAGGCGATTTCAAGAACAGAGTTTCAACGATCCAAAAATTCCGTTCACAGAGAGAAAAATTCAGGCAAGAAAATTGGCTTTTAGCGAGCGTTTTCCAGGCCAAACAAAGGGTGTTTGAATCGATTTCCCGGCAATGGAACCAATTGATGATGCCAAAATCGTCAATTCAACCCAAATCCAAGCGATGATTGCTCCGGTGATTGCAAGGCCTGAAAATAAGAGAAAACACGTAAACTAAGCCGGGGCGGATCCGGCTAAAGGCCCTCCGGCGTGAGAGTAAGTTCACGGTTTGTATATGAAAAAACAAATGGACAGAGTTTTCCCAATGTAAAAAGTGACGTACCAAATAATGAGCCATGGGGCTTGTATTTATAGGGATGGATTGATAGAATCCATGTTGAAGTAAACTTGTGAGGAGATAAGATGTAATCCTAAGAGAATTATATCTGTTGAGGAGTCATTGTTTGACTTGGATTGGTGTAGTTGGTTACAATCCTGATTGAATCATGAATGTGTAATCCTTGTTGTATAAGGACTGTATATCCTGCTAGCCGGAACGCCGAGGAACACAAATGTTTTACCTCGGCCTTGGCAAATAGACCGAGGTAAATGATTCTGCTTCCTCGTCATTTGGAGATTGGCCGGCACGGAGATATGCCGGGGTAAATGATTTTGCTTCCTCGTCATGGTGATGATATGCCGAGGTAAGAACTTTTCTTTCCTCGTCACTTACGGCATGACGGCCCGAGCATGCTGACCTAAGGCTGAGATAAACGTTCCTCGTCATACAAGGAAGACCTTACTCGGCCCTGATACTTGGTTATTTAGATAATATTCATGGCCCAATTCAATTAGGCCCAGCTTGAGCAAACCCATGTTCGTATCTCGGTTTATACTGTTCAAAGTGCATAAAGGTTTTGCACTTAGTCCCTTCATATTTCCTCTGATAATGGACGAATTGACGAGGTCAATCTAAAATGATATATCATGGTGTATGTTTTTCGCAAATTATATTGTGCTGATTGATGAGACAAAAGAGGGTGTTGAAAGTAAATTGGAGTTGTGAAGACACACTTAGGAATCTCGAGGTTTTAGACTGAGCAGAAGCAATACTGAATATTTGGAGTGTAAGTTTAGCAGAATTGGAAGCAGGGAGTCAGGGGTGATCACATTCAATGGAAAGATTGTCCAAGCTTTTGAGTTTTTTTTCGTTATCTTGGATCTATTATCCAAAAGGATGGAGAATTAGAATATGTGGCTAATAGGATTAAAGCAAGTTGGTTGAAGTGGAAGAGTGCCACAGGGCTTCTATGTGATCCCCGCATGCCCCATAGATTAAAGAAAAAATTCTACCGCACGGCAATTAGGCCGACACTGCTTTATAACACTGAATGTTGGGCCGTGAATCAGTGTCACATTCAAAATATGAATGTAGTAGAAATGCGTATGTTATGATTGATGTGTGGACATACAAGGAATGAGCTAATTAGGGGTAAAGTAGGAGTTGCGCCTGTTGAGGATAAAATGAGGGAGAATCATCTAAGGTGGTTTGATCATGTGAGATGGAGACCAAGTGGTGCACCTGATAGGAGGCCTGGAGAGTGGAGAAGTGATAAATTAGTGAGGGGTAGGGGAAGACCCAATAGAACTTGGATTATGGTGATTGAAAACGATGAGTTTACTGATTGGATGAAAATATGGCGTTGAATAGGCCGGAGTGGAGGGCAAAAATTCATGTGGGTGAAGGGGATTGATATATATATATATATATATATATATATATATATATATATATATATATATATATATATATATATATATATATATATATATATATATATATATATATATTTAACGATGAGGATTTTAGCCGACCCCAAATTATTTTGGTACTAAGACTTTGTTGTTGTTGTTTTTGGTACTTCCTTCGTCGTATAGTAAAATTTATCTTAACTATTTTGGTCAACTTGACTGAAATTTTTCAAAAAATGAAGAAAAACTAATTTTGATACTCTATCAAAAATATTTTCAATAGTTAAATATTAAGAAAAATATATTTTAATACTTGGTCAAATATAATTGTATGAAAAGTTAAAATATTTCAATAAAAGAAAGTAGCAATAAATAGATAAATATAATATGTTGATGGATAGATTTGAACTCATTCTCTTTTTTTGCTCTTTCTTTTCCTCTCTTACCTTCTTAATACACTCCTTTCCAACTTAAAATTAATAACTTATTTTAAGACAATTTTAATTATTTAAGCGATTTAAATTTATCTTAACAAGCAAGCTTATTTTTTTAATCTTTTAAAGTGTTCAAAATTAGAAATTTAATTGGGTTATGAAACAGACCTAACCCATTCCTAAATTATAATGTTTCTGTTTCATAATATATTTATGAGTAATACGCAAGTATTTCTCTGTTTTAGGTAGTTTATCGTTTGAAAGTCAAACTTGTTAATATTGTAATTATATATATTTGGCTACGTCCACGGGCAGAGGGAGTGAATATTATTATATTTTAGAAACCAACAGATTACAATCTATAATCTAGTGATTTTTAGACAAGAATTTATGTCTTTGCAAACCCTATATCTAGAAAACAGATGGGAAAAAGAACTACTAATATGTTTGGGGGTAGGCTATATTTAAATGCATACTCCAAACCCTGCAGGGTTTTGCAAACCATGTACTAAGTTGCCGCTGAAAAGCCTAAAAACGGACTAGGGCGCGATCGCCACATGGTAGGGCGTGATCGCGTCATTGTCATATCTCCAGAAACTGATACCACGCGATTGCCCTCAAAACTGCGTGGTCGATTCCCAGGACAGAAACTTAGCGCGGCCGCACGCTCTTGCTCGCGCAGCCGCTCCAGCTGAATGTCATAGGAATTCTGAAGAAACATTGAATCCTTTATCAAGAATTTGTTTATGCTGAATGGTCAGCAACTCTGCATTTCATTTTGTAGCTGCAATGTACTGCTGCAGAAACATTGAATCCTTTATCAAGAATTTGTTTATGTTGAATGGTCAGTAGCTCTGCAGTTTCATTTTGTAGCTGCAATGTACTGCTGCAGAAATATTGAATCCTTTATCAAGAATGTGTTTATGTTGTAGACTGTGTTTATGCTATGTAGAATGTGTTTAACTAACTTCATATTCATATAAACTAACACAAAACACATAAAAATCTGTCACTTGACCCAATGTCTAGACCATTTATAGAAATCAAGTCTACTACACTTACCTAAGTTACGGGATAAAGCAAGAACATCAATTAAGGCAGGTTCATTGTGTATGTAACAAGTGCTCTCAATGTAGACTGATTAACCTGACCCAAAACTAGATGCAATGAACTTATTTGTGCCCCTTTGCTTCCTTAAGATGAATCCAGAATCGTTCTCCAAGTGATTGCATCACTTATGCTATATTGTTGCAATATTTAGAGATTGGAGAAGTAATGCAACTACTGAACTTAAAAAATTGGTTTGGTCAACTTAGAGACTCATTGCCTGTTCCCTTGATTCATGTCTGAAGTAATACAATGTTCATTAAAATTGTAACATGGAGTTTACTTGCAACAAGAATGTTTTTCCTACTAAAAAATCCTATAGATATTGATTAAAGTTTTTTTTTTTTTTTGGCATTTTACTGACAGCTTCTTGATGGCCACTTGGTTTGTGCTACATAATTTTTGGGTCACCGGTGTTGCAAGGGAAACAACTTATAGTCTCCTATTTTCTTTTGAACAATGTCATTTAGCACTATTTTAATGTTATTGTCTTGTAGCTATAAGCATTTTGGGATCTATTATCATATTATAATCTCTTTTGAATTTTATAATGATGTACTATTATATTTATTTGGTCTTAATTATAAAAATTGTTATTTTTATACTCCCTTCGTCCCACCTGACTTAGGACATTCACTCTCAACACGGAGATTAAGGAATACTATTATAATATTAGGAGAGAGAATGAGTGGAGGATGTGTTGTGAGTGTGAAAAATTAAATAGGAGAGAGAATGAGTGGGATAAATAGTGATGAGATTATTGTTGTGAGTATGACAAGTGGGTCCCATTTAATATAAAAGTAATATAAACTTTCCATTTTGGGCCGTCCTAAGTCGGGTGGGACGTCCAAAATGGCAAAACGTCCTAAGTCGGACGGGACGGAGGGAGTATATACATTTGGTATAGTCTAGTACCAACCGTACCAACCGAGTACCTACCATACCAACTTAGTTGGTATATCGACTTAATCAGTTGGTACTGGTATAGATTTTCATGTACCAAGTTAAACTTGGTAGGTACATAGTATAGCAAAATATAATTGGTATACCTACTGAACATACCAAAAGTGACGAGCTAGGCCCAGCGGGTAAAGCCCAATCGTTTATCTACTCTTGCCACCACACTCACTGTGGGTTTGGCCCAACGACTACTAGGCCAAAGGCCCATCGATAGGATCAGTCGACCTGAGCTCATTGTCCGACCCATGAGGTCCCGACCTAACTTGGTCCGACTCTACGATCCGCATTCTATTTCGGGTACGGTCCAGCCCTACCCATCAGCCAGGTCGACCTAAGCTGAACAGGCGACCTCGACCTACCAAATAAGCGTCGACCTAATGAAATAAGACGTACGCACCACACTTTCCATAAATGGTTTCCTACAAATCAGGAGCCACTCACGGACACGTTCCACAGACACTTAATCGTTCCACAAATTACGGGATTCATACAGTCCTACCAAATATACCACTCAACAAACAATTATAAATACAGGACAACCACAACGATTTTAAGGTAACTGCAATTCTGTCATTTGAATAATCTCTGTTCATTCACAATATTTGCTCTCCGAAATATCATACTTACTCTCACGTCCGAGGGTCTAAGCCGGAGACAAATCCGGCTAGTCGTGGGTTCTGATTTCAGGTCAAGGAGTCAAGTGATTGATCCTGCCACGTGGACGAAGATTGATAAGCACATTTCCTGCTACATCACCTACCAAGCCACTCCTAACGTGGATGTGTGCGGATTAGGAATCGCTCCAGTCACCCCTTAGTCACCCCTTTGCTATAACCCTAGTGCATAAAATTTGAACTAGGAATATAAAAGTTCAACTATAAAAATCTATAGTATAAATGAGAGAATGGGTGAACAGTTGAATGAATAGTTTCAATGGTCGAAATTTCCATTTTGCCTTCACTATTTTGTCCCTTTTCCATTTTGCCTTTAAATTTTTTTTTTTAAATTTAAAAAAAAAACGTGTCCTCGAACACGAGCTTAATTAAAAAAATAAAAATAAAAAATAACGTGTCCTCAAACATGGGCTTATTCTAGTATTTAATATTTTGTAGCAAATATAATGTAAAACATTTAGTAATGCATGTGTAAAACTTTTGCCCTGTAGTGTAGAAAATATTTTAAATTACATTTAATAATGTATGTCTTACATTTTCTAGTAGAATTTATATATTACTAGTCTAAATTTTATGCTAGAGAGCTGTAGCAAAGAGTTGGCTAGAGCGGTTCCAAATCCGTGTGTTATGTACGTAGGTCTCCAACTCTTCTAGACATCACACTTATGTTCTTGAAAGCAACCAACAAAAATTAAATCAATCGATTCAACACTGTTCATGATGAGCCCGTACCTGCTGGATCGGGCCCATGCTCGATCTGGTTCAAGGAATCGATGACATGGCATTTCCTAAACCGCTGGAGTGAAGACCGCGGACAGATAGACCCCTGTGGTCAAGACCGCGTACCTTCCCGCATCATCCTTCTCAAGGCCGGAGGGATCCTGACCGCTGGATTGGTGCCCGCAGGAGGTATGACCGCTCCATCCGTGCCTGCGTCAAATACCTTTGGCCGCGCCCAAGATGTTGACCGCGGGCTCATATTTGCCTCCCGATTATCTCACCTGCCTCCCGGTTAATGTCAAGCCTTACTGAGCAAGTTAGCTTACTGGCTCTGACATGCAAGTTGCCGGCTCCCCCATCACGCATTCAATGCGGCTCAGACAGGCTCCTACTATTTCATTTAATGCGCCAAGCCATATACACGGCTCATGTCCCTATCAGCCATGTCCCATTTACAGTCAATGTTCCCTCCCTGACATGGCCAATTAGCTGCGGACACGTGTAGGCGGTCAAATACCAAAGTACTCTTTAGGGCTGATCTCATTGCTTACATCAACAAGCACCTCTCCATTGCCTATAAATAGAAGATCTTTGTTCCCTTGGGCAAGGTAAGTTCCAAATATATTGAGTAAGGCATATTATTCTCAAACCCTATACACTCACACACACTCAAGGTATTCAAAGCCTTCTTTACTCAGTATTCTTACTCTCACACCCGAGGGCCTGAGTTGGAGTAACATCCAACTTTGACCTTAACGGTGCTTCATTTGTGTTGTGTTATAGGTACATCAAACCACCAAAAATATCCTGCCAGATATCCTTGAACCGCTTCTGACCCTAAAAAGCTTGGCGTCATCAGTGGTTCCATTGCCGGGAATCGTCATTTGTTTCTCGTCAAATTTCTTTGTTTACAGACACACTTTGTGTTCTAAACAGCTGACTGTCAAAAGGCTCTCCTTTTCAGTCATTTTCTTCTTTTCAAAACATGTCTAAAACTTTGAAAAATGCTGATCATTTAACCATGCATACGGATGACCAGGCCTCACCTTCCAATGCCCGTAAAGACAAGCCTACTACCTCTGTTTTTAACAGAATGGGGGCCCATTCTCAACCACAAAAATCCCCAGCTCAACAAGTTATACACCGACTAACCGAGGAGGCACAAGCTGAATAAGCCCAAGCTCTCTTAAACAACAGCCCGAAAACTCCCCAGGCTCCTATCAAAAATACCACCCTAAACACTCCACTCTCCCCGCAGCAAATGCTGAAGAGGCAGGAGATCCTTGCCGCCAAATTCAAACTGGTCGCTGAGGCCATGGCCATCAATGACGCTCAAATGGAGATGTTTGAGATAGAGGCAGACGGCGGGCTTCAGTTCCCCCAAGGATCACAAAGGTTCTCCCAATGATCCCCCGCTAACTCGCTTGCTAGTCAGGCTAGGGGGGCAAACCGGGTTGAACCAACCCTTGATCGCGGACAGCTGGCCAGACACAGTGTGGTGCATGTGGAGGATAGCGAGGAGGCTGGGGAAGAGGTCCAATCAAATCACCATGCGAAGTCCAAAGCCAGACCATTGGCTCCGGCCAAGGAGAAGGCCGTGACTCCACGGGCCAAAAAACAGAAGATGGATAATCAGAGCCCGGAATTTGTCAAATTTATGCAAGAGATGTGGGAGACCCACCAAAAGGCCGCCCAGAGGTGTGGCTGCACCATGGATGCCTTCACTGACAAGATCGCCCGGGCACCAATTCAGAGGGGCAAGCCCCCCAGATGGATACATACGATGGCTCCAAGAATGCCAAGAGTCATATGGGACGATTCGAGGGACAGATGGCCCTATTCTCGTCAGACGAATCGGTGATGTGTAAGGCCTTAGATGCAACTTTCACGGGCAAGGCCCTATCTTGGATGTTGGCTCTCATGCCCCGGTTCATCCAATCTTTCAGTCAATTTAGAAACCTCTTCCTTAATGCCTTTGCTGGGGCCGGGGAGCCTGCTCGACCAAAGACAGATCTTGTCCGCGTCAAGCAGGCCCCAAGCGAGACCAAAAAAGACTACATCTCTCGGTTCAGGAAGGTGAGCGAGGAGATTGTGGATTTGGAAGAGGGGGACATCAGACTCTGCTTTGAGGGTGGTCTCAGCTCCTCCTTTCTAAAGATGAATTTTTCCTCCAGCCGACCAAAGACCGTCGGGGAGATGTATAAAAGGGTCTCTGCCATTACCTCCGCGGAAGAGCCTAATGAGGCCGCTGCCCGCGCACCCGCAAAAGCAAGAATCAGTTAGGTCCAGGACACCACTCCAGAGCCTGCCCGCACTAACAATCAAGGCAAGAACCGATGCCGCGGGTCGGATAAACTCTGAAAAGTTATGGATGAAACAGTTTATACCCACCTCACTGAGGCGCGGGCAGTGATCATGAGAGCCTCTGAATTTCCTCCTCCTTCCCCAATGATCCGAAAGCCAAATGAAAGGAGTAGGGCCAAGTTCTGCGAATATCACAATGACCACGGTCACGGCACTGAGGACTGCTTCCAACTGAAGCGAATTATCCAGCAAAAGATCAATGATGGGGAGCTAACGAAATGGGTTAAGGGCCACAACAATGCCCCCAATAACAATAATCAGCAGCGAGCACGAGGCACGCGTGGCCCCGAGAGGAACGAGAGAGACAATTATGATGACCATTTGGGGGACTATGACATTAATTTCATTGGCGAAGAGCCTCCCTCCAATAAACATCTCTCTATTCAGATTCGAACATTGGAGAAGGTTTTCTCAATCCCCCCAATGGCTCCTGAGGAAGAGCAAGAAATAGGGTTCAAAAAGAGTGAACTTGCCTCCTCCCTATTTCACTCTACTCAACCCATAACTCTTCACATGAAAATTAACCGAGCCAACATACATCGAGTTTTAATTGATACAGGCGCGGCCAGGGATATACTCTACTACCACACGTTGGTAAGCATGAGAATGGCCGAGGCTAACCTGACTCCTTATGCAGGCATGCTTGAGGGACTCACCACTCACGCAGTGGGGGTAAAGGGGACGATTGTGTTTGAAGTAACTATTGGGGAAAAACCCATGCAGAAGATGGCCAAAGTTACATTCATGGTGGTCGATCTTCCTTCCCAATACAATACCATTCTCGGCATAACTGCTCAGGCCGAATTGAGAATAGTTGCTTCCGTTCCCCACCAAAGGGCGAAATTTAACACCCCGAGCGGGGTTGCTACCATCAAGAATCAGCCCGGGAGATTCCTCCGAGCACTTGAGGTGAAGAGAAAATCTAATAAAGGCCAGACGTCCTGCCCGCAGAAAGAGGGCGAGGACAAATTAAAAAAAAGGAAAAGCCCTTGCACTTGTGCCCGCGCCCATTTCAATTAGCATGCTTTCTTTCCATACCACTAAGGTAGAGCTCAAGACGAGCAGAAAATCAAAACAGTTGGCCCCTATTGAGGGAGGTTACATTGATAGGGGAATTGAGGGAAAGATTGACCGCGAGGTCATATACTCCATACGGCAGGCCGACCGAGCTCATCAACCCCCAACTATTGTCATTGACTCCTTGAACAATCGTGAAATCAGCGACCTTCGACCTAACGATGAGCTCGAGGAGGTTGTAATCAACTTCCACATCCCCGAGCAAACAGTTAAGGTCGGGCTGAAAATTTACCCCGAGGAGAGAAGAATCCTTATTGAGTTCCTTCGAGCAAACTGTGATGTGTTCGCCTAGAGGGTGGAGGATATGCAGGGAATCAGCGAGGACGTGATCCTCCATAAAATCAATGATGACCCATCCTTCAAGAAAATTTATCAAAAATCGAGGTACTTCTCCCTGGAGAAGGAGATTGCGATCAAGGAAGAGGTTGAGAAATTGTTCAAAGCGGGGATAATAAAGGAGATTTCCTACCCAAAGTGGCTAGCAAATGTAGTAATGGTCAAAAAGTCCAACGACAAGTGGAGGATGTGTGTTGATTTAACCGATCTAAACAAGGCATGCCCCAAAGACTGCTTCCCTCTTCCTCCCATAGACAGATTGGTGGATTCAATAGCCGGTCACAGAGTATTGAGCTTCATTGACGCATACTCCGGCTACCATCAGATCCAGATGGCTCCTGAAGATGTCCGCTCCGTAGCTTTCTTCGCTGCGGGCAAGACTTACTGTTACACTATGATGCCCTTCGGGCTAAAAAATGCAGGAGCCATATACCAACGAATGGTCAATATTGTCTTCCAAAACCAACTTGGCAGAAACCTTGAGGCCTACATTGATGACATGGTTATTAAGACGAAGGAAAACTCCCACGAGCTCGACGTGGAGGAAACCTTCAAAAACTTGCGCCGCAATAACATGAAGCTAAACCCCCTAAAATGTGCCTTTGGGGTAAAGGCGGGCAAGTTTCTCTGATTCATGGTCAACCAGCGAGGAATAGAGGCTAATCCCGAAAAAATTCAAGCGCTGTTGGACATGAAACCTCCTGCTTGCGTGAAGGATGTGCAGAAACTCAATGGCCGCATCACCGCACTTGGCCGCTTCATCTCGCGGTCAGCAGAGAGATGCCTCCCCTTCTTCAAAACTCTAAAAGGGGGGAAGAGAGCTGACGAATTTACATGGAGTCATGACTGCCATCAAGCTTTTGAAGAAGTCAAGAAATACCTTGGGCAGCCCCCTCTACTCGCCAAGGCTCTGCCCGGGAAGAACTTTTTCGTTTTTAGCAAGCATCGATCCGGGCAAGAGGCCGCTGTTCTTGTAAGGGAGGATGATAACTCCCAAAAATCAGTTTATTATGTATCTAAGGCATTGTCCGCTGTAGAAGGGCGTTATCTTAATATAGAAAAGTTAGCTTACGCCTTGCTTGTATCTGCTCGAAAATTAAGAGCTTACTTTTCTGCACATCCTATAACTGTACTAACCGAGGCCCCGCTTAGAAAGGTTTTTCATAAAACCGTAGTCCCTCGGGAGAATGCTCGCTTGGTCTATCGAACTCACTGAGTTCTAGATCACCTACTCCCCGAGAAGGACGATCAAAGCACAGGCCTTAGCTGATTTTTTGGCAGAATCCTCATTTAAATTAGCGGACATCGACCTAGGTAAGAGAAAGCGAGCAGAGTCGGAGGAGGCCCAAAATAGCTCGGACACTGAGATCGTACAGCCCAAAGAACGTCCAGAAGAGGTGTGGACTTTATTCGTGGACGATTCTGCGAGCAAGCTGATAAGTGGAGCAGGCATACTCCTGATTGCACCCTGCTGGGAGAAATTCAAAAGAGCCTTGAGATTCAAGTTCGAGGCATCAAACAATCAAGCTGAGTATGAAGCGATTATAGCGGGCATGGAATTGGCAAGAGACTTGGGAGTTCAGAATATCGAAATCAACAGTGACTCTCAGCTCATAGTAAATCAAATTAGGGGGGAGTATGATACAATCAACCCATTACTAACTCAGTACTGCGGTCTTGCAAAAACCCTCATTAAAAATTTCACCTACTATAATCTGAACCAAGTCATGAGGGAGGATAACAAGGAGGCTGACCTCCACTCCAGAATAACTGATCAAGAAATCATAGACTTAGAGACAGATTGCCAGATAGAATTCTCGGAGAGACCTGCTATAGATCGGATTCAGATAAACAATATTGAGGATCAAGTAAGGGACTGGGTAGATGAGATCAAGGATTACATCGAGAAGCAGACCCTCCCCGAAGATCCAGCAAGGGCTAGGGCCATTGGAAATGTGTCAGCAAAGTACCTCGTCCTGGATGGAGTACTCTTTCGGCGATCATTCACCAAGCCTTTGCTGAGATGTGTCAAAACTCACATGGTCACCAACTTACTCTATGAGGTTCATGAGGGAGTTTGTGGCGGACATCCAGGTGATCTCACTCTCTCAGATAAGATCAAATTCCAGGGATTCTTTTGGCCTACGATGAGAAGAGATGCACAGGAGTACGTAAGAAAATGTGACAAATGCCAGAGATTTGCGGACATCCCTAGACTTCCATCAACAGAGCAAACTTTGGTTGTACCATCGTGGCCGTTTGATACGTGGGGGATTGATCTCATTGGACCATTCTCAACTGCTCGAGGAAGCATCAAGTATGCCGTTGTGGCCGTGGATTAGTTTACTAAGTGGACAGAAGCAAAAGGCTTAGCCACTATCTCCGAGGAGAATACTATCAATTTTGTCCACAATAACATCTATTGCCGATTTGGGGTTCCGCGAGCAATAATTTCAGATAATGGCACTCAGTTCTCCGCAAAATTCACCGCTGAATGTGTGAGAATGAAGGTACAGCATCGTCAGTCTGCAGTTGCTTACCCCCAGGGAAATGGCCAAGCTGAGGCCGCGAACAAGCTAGTCCTGACCGCCCTAAAGAAAAACTTGGAGGGGCGAGGAGGATGATGGTTGGACGAGCTCCAGACCGCATTGTGGGTTGTCCGCACCACAATCAGAAACTCAACAGGAGAAACACCTTTCTTGCTCATGTATGGGTCAGAGGCAATGACTCCAGTCGAGGTTGCCCTACCCTCGTACAGAGTCACATACTTTGAGGAGTCTCAAAATGAGGCAAACAAAAGGTGCGACCTGGACGATCTCGAAGGAAAGTGAATGCGGGTAAATAAAAAAATGGTGAACTACAAGTAAAAGGCAAAGAAGAACCACGATAAAAGAGTGAATAGGAGGAGTTTTTCAGTTGGAGATTGGGTACTCAGAAGTGTGGAGGTCCAAGGGACCCAACCTGGTTTCAACAAGCTCTCCCTGAAATGGGAGGGTCCATATGAGGTTACCAAAATAATCAAGGAGGGCACCTATATATTGCGAACAAAGGAAGGAAAAGAGCTCAAGCACGCTTGGAATAGCGATCACCTTAAGAAGTACTTCTTTTGATATCTTTGTAAAATTTTTGAGGGAGTATAGACCCCTATATATATAAGTATGAAGTTACCATCAAATTTTTGGGAAAAACTGTTGTAACATTATTCCTATCAGCCTCAAAAGCTGAGGTGGATGCCCGCAAGCGGATGCCAGTAGGTTCTAGGGCCAACAGATGAGCTCCTACCTACTGATGCGCAAAGATCCATTGAGATCCGCAAGCTTATATAAGTACAAAGGCCATTATGCCCGTATTTGATCACGGACACGACACACTGTCCTGCCCGTGTGACACCACCAAGAAAAAGTGGATATAGACGCAAGTGGGGACAAAGGCCAAAGCCCGGACCCACTAAATGCGCGAAGGCCCTCGTTAGGGCCGTTACTCGCATGCCTTTATGTGACAAAGCCCAACATATGAGCCCGCTCACATGATCGCCACAAGCCCCTCACAAAAACTCAAGAAGTTTGGAATAAATGGTCAAATCGCGTGAACCACCAATAGTGGATACAGATGCCGGTAGGTTAAAGGGCCACTATGCTAAATATGCTCCTATCTACTGTTGCGTAGACTATCGCCTCACGGCCACACTCTACATGCCCTATGAAAGTAGCTTGCCTTGGCTGCTTTTTGCTTACACCAGGACTCGCAAGGTCGTAAAATAAGTGTAAATGGATGGGAGTGATCAAAAGAGTTTAACAAAGCCAAATAGACAAACGGGGTTAAGGCCTCAAAATTTGCCACAAGGCCAAACAAACGCGGTCACAGAGAAATAGGGCTGACTCTCACGAAAAATCCAAGTGATTTTGAATACAGAGTTAGGAAAACTCAAAAAACGCGGGCACAAGGCCTACTAAGCCTTTGACCGCGGAAGGAGAGTATAAAATTTAATTGTACAGTCAAAAAACGCTGGAAAAAGAAAAAGCAAGAATGCAAGTACTAAGGTACTCAAATATTGCCAACACTCAAAACAGCCTACAAGAACAAGCAATTAAGATAGCAAACAAGAAGGTAATTAAGAAAATACTTCTATTAATGATAGAAAAATGATTACAAAGTCCTACCAATCTATTACAATAAAAAGAAAAATGAAAATCCTAGACTAAAGGAGCTTGCCCCTTGGGTTCTTCGAAGACTGCTTCCTTGGCCGCTTCGGAGGCCGGGGTTGGAGATGGGAGACTGTTCACAAGAAGATCGGTGATAGGATCAAAAGTGGGCTCAGTGGAGACTGGTGTGGGAGCTGCCCGCAAGGGAAAAAGATCACCAATTGTCGGTCCATTAGGAAAGACGCGGGCAATAGCATCCTCGTAGGGCATCTCCTCGTCCCCAAATCTGAGGGCATCTACTTCCCCAATCAGGTCTGTGGCCGTGACTTCAGCCACCGGAGGCAAGGAGGCCGCTGTGGCCAGCTCCAAGCCCTTGACCTCCTCCTCGGATAGAGGAACTAGTGCGTGCCCGGGCAGACACACAGCATCAGTAGCCACCAATGAGCCTATTATGGCCAACTGCTGAGCTGAATATCTGCCCGTGGCAGCAAAGTTGCATAGCTACGTCCTGCAGGCAGCCTCGTACTAGGTGCCGCCTTCGGTGGCAAGAAGGTTCTTAAACTCCTCGGAGTTCTTGAACTCCGCCACCGCCTCCCTGCGAGCAACCTGTAGCGCGGACTCCCCCTCTACCTCAAGCTGCTTATAGGGGAGCAGCTGGTCGGAAAGCTCATCGACCTTGGCCTCCAGTACCAAGACCTGCTTCTTGGTAGCCTCCAACTTGGCCGCGAGCTCAGCGTTTCGAGGCTCCCATTCGGCCTTGTGCCCGCGGAGCTCATCCCGCTGGCCCTTAATTTTCTCCAAATCTTTCTCCACCACCGCCAGCCGGTCGGAGAATTCCTTCAAATCCTTCTCCTTCTCGGAGAGAGCTTGCCCCTTGGCATCAAGAGCGAAATTCAAGATCTGAACCCTATCCTCCGCCTGGGCCAGATCCCGGAGCTTATCCGCCAAAATCTTGGTGTTTCCATCAAGTTCAGCGGACATGCTGTCGCAGCATTCCCGCAACCTCATGGCTTTGTTGCCCGCCTGAGGGGAGAAAGATAAAAGTTAGAGAAAAAAATCAGAAGTCCAAAGTGGGGAAGTAAAACAGACAGACAGGTCCCAACCTCAGTAAGGGCAAGGCCAATGTCCCCCATAAGGGCAGACGGATTCTCCTTGGCTACTACGTTCTTGTAGAAGTCTGGGGAGAAGAGCCGGTTTATCAAGCCGATCCCTACGGCAGAATTGTTAGCATTCCTTGTGTAGATGTCCACCCCAGTAATGGAGGGCACCTCAGACAGCCTCTTCCTCACGGCCAGGGTCTCCTCGCGAGTGCTGAGGGAGGCCACTGGGTAGGAGGCCGAGCAGAGGGTTCTCCCTTCTAGAGGAGCGGTGGAGGAGATCACCGCGGAGGCAGTGGTGGCCCGGAGGGGTGCATCCCCAACTTTCTGGGACTTAGAGGTTCTCACTCTATGCCCCAAGCCCCCTTCTCTTTCAGTCCTTTTCCTGGACTCCTGGTTGTGGCCGGAAGAAATTGTGCGGCCAGGAGGGCTGGAGCTATGAATGGCGTGGGCTGGGTGAATGTGCGCTCGCCGAAATTAAAAATAAGGAGTCGCCACGCCGTTTTAAGAGGAAACATTGAAAACCTTTTGTTTAGAGAAAATGGGTTCGGGGGTCAAGTTACGTGTTGGGAAGAACCGAGAGTTCACCCAACACGCCTCGTCCGTAGACGAGTCTTTCTATGTTCGACATACAATTCATTCAAGAGTGTGTGCAAAGTGTGTATGACAAGAATGTGTATAAAATGCATGATAGTGCTTTATTTTATTACTCAACAAGGGGGAAGTACATCTTGTGAGCCATTGACTCGGGGGGCCACGTCCTACTTTACATCGAGGACAAAACAAAACAGGATTTACAACTGAAAGGATGATCCTCTGCAGATGGTCACCATGTGTCGCGTGACACAGGACATGCCAGGCACGATGTGTCGCGTGACACATGTTTACCGTTTGCAGGGATCTTACAGTTTGAGCACAAATTCAACAACAATCAAAACAGATCCCAACACAATATCAAAACAGCTCAGATACCAACGAATCAACAATGAATTGACCAAAGGAAAAGAGTCACTGCAGGTAGGTCATGTGTGTCGCATGACACATCGTACCAGTGACCACATGTGTCGCGTGACACAGGATCACTTGGGGACGAAGGTGTCGCGTGACACAAATGGGCCATCTGCAGAAGACTTACAGAATGAACACAAAATCAACAGAAAGCCACACAGATCTAAAGGATTAACTGAATTATGAATGAGATATGGAAACAACACCAAATCGACCCAGGGAGTGTGGATATGGGTAGATCCACACCCCCTTGGGGGCTCAAAGCAACAATACAATTCAAATCACATCATGAATATTCAATTAAGCCAAGCACATCGAATTTAAACAGAGAGATGGCAGTTGCCACCTGATAATTGAAGCGGATAGAGCTCAATTACCAGGTGGAGGGGGGGAAATTGCAATTAAGCAAGTGAATAAGAGAGAGAGAGAGGTAGAGAGATCGCTACCCTTGTAGTCCACCACCAATACACCAAGTTAGGTGTATTGGCCTTCGATTCAGCTTCTGAACATGAAGTTGAGCACAGATGGGGTACCTGGCTTCAGATCATCAGTTGGTAAGGGTTGTATGAAGGTAATTGGGTAGTGTGGATAGTAGAGAGGTTGAATTGGAAGGGAATTGGGGTAGGTTTAGGTGTAAGGAGGAGAGAGATTGGTTTCTGGTGCAAATTTGGCAGAGTCACTTTAGGGTGTTAAAAAAGGGATTCATTTCAATGAGGGGGAGGGTCTTATTTATAGGCTGCAGTTGGCTGCCTTAGTATGTCGCACGACCTTACGCGTCCACTTTCCATGCCTCAAGCTGTCGCGTGACACAAGGTGGCTCAACCGCTTTTGGCGCCAAAACCGGTTCGGAACATTAGGAAAATACCCAAAAGGTCCAACAGGTTTTATTCCCAAGGGGTCCTTTGGCATGAATGATGTACCAAAAGGTACTTCTTTTGCGGGAAACTCATGGAACGTTTCCGGAAGTCATGGGATAGGTCGGGAATTTACCAAAACGCCCCTTAATGCAGTTTTATTATATTAAAATGCATCGAAAAGGTTGCAAATTGGATTGGCGTACTTACAGAGCCCCTCGGCAACGTCACTTTTGGAAAAAGTGGGGTTGTCGATAAAATAAGACCCAATCTCAATGAGCGGCTGGGGTTAAGGTGAAGGGCTAGAAGGGTGAGAAGGGGAAAATTATGGTTGGACCTTTCTGAGAAAGGATTCCTACGTATCCCTTTAAGAAGGGAATCAAGCCAAATCGTAGTTCGGAATTACTAATACTGACATACAAGCAAGAAAGGGGTAGAGATGTGTCTTCATACCTTTGCTGTGCTTACCTGTGACTTCTGTTGTGCTCCGCTTGAGAGGCTTTTTCTTGGGTTTGGCTCTGCTTGAGAGGCTTTTCTTCTTTGGGTGCTCCGCTAGAGAGGCTTTTTCCTTTGGTTTGGCTCTGCTTGAGGGGCTTTTCTTGGGTTTGGCTCTGCTTGAGAGGCTTTTTCCTTTTGTTTGGCTCTGCTTGAGAGGCTTTTCTTCTTTGTGTGCTCCGCTAGAGAGGCTTTTCTTTTTGGTGGGCTCCGCTAGAGAGGCTTTTCTTCTTGGTGGGCTTCGCTAGAGAGGCTTTTCTGGGTTTGGCTCTGCTTGAGAGGCTTTTCTTGGGTTTGGCTCTGCTTGAGAGGCTTTTCTTCTTGGTGGGCTCCGCTAGAGAGGCTTTTTCTTTTGGTTTGGCTCTGCTTGAGAGGCTTTTCTTGGGTTTGGCTCTGCTTGAGAGGCTTTTCTGTTTTGGCTCTGCTTGAGAGGATTTTCTGCTTTGTGTGCTCCGCTAGAGAGGCTTTTCTTCTTTGTGTGCTCCGCTAGAGAGGCTTTTCTTTTGGTTGGGCTCTGCTTGAGAGGCTTTTCTGCTTGGTGGGCTCCGCTAGAGAGGCTTTTTTGTTTTGTGTGCTCCGCTAGAGAGGCTTTTCTTCTTTGGGTGCTCCGCTAGAGAGGCTTTTCTTCTTGGTGGGCTCCACTAGAGAGGCTTTTCTTCTTGGTGGGCTCCGCTAGAGAGGCTTTTCTGGGTTTGGCTCTGCTTGAGAGGCTTTTCTGCTTTGTGTGCTCCGCTAGAGAGGCTTTTCTTTTGGTTGGGCTCCGCTTGAGAGGCTTTTCTGGGTTTGGCTCTGCTTGAGAGGCTTTTCTGCTCTGTGTGCTCCGCTAGAGAGGCTTTTCTTTTGGTTGGGCTCCGCTTGAGAGGCTTTTCTGGGTTTGGCTCTGCTTGAGAGGCTTTTCTTCTTGGTTTGGCTCTGCTTGAGAGGCTATTTTTCTTGGTGTGCTCTGCTTGGGAGGCTATTCTTTCTCTTGGGAGGTTGTTCTTTCTTGGGTGTGCTCTGCTTGGGAGGCTGTTTTTCTTGGGTGTGCTCTGCTTGGGAGGCTGTTTTTCTTGGGTGTGCTCTGCTTGGGAGGCTATTCTTTCTTGGGATTGTGGGGCTGCTGGTATTGTTGAGCTCTTCTTGGGGGCTGTCACGGATACACATGCCTTTTTTGCTTTGTTCTTTCTTCTCCAGTTTGGTCTGAGGTCCAGTCTTCGGGACTCAATTGATTATTGTACCTGTGAGGGTCTTAGGCCGTAACTGCTTGTTGGTAGGTAGCTGTCTAAGGTCTCAGGCTACCATTGGTTCTGTTGGGAAGGTTGTGGCCTCTGTCACTTGTCGATGCTCGCTGGGTGGCCATTCACGGGAAGGTCTTTGCAACACAGGCTTTGAAGTCGTCGGGACTGGTGAGCATTATTTCTTTGGTTCTGTGGCAGCTGGGGCTCTTTTCTTTGACATGCATTTGTTTGGGGGCTGAGGCTACCACTTGTTGACGCTTGCTAGGGAGATTGACAGATGCGGACTCTTTGTCTCGGTTTATCATGCAAAATAGGCTTTGGAGTCGTCGGGACTGGTGAGCCTTGTTGTCTGGTTTCTAGGGCAGCTGGGGTTCTTTTCCTTTGACAAGCATTGCTTGGAAGCTGAGGAAGTGGGGCTCTTTCGGATGATGCCGATGAGTCGAGGTCGATGAAGATAATAAAGGCGGGGTCTGCCACCTGCAGGATTTGGAATCCCTGTCCAAGATTGTGATTCGAGGGGCTGTCTTCACGATCAAACTACGATCACCTGATTATTGTACTCTGCGGGGGGAGACACAACACTCAAGACACTTTGCATTTTATTCGACTCTTGCTTATGCATTATTAATCTTTTTGTTGCACAAGTCCATCTCAGCTGGGGAGAATAGGGAAGTGAGGGTTTTGCACGGCTTGATGAGCAGATATATCTGTATCAGTTGCTCTATGAGGGATTGTGTATGGGACGAAAGTGTTTGTAATGGGGTGGACCCTCTCCCGTTATAGGGGAAACGTATAAGTGATGGTGCAGCTTGGGCAAGTCGGGGACGCTCCCGGGAGTACTTGTTGCAGCAGGTTCATTGCTAGTGAGGACAAAGTGCATCGCGCGTCTGAGACAGCAAGCAGCAGAGGGGGGCAGAGAGCAATCCTGGCTTGGCAAAGCCCCAGTTGACAGTGCGAGACAAATCCGGAGGGAAATCAGGTAAGGAGGGCCGGAGGGATACCTTAACCAAAGCCCCAGCTTGAGGATATTCCATGCAGCTTCATCGCGAGCGAGTCATCTTGTGGCCGAGGAGGCAACTCATCATTTCGGACCGCTGATCAATCGAGTCATTTGGACAAGACTCGGAAGTGTTTACGTGTAGGGGCGCATCTTTTCGAAAGGTGGGAAATGAATCCCGAATTTCTGTATGACACTCTTGCTTTAGGTTTGACTCTTTTGGGAGAGTATAAGCATCACAAGGTGTAGAAAGTGTATGGAAGCCCCTGCTGACCGAAACGGTGTTTAGCTCTATCTTCCTATGATGTAGAAATAGAAGACTTGTCGAGACACTTGAAAACCTGTCTTATTCGTGATGATCACAAAGCTGCTTAAAACCCTTTATTGATGTTCGGGTTAGTCAAACCGTCAAAGCTGATATGAGCGAATATTTTTATCAATCCTGAGGAGAAAGCCCACTGATATCGAGAATCGGAAGGATAGACAGTGTATGGGCATGGTCCTTGAGGAGACCGGATTTTTTGAGATTTGTTTGTGATTTCGACCGAACCAGTTATGGTTGCCTACGTTCCCCTCCTTGGGAGGAGCTCAGGTCGCCGTAGTTCGGGCTTATCCCGAATGAAAAGAATGAACGTTGAAATTCGAGGATGTGAGGACTTTTAAGGATTTTGAGAATTGAAAGAATATGTCCTCTTAGAGTGTCACTAAGAGACACAGATGTGAAGCCCCAGTGGGACGTCCACGGCAAGTGTTTTTGAAGAAGAAATGAAGTATGCTCACATACAAAGTCGAATGAACGGACGGAATTTGCACAATCTTCGCTTGATAATCTTTTGAGCCGGGATGGACTTGGCTCCGCTTTAAGCAATAATTTGTTTTAAGATCTCGACGATATTGGAATGCCACTGCTATCCGGTAGGATCTGCGACTGGGCTTCGGGATTTCGATCGGTCTTCGGGTGATTCAGGATATCATGACCTCTTAAAACGAGTGGTCGGCTAGGCTTTTTGCTGACTGATCCTCTAAAAATGAGAGGTTGGCTCTTGGGTATGTGTTTGGGATTTCTAAGGTGAAGGAAATCTGTGGTTGCATCTTTGCTGCCTCTAAGAATGAGAGGTCAATCTTGGCTTCGGCTAAAGACAAGGGTAAGGGTAATGGTAATGGTAATGTCCTCTAAAATCGAGAGGACGGCTTGGGATCGGTTAGAGGTAATGGTGAGGGAAATCCGTGCTGTCTCTTTGTTCGTTCTGAGACTCCTCTTGAGTAACGACCGGATCTTTTGACTTTCGCTTCCGAGAGGATCGCTGGGGACTAGGCTCTCTTTCTTTTTTTCTTTTCTTTTTTTTTGTATTTTTTATTTTTTTTGTATTCTCTTTTTTTTTTGTATTTTTGTCTCTCTCTTTTTTTTCTTTTGAGAGGAGGATTTCAGCTAGTCCCCAGGATGGATCATTGCTTTCCGCCGTTCTTGAGCTTGGAGACGGTCGATCTTTCTTTGAATCACGGGAGTCTCAAGGATAGTCCCTCTTCTTCTTGAGATGGTTAAACGGGTTTCAAATACGCCGATCTTGAAATGAAGGGATATTATTTGGTGAGGGTGAGGTAATGGTTTTCCTAAGGGTGAAAGGTTTCAACCGCGGCCCCTACCGGATGATCTGAACGAGATTAAGTCTTTGTTTGCTTGCTTAAGCTTACTTCGCGGAAGATCTATGCAAATTCATCGAGCAACGAGATAGCGAGGACGAAGGAAGATATGTGAGCATATTGGAATCGAGGTGGGGAGTTCTTAAGCCCCACTCTGGGAAGGATATCAGTCAATTTTCTCACTCCGATCAATTTAAATATTAGTCATTTCAAAGCATTGATCGGTGAGCAGCACAAGTGATCATTTGGAATAAGACCATTTCAATCGAGTGTAGCGTAGGTGTGCTAGTAATGTCTCGAGTCTAGCAAGAAGAGAAACAAAGATTTTATCACTGCAAAGCAAAAATTGGTCCGACTTGGACTCGACAGACTCATGTCCGACAGTGGACATTCTAGACCCTACGAGGACTGATTGACTTCTTCAACATTGAGCATCGTTGCCATCGGTGCGGTGAGGACCCTTCTTGGTCTCTTTGTCATTTATAGGTCGTCCTCCTTATCTTTAGCAAACTGAGCAAACCACCCGGGCCTCTCGCTTGCAAGGAAGAATATCTTCAAGTGTAGCTCGCAACTCCTTGATGGACACACCTTTTGCACTCTGCCGCTGACCCAAGGGATATGGACTTTCAGGCTAGTGGGTCATAATCTTCTCTGCACCGAGCATTTTGGATTCTGCATCAGATGGACAACCGCTCGAGCACTTAAACTGCTTCCGCCTCAGAAATATGGACCAATGAGCACCGGGAACGAGAGCGCACACCGAACTTGCTGTAGCCTTGCAGAGGTGAAGAGGTAAGAGCGTGTATAAGGCTGCGAATAGAGAATCTTTGAGGAGGTACGGGAGAGGGAAGAATACGGAAGGAGACGGACTCGTGCAACACTTTATTAATCTTCAAGTAGAAATCGGTGTCTTTTAAGTCCTAGGGTCGGTTGGAAAAGGATAAGCCTTTATTCACATAATCTAGACCTCGGGGAAACCTAACGACACATCATCAAGAAATACACCAAATGCGTTGAGTCAAAATTAATAATAGGCGACAGTACCTAATCCAAACCAAAGCATTTATGGGACGAACGAGCAACCCCAATTTCTGAAGAAATTTGGGCAGCATAACGGGTATTCCTGAAGAATTTCAAGGAAAAATCCGGCATGACCTCTCGTCGGTGCACGTTGACAAAACGACATGATCTCTCGTTAGAACATGCCGTGGGAACGACATGTCCTCTCGTGAAACCATGTTGCATTGGCAACATGCCCACACGTGCTAGGTTTGGGGGAGGTAAGAAAGCCTTTTAAAAATTTTGAAACAATTCATTTTAGAGTATTTGAAAATGTCGTGTCAAAAACCAACCGTTTTGGGTGAGGTTTAAATGTGTGGTTCCACCTATAACGCACTAGGGGTATGGGTTTGACATTAGGCGCTCAAGCGTAGGTGAATTTCATGGCCGTTCGCGATGCCGTCAATCGCATCCGAGGGTTCTAGATCTACGTGATATAGTGTGCGGGGATGGCTATGTTCCTTTATTTATAAAAATGATTTTTTTTTTTTTTTTTTTGAAAAGGGGGAGAAATGAAAACAACTCACACACACATTCCCGCAGAGCATAATAATCAAGGATCAGAAATTTAATCATGGGTGACTGCCCCACAATCACAACCTGTACCAGAGAAAACAAGTCCTGCAAAATGACCACCTTCTGTCGCGTGACACAGAATATGGAGGGCATTATCTGTCGCGTGACAGAAGGAGTCACAATGCCGTGATCCAACAAGAATCAAATCGGCCCGGCCTCCAAGCACGATGTCATATCTCAGCCCCAGCATCAGCAACATAATCAACAAAGATGGGGTATAAGGGGGGAAAGGAATAAAGCAAAGCACGTAAAATGCATTTAAACACATATAATGTCATACACAAAGCACACACAAGTGAATGGAATAAATGTTGAACAATCACGAAAGTCTGACCCACTTTTGAAAACAAGTTTCAAGTCCCCAGCGGAGTCGCCACTGAATGTGCGCTCGCCGAAATTAAAAATAAGGAGTCGCCACGCCGTTTTAAGAGGAAACATTGAAAACCTTTTGTTTAGAGAAAATGGGTTCGGGGGTCAAGTTACGTGTTGGGAAGAACCGAGAGTTCACCCAACACGCCTCGTCCGTAGACGAGTCTTTCTATGTTCGACATACAATTCATTCAAGAGTGTGTGCAAAGTGTGTATGACAAGAATGTGTATAAAATGCATGATAGTGCTTTATTTTATTACTCAACAAGGGGGAAGTACATCTTGTGAGCCATTGACTCGGGGGGCCACGTCCCACTTTACATCGAGGACAAAACAGAACAGGATTTACAACTGAAAGGATGATCCTCTGCAGATGGTCACCATGTGTCGCGTGACACAGACATGCCAGCACGATGTGTCGCGTGACACATGTTTACCGTTTGCGTGGATCTTACGCTTGAGCACAGATTCAACAACAATCAAAACAGATCCCAACACAATATCAAAACAGCTCAGATACCAACGAATCAACAATGAATTGACCAAAGGAAAAGAGTCACTGCAGGTAGGCCATGTGTGTCGCATGACACATCGTACCAGTGACCACATGTGTCGCGTGACACAGGATCACTTGGGGACGAAGGTGTCGCGTGACACAAATGGGCCATCTGCAGAAGACTTACAGAATGAACACAAAATCAACAGAAAGCCACACAGATCTAAAGCATGATTAATGAAATCGGCGACGGGAGTCTAACCCGCTCAAAGGGAAAAGCTTTCTTTTATTTTTTTCAAATTTTTTTCGAAAAGGGATACTGGTACGTGGATTGTTAAACCACCGGTTATCCCAACTCCCACGTCAGGGAGTGTACATGAAGGGTAAGTGGTTTCCACCTATATACCGAGTATCAATTTTTTTTTTGTTTTTGAAAATAAAAGCTTTTCTCCTTTGGGATTTTCCCCAGCAGAGTCGCCAAACTGTGAATGTGTGCCCAAATTTTGTTTTTGTTGGATTCACGCGAGTTTGAAGACATCCGGTTTAATTTGAAAAACGGAGTCGCCACGCCATTTTGATTACCTCAAAACTTTGAAAAAAAGGTTTTATGGGTTCGGAGGTTAAAGAACGTTTGGCGTTCACCCAAGGTGCCTTGCCGGAGCAAGTCTCCCATGATTTCATTAATCGTGCTTGCTTGCGTGCTTTCTTGTGTGCATGTGTTTGAAAATAAGGAGGGAATGTCCCAAGTCGTCTTCCGGACGTACAAACCATTTGTTGGTTGTCGCTCGAGATTTCTTGGAATTTATGTATTCGGGATTATGATCCCGTCCTCATCTTGGACTTGTGATCATCGCATTTTTTAGACCTTGGGACTTGCGTGATCGAGAGAATGACTCTCTTTGTAGTCAAAGATGAGGTTCTTTAGAAAAGGAGGGTCCTTAGCCCATCAATCCTATACTTTAAGATGGTCGAGCTTGTATAGATGCTTCATACTCATCTTAAGTGATAATCGGAGATATAGGGTTCGAAGGTGTCCCTTTTCTAAAGAGATTATGAAACCTTTATGGAAGGAACGATGTAAAGATAGGATCTTTTACACCGGTCCGTTCCTAGGTTGCTAATGGGGGAATGGAGGAAATGTATGTAAAAATGACACTTTAATGAAAAGATGACATTTTTGGGTTGCAAATGATGCACTTAATTCAAAGAAATGATCTTTATTGCAAATGATGCATAAAGATTTGATTTTTATGCAAATGATGCATGTTTGTTGAAGAAATTGGCATTCATTATGCAAATGATGCATAAAGATTGCATTTTGAAAAGCATATGATGCTAGTTTATGGTAAAGATGTGGTCTTTAAAGCAAATGATGCTTGGAAAAGGGATTTTGAATGCAAATGATGCATTTTGATTGAAAAGATTTGATTTTTATATGCAAAGGATGCATAAAGATGACATTTTTATTTGAAAATGGGGGTTTTAGGTGCAAAGGATGCACCTTTATGGGAAAAGACTATATTTTTATGACAAATGATGTCTAATGCATGTAAAAAGGGGAAGGGGGAATATGAAGATATGATCGTTAATCTACCAAGTCCCAAGCAATATAAAGGTAATGCAATGAGCAATTTATAAAGCAATTAGGATGCGAGGTTAGGGCGTGCGAGGTTACCAATGGCTTCCTTCTTCTTCGGGCGGAGCTAGGAGGAGAGGTTGGTCTTGGATCTTCAAGGAGGAGGGAGGGAGCTTCTTGGCCTTCTTCTTCACCTTCTTGAGCTTCCAGCAGTATTCTTCACGTATTTGGAGTGTTTTTGGGTGATTTGTTGTGTCAATTGTGTCAATTGTGTGTTGAAATGGGTAGAGGAGGGCTCTATTTATAGGCAGTCTGGATAAGGCTAATGAAGCCGTGCGGCTAAGGACAGCGAGCTAATGCAGCCGTGCGGCATTATCCACAATGACTCAGCATTCTAGAACCATGCAAGGTGGCATTATTCTAGAACCTTTCCTCTTAATTAAGAAAAACGTGTTTCTTAATTAGGAAGGATCCTCTTCAGCCCTAAATTAATTAAAAACAGTTCCGGAATGTTTCTGGAACACTAGGAAGGTCTGGGGTATTACCGGAAAACTTACCGAAATTGCCGGGAAATTTAACCGGAAGGCATGAGCCAGATTTGGGTACTTACAGCTGCATCCAGACACTGGGATTGCGAGAGGCATGTCTTCACCCTCTCGTATAATGATTTCACACCCACCATTGAGGAGTTTCGGGCACTGATTGGGGGAGCTGAGCTTAGAGATGTGGTCTTTCCCCGAAATCCGCGACCTTTGACTGAGCAGTTGGCCGATTTCTTGGGATTTCACACCGAGCAGGTGACCGATCTGATTCTTGACCTGTCCTTTATTGACCTGGCCCAGATAGCCCGATTGGCTGTATCGCATCCGGAGCTGTTTGACCCGTCCACAGCTATGGACATTTTTATACTGATTATGATTTCCCTGTACTGCTTTTGTGAGTACGACGGGGTATATTCTGGTTTACTGCTGGGAGTCGTTAGACAGATGCGGGGTTTTCGAGGCACCACATTGGCTGATATTCGACCCGGGCAGGGAGAGAGAGATTTAGTTCCCCTTTTGCTGGCGGAGACTTATCATGGGATGGACCGACTGGCTAGAGGGTCATTGCATATGGGGCGTGGCAGCCCCAATCTCTGGTCATTGTGGCTCTTTGAGCGACTGAGACTCATCTCCCCATTACCTGTTGGGCAGACTGCAGCACCTTGGGTCACACAGCAGAGGCGAGTGGCTCCGGAGGCTTCACAGGAAGGTTGGCAGAGGCGATTGGCCAGGTATACTACCACTGACATCCAATACTGGGTTCCCGGATGGAGGCTTGAGACCATGAGCGGCAGGCAGGATGATTCTGCTATAGCGAGGCTGCCGGGATTGCACTTCTCATCATTTAGCATTCCCTTGCTTGTCCAGAGGCAGTACGGATACCCACAGCAGGCTGTTGATGGGTTCAGAGAGCAGAGGGCCCGGGATACCGTTCCTCTTGACATGACTGATGTTCAGACTCTCAGGTTTTTTGCCAGGGCCTTTTCAGGAGCAGCTTTTCCCGCTCATACGCTAATACGGAAGACCCGGGGAATCACTTATCTGTCCACCAGGTACCTCATCTGGTACGGGGAGCAGATGTGACCATGGGGTCAAAGACACCATTGAGGCACATTGCAGAGGGATCCGAGGAGGAGACCAATCTAGCCTGGAGTTACGCGATGCTGAGGCACATGCTGACCCCGACAACGTGACCAATGATCCGGCAGTGGATTTTGAGAGACTCGTAGAGAGGAAGAAGAAGGGTGCTAGTTCAGGAGTGGGAACGAGCGACTAGGATTAGGTGACCTACCCTTGTATCCCTTATTTGCCGACACAGACAATTTAGATGTACCTTTTAAAAGATATTATTTTGCTAATGTTAATGAGTCGAGAGTAAACCGTGCTTGAACTCAACAATGAATGTATTAATGTGATGAAAGTTGAAATTACTTCAGAACTTAATCAAGACACATTTCGGTAATCACAAATACAACTGTTGACAGGATTTGGTGATTTTTATGATTTTTTAGACTGAACCGCGAACGGCTGCCTACGTTCCCCTTTTACAAAATGGACTAAGGGGCTCAGGTCTCCGTAGTTCGACCCAATTAGCTTTTTGTTTAAGAAAGGGATATATAGAAGGGGGACAAATGGTGCAACCCTGTTTTTTACCTAGACCGCCCGTTTTTAGGGTTTTCAGCCTAGTTGGGTATATTCTTTTAGCATCGAGCGCGCCCTTTGTTTTGCACGGACTGCCTTTTGAGAGGTTTTCAGTCTCGTCTGGGTACATTATTTTCGCGCTTTTTTTTTGCTTCTTCTTCTTTTTTTTTTTTCTTTTTTTTATAGAGGAGACTCGATTCGAGACGTAATAGCGGCGCGGTTTGTCGCCGTTCTAGGGTGCATGAAGGGATTACCATCCAAATCTGTCAACTTCATTGCTCCGCCAGAGAAGATCTCTTTTACCAGATACGGGCCTACCCAGATTGGAGCCCACTTGCCCAAAGGACTGAACTGATTCGGCGGCTTTTCTTTTAGGACCAAATCACCCACTTTTATGTCGCGGGGATGTACCTTCTTGTCAAAGGCCCTAGCCATGCGCTTCTGATAAGCCCGGATGTGCTCCATTGCCTTAAGCCTTCGCTCGTCCAGGAGAGCTAACTCGTCATGTCGACTCTGAAGCCATTCTATCTCGTTGACCTCATTTTCAAGCAGAACCCGAAGAGAGGGTACCTCTAACTCAATGGGTAGAACGACATCCATCCCTTATGTCAAAGCGAACGGGGTTTCACGGGTGGCCGTTCTTACTGAAGTACGGTAGCCCCAAAGCGCTAAGTGAAGCTTCTCAGGCCAATCCCGGCTCCTTTCAGCCATCTTCCGGATGATCCTTTCTAGATTCTTGTTTGCGGCCTCGACAGCACCATTGGTTTGAGGGCGATAAGGGGAGGACTTGTGTCGCTTGATTCTGAATTCTGCGAGCAGTTTGTCGGTGTGTCCCTCGAAGTGTGACCCGTTATCTGAGATAATCTCATTTGGAACTCCATATCGGCACAAAATGCTTTCCTTTATGAAACGGGCCACCTTTTTGGAGTTGAGGACTTTATAGGACGCTGCTTCAACCCACTTGGTGAAGTAATCCACAGCGACCAACACGAACTCGTGCCCGTTACTGCCGGCAGGAGTTATCTTCCCAATTACGTTGATCCCCCAAGTCGCGAATGGCTAAGGAGTGCTAATGCAGTAGAGATCATGGGGAGGTATATGGTTGAGATTGGAGAACCGCTGACACTTATCGCAGGTTCGCACAAACTGAATGCAGTCAGTTTCCATGGAGATCCAATAATAACCCATCCACGAGTATGCTTTGAACATCAAGGCTCGGGCGTTCATATGTGGTCCACATGCGCCACCATGGACTTCTTCCATGACCTTTACGGCTTTAGACTTGCGATGCGAGTAGAAGTGGGCCTTGGTGCCTTTTCTTCCATAGGTCGTCTCCCGAGGAATAACGTCTTGTGCGAGACAACCTTTTTCAAAGCTTGTAAACTTTTGGCGCGAAGACCTTCTTTTAGTCTACCATCCTTTTCCGTCGGGAACGAAGCTTCGCCATGCTTAAGATGCGAAAGATGCATTTGTACCACAAGTCATCGACCTTTTCTAGCTCGATCGGCAACGGTAGGCGGGGTTCTCGCGCCTCCCAACCCCGAATGGTTTCTACTGATTTTCCTTCTGGAATTTCTTCCAAAGAGGCCAAAGTGGCCAGGGCATCCGCGAACCTGTTCTTGTCCCGGGGTAGGTAGTGGAATGTGACCTCCTTGAATTGGTCGATCAGGTCCTCCATGTAAGCATAGTACATTTGCAAATACTTGGTCCACGGTTCTCCATTTATTGGATACGATTGATGATCGGTGAGAGTCTCCGTACACCTCCGGCTTTTCGACGTTTCGTTCTAAGGCGCCTCAAGGCCGGCTATACAAGCTTCGTATTCCGCGGCGTTGTTAGTAGCGGGAAATTCAACTTGATAGCGATGGGGGTGTGCACATCCTTTGGATCAACCAACACCACGCCGATACCATTGCCCCTTTTGTTGGCGGCACCGTCGAAGAACAAGCGCGATAGGTGCATACCCTCTATCACGAAGATTCCATCGTCAGGAAACCAGGGGTTCGAACTCGGGCGCTTGAGCTTGGGAAATCGCCAAATGATCCGACAGAGCTTGGCCTTTGATTGCCTTGCGGGTTACGAACTTGATATCAAATTCGGCTAGGAAGAATGACCATTTCGCAAGCCTTGATGACGAGAAGACTTTCCGAACAGGCACTTGATGGGATCCATCTTTGACACTAGGTGTCTTGTATGTGCCGAGGAGGTAGTGTCTCAATTCTTGACCACCCATACAGTACCTGAGTTTTCTCTAAAGGCCGAGTAGTTCAACTCATTGCCTGAAGCTTTCGGTGACAAAGTATATGGCATTTTCCACCTTTGAATCCGGCTTTTCTTGTGCGAGCATGGCCCCAGTAGTATACGTAGCTGTTAAGTATAGCAACAAGGGCTTGTCCTTATGCGGAGGACACAAGATTGGGGGATGGACCAAGTAGGCCTTGATCGTCTCGATGGCGGTTTGACACTGTTCGTTCCACTCAACCTCACGATTCTTTACGAGCGGCTTGAAGATTGGCTCACGAGATAGAGGTTAGGCGATGGATGAATCGGCTAATATATTGGAGACGGCCCATGAAAGCCTTCACCTCCGTGGCGTCGTCGGCGGCTTCATCTCCATGATGGCTTTGATCTTTCTTGGATCGGCTTCAATTCCTCGCTCTGTGACCATGTATCCCAGAACCTTTCCTCGGACTACGCCAAAAGTGCATTTTGCTGGGTTCAACCTCATCTCATGCTCCCGTAGCCGGTTGAAGAACTTCCTCAGGTCGATCAAGTGTCGACCATCTGATCCCTTGGAATGAATAATCATGTCATCAACATAGACCTCGATCTCCTTGTGGATCATGTCATGGAAAAGTGCAGTAACTGCTCGCTAGTAAGTGGCACCGGCATTCTTCAGACCGAAGGGCATAACCGTATAGCAGAAGGTTCCCCAAGGGCTGGTGAAGGAAGTCTTTTCCTGGTCTTCTTCGGCAACTTTAATCTGATTGTAACCCGCAAAACCATCCACGAATGATTTGACTTCGTAGCTGGCGGTAGTGTCTACCAACAGATCGATATTGGGCAAGGGAAAGTCGTCCTTCGGGCTAGCTTTGTTTAGGTCTCTGAAGTCCACGCAAACCCTGACTTTTCCATTTGACTTGGTAACCGTTACTATGTTGGCCAACCACTTGGGGTATTCAACCACTCTAATGAAACCCACTCTGAGCAGCTTCTCTATCTCTTCTTTGACTTGGAGGGACCATTACGGCTTGATCCGCGAAGTTTACGCTTGGCGGCACGGCTTTTGGGTCCAGGGGATTCGGTGCTCAACATTTGAAGTATCAAGCCGGGCATGTCTTTGTAGGACCGAGCAAATACGTCCACATATTCCTTGAGCGGATCAATGAGGGCTTCCGTTCTTTCCCGGTGAAGAAAGCGCAATTTGTGTCTCTTTGGGCTCTTCGGTAGTTCCCAAATTCACTTGTAGTTAATACCTCATCGGCGGCTTGGGCCCGATTGTCGTCTCGGTCAAAAACACTGCTTTATATTATCATTTAAAAAGTTTTCATCTAAAAAGTCTGTGTCCTCTTCAAATGAATCATTATTAACCACTTTTAAGTCATTAAGATTTGTCTTAGTTAACTTATCATTTGTTAAGGTGGCAATTAAGGGATACGCGAAAGGTCAACCATTTCATTCAATACAAAAGGGAAGACGAGTTAAAGACACGGTGATTATCGTCGGCGTGAGAGTATCGAGACCTATCTAGAGACTCAAACTCGATAACAAAAGACTACGAGGGCGGCTCGGGATTACGGGGGCATACTTAGACTCGAGACACACCGGGACGAGGGGTCGGCCCGAGCTTTTCCATCATAATCTCCCGGGCGCGATCGGTCCCTTGAAGGAAGCCCAATTCCGGAGCGGCATCTACGAGGTGCGACGAAGGTGCGTGGATCAATCTCTTTGTCCCCGTCAAACTCGATCAACGATACGTAATCTTTCCCGATCGGAAGATCAATCACGGGTACATAATCATCCCGGTCGGAGAAGGTCAACCATCTTTGAAAGGGTCTTTAATGCGACCCGGCCATTGGCGGTGTATCTTCACATAGATCAATCAACGGCGCTTCCATCGGTGGATCGGCCAGGCTATTTACGATAAGTCCGCTTCTTCGAACAAGGCTGCAACATCTTCACCCATATCAAGCTCGGTGGTATCTGTCCCCAATCATAGGCTCGACCATGGATAATCTTACGGGCGAGTCGGTGAGATGAGGGCTTCCCGAAACGGTATTGGCTATCATAAGTAGTCACGGCCCTGGAATATTGGATTTGCCAATGATAAACTCCTTGATAGGGTTGCATGAGAATCATCGCCTCTTTCTTTGACGAAGTATTTTTCCAAGGAAGGGTGATAAGGACGGAGATTAGGTTTGACATAGGGCTTTCGGCGGCACTAGCCTTCCTCTTTCTGCCGGCTTCAGTGCAGCCGGCCTCTTTGTCCTTGGGGGTCTTCCCAACATATCCCAGACCTTCCTTGTCCCTTTTCAGTTTTAATTCCTCGAGCTTGTGAGTGCCACTGCGACGTCTTCCTAGGCGAGCCCGGAATGTAGTTCATTCGCCTCATCATCACCATAACTGGAGGAATTTTATCAAATGAAGTTGTCAGGTCGATTGCGCAGATCTGGGCTTTTGGGCCCTCGACCCTGAAACCGCTCAACATCAAGTTGGCTTCATCGTGTTTGATTTCCATTGCTTGGCCTTCCCTCATCATCGGTGCCCTCGATGGTAACACTATCTCCATAGATGATTGTCAGCTCGCCATCGTGGACGAACTTGATGCATTGATGCAGGGTGGAAGCAACCCCATTGATTTGGTGCAGCCATGGCCTTCCTAGCAAGGCGGAGCGCGGAATGTCTATCACACGAAACTCAACTACGAGAGGTTTCTTGCCGAACCACATGGTTAATGGTATTACACCCAAAACCTTAGAGACGTGGAGTCATACGCCTTTATGGTTTGATCGGACGGTTTGGTCGGTGGCCTTAATGTTTAACGGGCTCATCATCACAGCGGGAAATACGTTCGCCAAGCCCAGAGCCGTTGTCTACCATCACGTGGGGAAGCCGGCGTCCATCCAGGCGAACAGTGATGTGCGGGGATTCGTTGTGGCCCGGCTCCATACTTTGGCAAATCCAATTCCGTAAAGGTGATGATATTCCGTCTTGGGCGGTACCTATCAATTGGCATGCTTCGTCGGGGTGGAATTTACGGACACCATTGTCTTAGATAAGGCTTCCTCCAACTTCAATTTGTGAGGATAAGAAGAAGTCAAAAGGGACGAAAGAGAAATGTTGGCACAGGTTCGCTTCAAGCGTGCGAGGATTGGGTCGTTCTCAGTTGAATCCTCTTCGGTTACTCCTTTGGCGTATGGGTTTTACCGGACCACTTCTCCCGGAATACTTGCTTCTTTGTCTTTTCACGATGATCGGCAGCATTGGTTCCCAACATTTTCTGACGACTGGTGAGCAAATTTACTTGACTTCCCGGTCCTTTTCGTGATCTGTGTCGGTTGCTTCTAATTCGACCAACTCGCGGAGGCCCTTGTGTAGCATACGGCCGAGCGCTTGTCGTAATTGATTAACGGTGATGGCCGAGCTTGAACTTGCGGCGCGCTTAATTTCTTCCCAAGTGAGGGAGTAGGTTGAGAATTGGAAATGTCATTATCTTTGGACATCATTTGTTAATTTTCTTTGCGGTTCGAATATCATCCCAAGACAACATATAGCGAAATGAGCATTTAATTCATCATCGACATTGATTACATCATTGTTTTGCGGGCACGATAGCCTCAAATTTACTCGCGCCCTTGCTGGGACTAGCCTCACCAAACTCTATGACATTGACAAACTCGATCATGTTGACCCTGTTGTTGTTGTTGGGGAGAGGATTGGTGACGATGTTCGGCTTCTCAATCTTGCGCTGGTCGATCAGGCTCTGAACAATCCTTCTCAGTGTGAAGCAGTTGTTGGTAGTGTGGCCCGAATTCTAATGGTAACGGCACTTTAAGCTACGATCCAATCCCGGGGTGTTAGGAGTAGGGTAGTTCTCCAAAGGTTTGATCATTCCTGTCCTCATCAAACCATCGAATACTTCTTCGAGCGGCATCCCCAAATCATCATACTTTGATTTACGGGGCCGTCCTCCACCACGGCCAGGTGGTGATTGTTTTCCCCTTGAATATAGTTGACGGTGTTAGAGATCGGTTTCTTTGCCTTTTGAAGCAACGGGGTAGAGCTTGGAACTCGATAGCGGGGAGGCTGGAGTGTTAGGGAGTAGGAGTTGGGACGATGGAGTAGGTAGCATTCTCACTTTCGGCCCTGCGCTCACCATTTCTCGCAGATTTGGGTAGTATCCCCGACGATGGCTTCCACGACGGATGGTTTTGACACATGAGAGGAAGATGGACTTTTCGTCAGAGAGGGGGATCGGGTGAACCAACTCGTTAAGCTTCTTGTTCCACCTCTTATAAAAGTCTGTCACGGACTCATCGTGCCTCTGAATGGTGCCGATCAAGTCACTACGAGTGGTGTACCACTCGACACTTCCTTTGTATTTGTCCAAAAAAGCATCAACGATGCGGGACCACGTAGCCCTTGCTTCGGCTTAAGGCACAGGAACCATCTCAAGGAGAGTCGTCGAGGGATAAGTGAAAGTAAAGGGCTAGCATCTCTTCGGTGGCCCCTTTGGCACCCATTGACATGATGTAGCTTGTTCATGTGAGTTTTAGGGCATGTGGAGCCTTCAAACTTAGTTATGGGAGGCATCTTGAAGTTCTTCGGGAGAGCCTTGGAGTCTTTGAGCTCTACGGAGCTGACCATGTTGGATCCAAAAGTCATTTTGTGCAACTGTTCTTTCACATACTTCAGTTCTTCCTTCAAACTTGAAACCTCGGAGGATGGGGGTCGTCCCACGTAGTCGGAGACTCTGTTGAGGATGGCAGGAATTACAGGCGTGGGCACGATTGGCAAGGCGGTCGGAGGAAGACCAAGAGTGATGGGTATGCTAACATTGCTTTGTCCACTAAGCCAAGCCCAGGTGGGGATCTTGTTCCCGTACATGTCGTAACCATTGAATTGGACATCGGGATTCCGGGGTCCAGCTGTGCTTGATTGGCCCGAGCTGACCATGGGCGGGGACGTCTCCGGTGCACGGAGGCTGGAATACGGGGTGGAACCGTACGTATGTTGGGTGAGAGGAGAACAAACCGCGGGTGAGGGATGTTGTTTTGAAATTGGGGTTGTGGATATTGCGGGATCGATCTGGCAAATCTGGTTTCTGACATGCGATACACCTTTCTGCTGCTTGATTGGGTGATCATGAGTAGCCATAGCCCGATCACCAAAGGTTGGGTTGGACGGGCGACCGTGCTATTATACGGACTTTGACCCCGAGGAGTCCCAAGCTGATTACGAGTATACCCAAACGGCTCTTGATTGACACATTTGGGTTCTTGACCACACTTGGCGGATTACAGGGATAAAACATAAGCGGTCTGAGCAACGACCTTCGGTAAGGAGCTTGATTCGCCCCTCGGCCCGTGTGCATACCATAAGTAGATCTTTGGGATAGGGGAGGTCTTGACATACCCCCATGAGTCGGCATCGAGAGGGAGCCAGGCACACCATAGGAGACTAGTGGGGGCATATTGTGAAGGCTTTTCCTAGGTGAGGATGGGGGAACAAAGCCAGTGCCGGTGATAGTAACATCGGGCTCTTCCCTGATTTCTTCGTACGACCCATCGGGGTGATGGATTACGGCAACACCTTGCATGCGCATTACTTCGACATAGCGACCCCAACCAGCTTCCTCGCGGGCACGAGAGGCTTCGAGAGCAGCACGGAGGGAAGCTTCCTGAGAGAAGTTGAAACCTGGGTGAGGGTTAACAAACGGACTTCCCGGGGGTGTCATGTGAGGACCCATGCCATAACCACCGCTAGGAGAGGCATTCAGAGCTGCGTTCGGCCCTGCATTCTGACCTTGATCTGGACCTACACCTTGGCTGACATTCGATTCGAGCTGGATCAACACTGCGTTCGGACCCAAACCGGCGAGACTTGCGAATCTTGCCATTTACGAGGCTAGCTTTGGAAATGAACCCTTGACTGGAGAGAAACTGATTAACCGACCACCCGGAACTCTGACCCAATACTTGCTCGCTGAAAGGGGGAGAGAACGGTTTTAGGTAGGGGAGAGGATAGGCTGAGGACGGACTCATGCATATGCTCTTTTTTTTATATATTTTTATATATTTTTTTTGTTTTTTTTTAAATGATTTTTATTGATCCTAGGAATGGTTGGAAAAGGGGGAAACCATCTTTTTCGCATTCTACGCTATTCCTGGATCAGTGGGTTCCATCACTACGTCTATAGACTCCCTGTATTCCACCTGTATTGCACCTCCGAGACGGACAATCCCGGCAGAGGTCCTATAGGGCACGTGGAACCCACCAATCGAAAGGGAGAACAAACCTATGGGTATACGAGTCAAAACAAGTCAAACTCGGGGTTTTCAAAACCAAGTCCAAGTCAACGTCTAAACTCGGGAGGAGAGAGGGTCGAACGTACGTTTGAATGTACGAGACCGCAATTTGGAGGTAAAACCCTGGAAGAATTGGGCATGACCTCTCCTCTTTTCGAGTTGGAAATCTGGCATGGCCTCTCGTCGCTTAGCGGCGAAATTTCGGCATAACTCTCGTTAGTATGCGTTAAGAATTCGACATGGTCCCGCGTTGACACATGTCGAGAACGCGTCATGACCTCTCACGAAGCCAAGCCGAGAAATCGATATGTACCTACGTCGAGATATGTAGAGATCTTAACGTGTACTTACGTTTGAATTATGTCGTAATTCCGACATGAAGAGGGAGAGTATGCCAAGATTTTTGGAGACGATGCATGACTCGGACTTTGTGAGAAAATTTTGAAAACCAAGTTTGGAAATGTTTTGAAAAGTATTGGCCAAAAACCAACTGGTCACGGTAGACAGTGTGTCACGGACAAGTGTTGGCTGACTCACAGGCTAGGAGGACTTTAGGCGCTCAAACGTCAGCGAAACATGTCACTTTCCGCGATGCCGTCCATACACTCCCGGGTTCTAACTCTATGTGCGGGTAAAGTGCGAGTAGTGTGAAGGTATTTTCTAGGAAAATATTTTTTTTGCTTTTTTGTAAAAGATATTTTTTTTATGCAATATGCAAAGGAAAAACAAGAGAATGAGTCAAAGCATGACAAAAGGGAGGAGCAAATTGCAAAAGGGGAAGCCCCGGCTCCCAATAGTGCCACATACCAAAGAGTATGGCAAGGCTCACATGAGCACACAAAATCACACACATGCACACACAAGGAGAATGTCGAAATTGTCCAAGTCGATTTAAAGAAAGTTAGACCCTCTTAAGAAAAACTTTTTTTTTTTAGAAAATAGAAGAATGATACCGGTACGTGGGATTGTTAGACCACCATTTATCCCAAGCCCCGGGTTAGGGAGCGATACAGGAAGGTTAGTGGTTTCCACCTATATACCAAGTATCTTCTTCATCATTTTTTTTTTTTAAAAAAACAAAAAGTTTTTCAATGTCAAAATCCCCAGCGGAGTCGTCACTGAATGAACGCTCGCCCCGAAAAAAGAGAATGTAATGTGTTTTGGTTATCGATATCATTTTTCCTTTTTGAAAGAGGTTTTGTATGTATTGCAATGATACGATAAGTTTTGAAAAACTTCGGTTTTGGGAGTCGCCACGCCGTTTTTAGAGGAAAACATTGAAAAACCTATTTTAAGAGATTTTGGGTTCGGGAGTCTGGTTACGTGTTTGGGAAGAACTAGAGAGTTCACCCAACACGCCTCTTTTGAGACTTTCAATCAATATTGGACAATTTTGGACATTCAAAGTGTGTGTGCAATATGTGTCGATGTGCAAAGCATGCAAATTTGACATTTCATTGATAATGTAAAAGCTGATTGATAATGTAAAAGCTGAGTACAACTTGTGAGCCATGACAGGGGGCCACACCCTTTTTACATATTATGATTATCATAACAAGGCAGAAGGTAAGACAATCTGCCCAGAGAACTCCTATGTCATCCGACACAGGACCTCACAGAAAGAGGGTGTCGCACGACATGATGCCTCATGGTCAGATTGTCTATTACAATGACCAAGCTATTTCTGGAACTGGAACGACATTTATTTGACTCATTTAAAGACACTATTTGAAGGTCTAAGCTCAGTTTGGGATTGACGGGAGTGAGCAAAGTCACGATAGACTTTGAATGATACGGAATGTCATATGACATGGAACATCCGAAGTTATCCATGTCATATGGCAAACCGCCTCCAATAAATCGCACCCAAATGTAACCATAGGCACCCAAATAGTGGCTTATGAGCCACGAAAATGCTTAGGTAAGCTTTGAGTTACAAAGGGAGTAAACTGGACAGATCTGAAGTCCAAGAATGGCTTTACAGCCTTCTGGGATCTCCATGTCGTATGACACAGGATCTCCATGGAGTCCTGTGTCATCCGACAAGGATAGGCCATTTCTGTGCCCTTCAGTCTGTTTGATTCCCCTTTGTTTCTCAAGGCAAACCAAGCATCTTTATTAACTGTAAGCAGTAATATAACGATAATATATGAGTATTATGGGAGGATCACATGGCTTTAGTGGCCAAATGTGATAAATCACATGTTTTTGGCCACTTTGAAGTAGCCATCACCTCCTAACTCCATGCAAATGCGTAAAGATTGAATCTTTATTGATCCTAATATGACCAAATGTCCAGATCTGAGGTGGGGAGAAGTGAATATTGAAGATTCACTTCTCCACCTCCTTTATCATGCAAAAATCCCGATTTTTACATAATATTAAAGCAAATATGCATGCAAGGTAGTATGAATGTATTAAAAGGCTATTTAAAGAGGGAGAAGGGTTTAGTGGCTACCTATTGTAGTCCACAAGGTGAGATCACCAGTAGTATGGTGTCCACCCCTTCTACACACCAACAAAGGAAGCTTCTTTGGATCTTGACCTTGAAGTGTGTGTGTGTGTGTGAGGAGGAAGGTGAGTGTGTGTGTGTGAGAGAGAGAGAGAGAGACTCCTTTTGGACAGAGTTTCCCCCTATTATACTGATCCTCCCCAAACCCTCTCTTCCAGTTTTTTTAAAATGATCAGCCATGCCCTGTATTTATAGGCAGGCTGATGGGAAGGCCTTTGTCGTCCGACAGGGGCAGTTAAACCGCCTTAGTGTCTTTCCATGTCGGACGACAGCGTACACCTTTTTGACATATTGGGCCGAATGCTTGGCAGGCCCAATGGATTGGCTGTCTTGTGGGATATTTGGACTTAATATTGCATTTTAGCAATTATATAAGCCCAAAAATCAATAATAGTGGATCCAAAACATGAGTTCGGATCGGGGTACTCACAGGCACAAATATTAATACTATTGTAGTATAAATATGAGTCTGTGAACAGCCGAAATACAGACGAATTTTCGAAAATCAAAATCACCATAAAGGTTTCTCAATTTCTTTCTAAGGTTTAAGGATCTAGCAATCCTCAAGAACGTTTCTTGGTTCATTCAAAGGTGTGGATACTATTAGAGGGTCTTCGCTCGTACGACGATCAATGCCTAGAGTTCTAATCTGAAGATTCAAGTTTTTGAAGATCGAAGATTGTGATTCAAAATCACACAGATAAATTGTTCGATAGCTCAAGAACGGAAAGCAATTAAGGTTGGTAAATTCTATCTCATAGGAATTCAATTTAATCGTATAGAACGGATCTTATGGCTCTTGAATTTTGTGTTATTTAGATGCTAATTTCGCTGCGCATGAACCCATAAAATCCAACAAATATATGTGGCAGCCATGTTATTAATTTTAATATTTTAAAATTAATTTAGTTGACTAACCTATAGAGAATAGTACAAATGCCCATTTTTCCCTTCTTCCATTCAATTTCTTGATTTGGGCCGGAAGATGAATTGGGTTTGGGGGAGAAGATGGAGAAAATGGATGAAGAGGGATGAAGATTTTTATATTTTTTTATTGTTCTTTTTTAGTAGTTTTGTCCCTTTTTATTTTTTCATTTGTGATTTAGTTTTCTCTTTTTTTTTTTTTTTTAATTTTTCTTAGTGTTGGTTTGGTGGATGTAATAAAATGGTGGTGGTGGACTGGTGGTGTTATGATGGTGGTGATGGTGGCGATGGTGAGATTGTGGTGTGGCAATATATGTGGCAGCCATGTTATTAATTTTAATATTTTAAAATTAATTCAATTGACTAATCTATAGAGAATAGTACAGCGTACTGAAGAATTTTAATAAATAATGAAAAAAAATTGAAAAAAAAAATATTAATGGATTTTTTATTTTTTTCAAACAGGTAATTTATTTTGCATTCATTTGGGACGGAGGGAGTAATATTTTTTGAAATTTTATAGAGAGCAAAATAGAAATAAAAATTTATTGGGTCTCTCATATTCTGGGCTTATTTGGGTCTAAGGAAGAGAATGAGTTTCCTAATTGGGTTTTCTATTGGCATGGAAAAATAGGGGGAGGGAGGGGGTGGGCTGACCCAATATGTCCGTCATTCTCGAATAATATGAACTTTTTATTTTTTTAAATGGTTATTTATTTGATGGACCAAATAACTATTTAAATCTTTTCAATTACCAAATATATACTCCCTTCCTCAATCTCATTATTATAAGCTACACACTTATTATTCGCATGAGAATTAAAGAAAGTGTTAATGGTTGTAGGAAATGGCAATGATTAAGAGAACACCAACCAAGGGTATGACCATAGTACAGAGAATGGAGTATTGGAATGTTAAGGACCAAGAGAAAGTTAAAATACTAGAGATAAAACTAAACAAATCCGACAGAAATTAAGAGATACCCGCAGAGAATTAGAGATAGACCGCAGAGAGTTAAGAGGCAGACCGCTACTTTATGAGGCGGAAACTAGACCGAGCTGAGAAATGGAAAGAGTACATGATGAACCAAGCTAGGCAATTGATGGATGCAGGAGAAATTGAGGAAGCTCAAGAGGAATGAAGAAAGCCTAAAGAGGGGAGAGTTGGATAATTAGACACTCTTTTCGAATATTTGCATTTTATATATTTGTAACGATTTATAATTACATTTAAAACGTCATATAGCTAGCATGCGATTTCATTTCCCCACATCTTTCTCTTTTTATACTGTCTCCCTTTTCATGCTGACCCGTATCAGTGACACGAGCATTTGAGTACTAGTAGATAGAACAGTATAAAGCTGATTGTGACTAAAATCGAATTTCTTCAAAATAATTTCACTCGTATATTGTACATCTAGTATATTGTACATCTACCAGTACTTTGGCTTTACTTTACTTTCCTTTTCTTTTTATTCATTCTCCATATATACATATACTATTATTATTTTTTTGGCTTTTTCTTATTTAGTTTTTTCTTTTCTTTTCTTTCCTTTCCTTTCCTTTCCTTTTTATTCATTCCCCATATATATACACCCCCACCGTCCCAAACTATACTTCAAAAACTTTTGAGCTCAAGTATTTAGGAGTGAAATATTTTTATCATATAATATAGAAAGTAAGATAGTGGGATGTGAGTAATGAAAATGGATAAGCGAAAGAAAATGGGTAAGGAATATATAGTGAATAATTATTGTAAATATGACATTTGGGATTCGTTGAATAAAAAAATACTTTATAATAAACTTTTTGGATTTTTGAAGTTTAAAATAGAACATTATTATAGGAAATTTTTGAAGTTTAAATCGGAAGGGATGAAACTTCTTTTAACTAACTTTTTTACCTCACATTTTTCTTTCAGACGTGAGGATTCATCATCTTAGTTTACATCAACTTATTTTGGAACTAAAATTTTATTGTTGCTTGTTGCCTTTTACCTCCTCAATATTTTACAAAAAAATAAATAAATTCTTTTACTCCTTTGTCCTTACAGTACATGAAAATCAAAATTTCAATTTTAGAGACATTTTGATGCAGGAGCTAAAAGGCTAGAGCATAAAGAAAGAGACGAAAAAGGAACTTAAAGAGACGGATGGACTGACTATTAAGAATTCAGTCAGCTACAACTGCAAATTGGTACCGATTGACAAGACCAAAAATATGTGACACATACTTGGAAAGCTCTATAAGGTAGTTTTTGGGACATTTATGGGTTCATCTTTTTCTTCAAAGATGAACGAAATAATTTGTGATGGGCCAAGCCCAAGTCGTTCCCTCTAAGGAACGGGCTCAACAGGCCCACTAAGGGATCAAGTCCGAAGAATCAACTCAAGATTTGGGTCGTGGCCCGTCAAACAATGGATGGCGGTCGTCGCCACTGAGCGACCAAGCCATCCAATGACGAGCCATCTCACCCATGGGTCGTAACCCATCCAATCAACGCCAGAGTTGAGACATAGCCCATCTAACAAAGAATGGCCGTCGTCGACGTTGAGCGACCAAGCCCATCCAAAGACGAAACAACTCACCCGTACACTCGCTCGTTGAGTCATCTACTAAGTGACGACCTCACTGAACATACAGCTCCAGATCGTCTATTCACTTAGCTTGTCCAACAAGCCACCCTTGGATAAAGTCAAACCTGCCACTGGACCACTCTGCACATGTCCCCACGAAACTAGCAGTGGTGCCGCTTGGTGCAGGTGACACTTTCCATTATAAGGCAAACCATTATCAGTGACAGGTACAGCAGTGTCCTTGCTCGTACGAAGCAATCACAGGACGCCACGTGGATACATGGGGACAAAACCAATCCAACGGTTGGCAATAATCTAATCCAACGGTCCAGATGGGAATCCTAGTTCCCCTCATCCATTATAAATACATGAACAGTGTCTTGGGCTAAGGTAATGCATTTTTCCATATTCACATATACACACACTCACTATTTCCTTATCACCTTCTCCAGCCAACACTGATTCTCACGCCGGAGGGTTTTGCCGGACAAGCCCCGACACAGTTTACGGTTTCTTTCTGGTGGTGTGCAGGTCTTAAGTCAGCCCATTATTCTGCTGGACTTCGATGGCTGAGCCCGAATGATTTCCTCGTCATCAGAGTGGTTCCATTGCCGGGAAACGTTCGTCAGAGATCTTCAATCAAAGAAAAACAACCGGAAAATACCTGGAGATGGTGTCAGACGGACACACTGCAAGTAGGTCAACGGAAATTGACGGTCGGCCACCTTCCCCTGAGCAAGGCAACCAGGAAAACCCCAGGCCTCCCTCACCTCAACCTAGGAACCCTAATCTGAGGGTTACCAGGTCACATGGTGTTGTGGATGACACTGGACTTCCAGACGCCAGAAGAAGAGAGAAAAGGCCTGCTCCTGATCAGCATCAGCGATGACCCCCAGTCGGAAGGAGGCTTGAAGGAGCTACTGAAAGACATGTGGGAGGCCCGTCCAACCCCATTCTCGACAGAACCGCCTTTCTCGTTGAAAGGGCAAACGCCCTCCATGAACTCCTGCAGGTCCAGAATGAATTGATCTGAATGGCCGAGGACCGACCTGCTCAGGCGTCCCACAATACGGTCTCATCTGGAAGACGAAGGAACGAGAGAGGGTCCGATGGTCGTCGTGAAGAAATTGCTGTCGGGAATGATCGTCAAGTGCCACAGCTAGACCTCAGAGAGCATCTTAATCGTCATCGCAGTGAAGGACACTCATCTCAGCGATGATGGGAAGAGGCGGATAGAGAGCTTCGGAGGTCTCCTGCAATTGACAATCTTGAGCAAAACCCGAGCCAAGTTAATCGAGGTCGTCAAATGACCCCTTCAATGCATAATGAACGAGCGCCGAGCAACAGGGAAAGGACCCGTACTCCCTCTCATCCTCGCGGGCGGGAACCATCCAGGTCTTACCGACCATCCCCTCCCAGAGGTAACAAAAGAGAGAGAACAGTCTCCCGATGACCTGCCGGGGCAACGGTCGAACACTGTCTCCCGGGAACCTCGTCGAGATACGGTTCCTTCCCCCGACCGAGCAGGAGATATTGACATGAGGGAGGTACTCAGGCTCAAGCGCAAGGTGGAGGAGTTGACGGCCAAGAAGAATAACACTGATAGTGATGACTCGGAGGATGATGTTGGCACATTGAAGCCTTTGGCACCATGGATGCTTGAATTAGGGCCTCCAGAGCCAGGATTCAAACTACCTGACTTGAAGCAATATGACGGCTCAACGAGTGCTTTGGATCATATGCAGCACCTTGAGGCCCAGATGATACTGGTGTCTAGGTCTTCAAGGCAAGACGATGTAATGTGCAAAGCTCTAACTAGCACGTTGACTGAAGCAGCTCTGAGATGGTTTAGAAGCCTTCCTAAGAAAAGCATTGATTTTTGGAAACACATGCGTAAGAAATTTTTGGGTAGGTTTGCGCCTGGTGAAGAACGTCGCAAGACGGTGAACGACCTAAGCAACATCACTCAGGGAGCAATGAAAGCTCGATGAATTATTTCAAAAGATTCAAGAAATTGGTCGACCAGATCGACGAGGATTTGACGGATCGTGAGATTATAAACTGTTTCAGGCATGGGATCGTATCTTCAGCCTTGGACTACGAGCTTCAAGTCCACCCAGCCAGGTCCAGAAAGGACCTGTACACCAAGGCCTATGCAGTGGCCGAAGCTGAAGAGAGGAAGTTACAACATGACGGGAAGGCCGTCGTCAATGACCAGACGGCGAAAGCTAAAAAATGCAAGGCCGTAGACAAGGGAAAGAACAAGTCAGATAAGTCTGAGAAAGTTCCTGACTCGTACACTCTATTAACAGTATCCCGTGCAGAAATTCTGAGCAACGTTGATTTTGGACCGGCGCCAAAGATGAAACCCAACATGAAGGGAAAGAAACCCCAACATGAAGGAAAAGAAAAATATGAACAAGTACTGTGAGTATCATCGGGATAGGGGCCATGACACAGAAGAGTGTTATAGCTTGAAAAAGATCATTCAACGGTGGATTGACGACGGTCGCCTTGACCAGTGTGTCAAAAGGGATCGTCCAGCGGCCAATAACCGATCCGCAAACGACGACCCACCTGAAAGGCAGCCTAGAATGATCCTGTTATTTCAGAAGAATCAAGCAAAAACAAAATCAAAAGTGCCATATACCACCTGAAGAAAGCCCCTCATGTCCCTCCAAAGTTCAATGTTCCAGATGATATAATCAACTTCTATCCCTATGAATTGTCAACCAATGCAATTGCTCATCAACAGACCTTAATTGTCCCATGCTTCATCGACAACTCTGAATCAAAATGGATACTCATTGACACAGGGGCGAAAAAAGACATTTTGTTCTACAGCGTCTACCAAAAAATGGGTCTACCCGATAGTCGGCTAAGTCCCTACTTAGGTCGTCTTGAGGGATTCACCAACCGCCGAGTAGACGCTAAATGACAAATTGACTTGCCCGTCGATATTGGGGACCATCCGTTGAGAGCAATTCAGACTATAACCTTCGTTGTGATTGATGTTGTAAGTGATTACCATGCAATTCTTGGCCAACTAGGACAGGCTGCCCTAGGGATCGTCGCTTCAGTCCCTCATCAGAGAATCAAATTCCCAACACGTTCGGGGATAGGATGTGTCTTGGGGACGGCCCCAGAATTTCTTGAGCATGTGTTGAAGACCAAAAGGACTGTTGAAATTGACGACCCTGAGCAAATTGTGAAGTTTTCAAAGTCTATTAAGCAAACCACAACCTCCTGTTCAAACGTCTCGACAATCAAATGTGTGGACGATCCTAAGAAGCATTCGGACAAGCCAGTCCTGGACGACCAAACAATAGCGACGCAGCTTTTGGTCAACCAGGACTCGGGGGCAGAGATGGATAAGCCAAATGAGCCAGTCCGTGATGAGGCACCTTAATCTCGTCAATCAACATCAGCGCCCTTAGGGCACCTATCTTGTGGTTATTTCTATTTCCTTTGTTTCGAGTGTGAAGTTGTTAGTTTATGAAGTTTTTGGAGTTTGTAAGGGATATTTATAAATCCCAGTAGTTTAAAAATGGTTAGGAGTTAATTGTTAGTTGAAGCTCATTGTTGATCAGAAGTTATCAATGGAAGTTCGTCGCTTTGTTGATTTTCTACTCTACAAATTCAAGAACTTTGATCAAGTATAAAGATCGGTTGAAGCCAGACTTTGACCTTTACATTCACTTTGATCAAGTATAAAGATCGGTTGAAGCTAGACTTCGACCTTTACACTCACTTTAGCCAAGTATAAAGGCTAGATAAAGCCAGACTTCATCAATCGCTATAAACGGAATAGATAACTCGTCCAAACAATCTTGCCTCCGAGCAACGATCGATGGACCTTTGTACTATACCTACAAGAACTTTGAAAAGTTAAAAGCACAAGTATGAACAAGGTTCGGTCCTACAAGAGACGACTCATGTTCTGGTCATCATTAACGACGACCATACACACTTATCTTCAAACTTTCACATTCGCCTAGTTATCACATGATATCTTTGTTAACATTCAGATTAACAATGGATAGATCATTGTTATCATAAGGAATGAGGTGATGGACCGAACGAGCGTCCAGGTCATACGCGTCCTCGGCGAATAAGTCCGCAAACTTTTCAACTGAAATCAAGCCCTTGGTCTCAGAATCCACGAGAGCTCGTCTAATTAAGTGCTTGGCTTCGACCTTGAAAAATCCCTTGGCCTTCTCAGTGATCATCTGAGTACACTCGTTGCTCTGCTTGAACTCCTCGACGGCCCTTTTCCTAGCTTCGTCGATGGCAGCTTCATAATCAATCTTCATCTTCTCAATTTGATCATTTTTGGCACGGAGGCCGTTGGATAGGGTCATCAATTCACCCTCTGCTTTCTCCTTATCTGATATCAGCTTAGCATTATCATTCTCCAAATGGCCGATCCGGATAAGAGCCTTGTCCTTCTGTTGCATCAGGGTCTCGTAAGCGCTGGTCAGTGAGCCAACATTCCCTTCAGCATCAGCAAGTTTTTTCTCTGCCACCTCTTTAGCTTCGATCGATTGGACGAGCTGCTCCTGGGCTTGGCGCTCCGCGTTCAGACAATCCCTGTAGTCCGTGCTCATAGCCTCCATCATCGACGACATCTGCACAGACAAGATTAGCGCAAGTATAGAAGGATGAAAAGACTTAGTGAAAATAATGGGATGAATTACCTCAGTCTGAATCAGCCCAAGACGGGCATGATAGGTTTCGGGAGAAAGTTTGGCCGTCTTCAGCCTTTGGACGAGCTCAGTATCAACGGATCGACGAGTGACGGCCGCCCCTAGAACAAGCGGCAGGCCATGCCTCTTCAAATAAGGAATCCCATTCATTAGGGAAACCTTTGCATACTGAGCAGCCAAGGTTAGGGCCATCTCCTTAGTCAGAGCCTCTGAAGACGAGGCTGGAGCTTGGGTCTGTGGAGTAGAAGGGTCGGAGGCGCTTGGAGGGTCGAAGGTTGCTTTTTTAGCTCTCTCTCTCTCTCTCTCACCTCCCTAGAGCCCGTCGGTCGATCTTTCCTTTTCCTGGAGACGTGACTGCCATCGCCAATCACCTCCATATTTGAATCTGAACTTCCAACTATCTCATGGTCGACGTTTTCCACGTTGGCAGACTGGGTGCCCACATTATTAGCAGTAGCACTCACATTCTCAGCCTCAATATTCATAACTCTTTCAGGCTCGTCTACATGTCGCTGACGACCTCCAGTATTGAGTCCAACTTCAGGCACAACATTCTCTCTCTCGATCAAGGGGATGGCTCCGGAGCTTTCCTTGGGAAGAGCCTCATTCCTTGTTGTCATGTTTTCTTGATGATCGTAGATAGCATTGGACGAGGCCCTGTTCTTTCTTGCGACTCTCCGATCCACAGCTCTAATTGCGCCACTCATGATTTTTGACTCAATCCGATCAATATCTTCCTGAGAGAGAACTGCAAAAGAAGTGGGAAAAATTAAGTTGTTTTCGACGAAGCAAAAAGACAAATCCGTACATAACAAAAAGACGAGTTATCAAGACGTCACCCCCCATCATGTCTAGGTTGGCACAACGCTCATGAGAACGGCTGTCATGTGCCCCTATACAGTTAATGCAATTTTCTTCCCAGACCATGTCGTCATGGAAGATCCATGTGGGATAGTGATGGTCAAGGTTGATTTTAACAAGGGGTTGAGGGCCAACCGATGGGCTGGACATCATTCCCATCCTTATATACCTCCAATGGGAAGCCTCAATATCCTTGTACGACACCCATCCGATTTTCAGAAGGGCATCAATCTTCCTTTTTAGCTCGTCGGCCCATGGAGCTGCAAATACTTGCTCGTCGAGGACCATCACATTGGTCTCCGGGTAAGGAAACTGCCATCCAACCCTGCTTTCAACCCTGATCATATGATTCTCCCATCCATAAACCATGTTCTGAACATCCAAAAATAATCCTTGCACATTCCTGTGCGACGACACACTCACCACTGACTTTCCATGAACAGTGGACCTCGTCGCCTTGTAATATGCTCTGAAAACTTTATTGCAAGGCTCGTGGCCTAGAATCCACAAACTACGATGAAGGAGGACAGGCTCCTAACGACATTGGCGCTCAGCTCCATAGGCATACAAGCCGAGTCTTCCAGAAACTCGTTGATAAAAGGGTCCAATGGTAACCTCAAGCCCAACTTGAACTGCTTATAGAAGAAGGCCACTTTCTTCTTGCTCCGTAGAATGGATTCTCGACGAGGCTCGAAATCATTAATATGAAGATACTCAAGTTTGTATGTGGAGGCCTGGACTCTATAAGACTCTCATAGGGCATTGATCATTCTCTTCCTGGTATTGATCTTGGCTACGGCCCATGGGCCTTCCTCTCCACCACCGAAGCCTCGTTCGTTGCGGCCAACTCGTACGTTCGTGTGAAAAGCATCGACTATACGAGGGCCACCAGCGCTTGTACTAGCCTCGTTCACTTCCAGAGTTAGTTGTTGGGGACGACCGTCGTGATCCATATCTACAAAATAGTTGGAAAGAGCAAGGGAATCAGCCCTAGCATCAGTAGACGACGACCTACCTATAGACGACCTAGATTCCCCTGAAGCAGAACTCCTAAGTGAATCACGATGGCCCATGGAATAATGAAATTGGATACGATTTGGGAGGTCGCTCATAGACCTAAAAGGAACAACCCTTGGGTCATCCTCTCCGAAATCACCGAGAACATCATCAGTTGGGAGTTTCGAACCCTCATTTTCGAAACCAAATTTTGCCAAAATCAAAGATCATTCACTCAAAGAAATTTCTCTCCAAAGCCCCCTAATACTCTTATACACTCTCTGATTGGGTCCAAAACCGAATCGTGCCCAGTGTTCAAAGCTGATGGACCTTGGGGCCATTCATGGAGTTTTTACACCCTCAAAACCCAGAAAGTTGAAATACAGAGAAAGATATTACTTGGCAAAGGAGAAGGCTGAGAAAGCGGAGGCAAATCGAAGAAATCTCTAATCTAAGCTACCACGTTATGCAGGGGCGGAGAAGCCAGAACAGTTCTTAACGCCGAAGATGGAGTTTTGATGGCCGAAATCGCTCCCCTTTTTGCTCTATGTTTTTGAGTATCTCAGAAATGCGAAAGATTGAAATGGAGGGAGGGGAAATGTATTTACACTCACCAGTATTTGAAGGTGAAGGGTTTTGCCTAGAAACCCACGCAAAAACCCGGCGTAATTATGATGAGCATTAAATTCAAATTGGGGTTTCAAAGAAAAATGTCCCATCAGGGGACGCGTGTAAATAATTAAGTGAATGGAGCTGGAATAGTCAAATCCTAGCCGTCCACGTCATCAGTGGTCAAATCGCCTCTTCATTCAAATTTCAAATTGACGGCCGTTCAACGAGCTAGGGTTTCGTAACCCTAAAAAACACGAACTCCTGGCCCATCAAGACGACCCAAGAGTTGGGGGCCACTGAACGGAATAATTTGTGATAGGCCAAGCCTAAGTCGTTCCCTCCAAGGAACGGGCTCAACAGGCCCACTAAGGGATTAAGCCCGAAGAATCAACTCAAGATTTGGGTCGTGCCCCGTCGAACAATGGATGGCAGTCGTCGCCACTGAGCGACCAAGCCCATCCAATGACGAGCCATCTCACCCATGGGTCGTAACCCATCCAATCAACGCCAGAGTTTGAGACATAGCCCGTCTAACAAAGGATGGCCGTCGTCGACGTTGAGCGACCAAGCCCATCCAAGGACGAGACAACTCACCCGTACACTCGCTCGTCGAGTCATCTACTAAGTGACGACCTCACTGGACATACAGCTCCAGATTGTCTATTCATTTAGCTTGTCCAACAAGCCACCCTTGGATAAAGTCAAACCTGCCACTGGACCACTCTGCACATGTCCCCACGGAACTAGCAGTGGTGCCGCTTGGTGCAGGTGACACTTTCCATTATAAGGCAAACCATTATCCATGACAGGTACAGCAGTGTCCTTACTCGTACGAAGCAATCACAGGACGCCACGTGGACACATGGGGACAAAACCAATTCAACGGTTGGCAATAATCTAATCCAACGGTCCAGATGGGAATCCTAGTTCCCCTCATCCATTATAAATACATGAACAATGTCTTGGATTAAGGTAATGCATTTTTCCATATTCACATATACACACACCCAATATTTCCTTATCACCTTCTCCAGCCCACACTGATTCTCACGCCGTAGGGCTTTGTCGGACAAGCCCCAGCACAGTTTACGATTTTTTCTGGTGGTGTGCAGGTCTCAAGTCAGCCCATTATTCTGCTGGACTTCGATGGCTGAACTCGAACGATTTCCTGCGTCATCATCAAAAGAGTTATGCATGCTTTAGTGAAAGGTGGTCTCAGGGAGGGACATATTCATTCAAATTTTGTCCAAGTGTTGAAGTTTCTTGAATCTCTTGGAATATAAGTAACCTTATTCATAGGTAATTACTGACATTTTCCTAGCATTTTCATGTTCCTAGTCTTGGAGAAATGTTCCAAGTACTCTATAAATACTCTATACTATCTATACTATGTCGTTGTAAGGCAAACCAGATTTTGAGTTAATTATCAATAAAGTTGAGCTTCTTTACTTATTTTCTTGTTCGGTGTCTCTTTGGATTTTTTTTCATTAAGTGGTGAATTTCCCTAAGGACCCTTATAACTCATTATCTCATTGGTGAATTCAATTGAGTGATGAATTTTCTATCCAATTCCTTGTTTTCAACTACAAAACATATCTCCTAAAGTTAATTCCGTTTGCAAAAAGGTTAATATGAAGCTCGTTTAGTAACATAACTAGATAAAAACGGGAGATTGTATATTTATTAGGGCTGTGTTGGTGATTTTAGTATCACTCAACTTATTTTATTGTAATGGTGATTTACTAAGAGATCAATGTGATTCGTATTAGACTCGGATACGAGTAAGGGAAAGTGTGGAGTACACACTCGTTTGAGCTAAAACGAAGTCAACCTCAATAAAGAAGTAAAAGTTAAAGGGTAGCACATTTCTTGATGTGCTCGGCGAGAGTCCTTGACTCGGCTGAGCGAGCATAACGGATTGTCCAAGTTTACGACGGCCTTGCTGTTGAGGCATATGCCTTGCTCGGCCGGCAGTATGAAGCAGGCTGCAGCCGTGCAGTTCAAATGACACGGCCGTGCGGTGGGCAAATTGTCATGGGACATCTTTGCTCGGCCGAGCGAGTCCCTTGACTCGGCCGGCAGTTCTGAACAGGTGCATTCAAAATGAAAAGACACGTCGCTTGGCTAAAGTTATGTCTTTTGATTGTACCCTTTAACTAATACCTCTCCATTTGTATATATACAGGGATTGATCTCAGTTGTACATACATGAAAAACACAAGTAATACAACAATAACAAAAGCAACACAATTCTCAAGTTTTGATTTGTTCTCTTTGCCTAGAAAACAAATTGCGTGATTGTCTTATCCCAATAAAGATTTTGTGTAACCCAGGCATTAAGGGTCGAAATACTTTATTCGGAAAGTGGATTATACACGATTCAATCACATATCCGGCCTAAGTATCAAGATCAAGACCCTATATTCCCCTACAAACGAATAAAGTATTTGGTGATACTCATGGCTACTGTGAAGGAGATGACAACAAAGTTTGGAAAGCTAGACAAGTTTGAAGGGCAAGATTTCAGACGTTGGCAAAAGAAGATGCACTTCCTTTTGACAACATTAAAGGTGGTGTATGTTCTTTCTACCCCTATTCCGGAATTGCTTGAAGATGACAACTTGGAGGCAATCAGAAGTAGATCAAAGTGGGAGAACGACGACTACATCTGCAGAGGACACATATTAAACGGTATGTCTGATTCTCTCTTTGACATCTATCAAAATGAGGAGTCTGCTAAAGAGTTATGGGATTCTCTTGAATCCAAGTACATGGCAGAGGATGCTTCTAGTAAGAAGTTCCTTGTGAGTAATTTTAATAATTACAAGATGATCGATTCAAGACCTGTCATGGAACAGTTCAATGAACTCCTTAGAATCCTTGGACAATATACACAACACGGGTTGAAGATGGATGAGTCAATATCGGTTTCAAGTGTGATTGATAAGTTGCCTCCCTCCTGGAAGGATTTCAAACACACTTTGAAACATGGTAAAGACGATCTATCTTTGGTTCAACTTGGTAGTCACTTGCGCATAGAGGAATCTCTTAGGGCGCAAGAGGATGACAAAGGCAAAGGAAAGGAAGTTGCTGGACCCTCGGTCAATATGATTGATGATGGTGGAAACAATAAAAACAAAGGAAAGAAACGTAGTTTCAATGACAATGGATTACGGTCCCAACAAGAAGCCTAAATTGGCATGTTGGAAGTGTGGCAAAACTGGTCACTTTAAGAAGGATTGTCGTGTTGGAAACAACAAGAAAGGCGCAAGCACAAGTGGTTCGGGAAAGGGGTCTAAGGACCATTCTGAAGACCAAGGATGATGCTATTGCGTGGTGGATTGATTCCGGTGCCACAACTCATGTTTGTAAAGATCGTTGTTGGTTTAAGACATATGAACCAATGGAAGACGGATCTGTTCTTTACATGGGTGATGACCATTCCGCTCCTATTCAAGGAAAAGAAGTGTGGTGTTGGAATTCAGTTCGGGAAAAACTATTTCTTTGTTTAATTTATTGTATGTACTAAAACTTCATTTACAGTCTGTATTGAACAAGTGTGGATACAAACAAGTATATGAATCCGATAAGTATACCTTATCGAAGTCTGGTGTATTTGTAGGATTTGGTTATAATGGGATGTTTATGTTGAATTTAAATAAAATTCCTAGTTCTGTTTATATGACTTCTTCTGTTGTTATCAATTCTTCGTAATGGCATGCTCGGTGGAAAATGTAATATTTCAAAAGGCTTTCAATTTTTAATGTAAGATTATCCCATTTTGAACATAGCCACCATCATTAGATGCGTTGTGAGTTTGTTCAAATTCATAGCCACTCATTTAATAATGTGTTGTGAGTATGCGGATCTACTTGCTTTGGTTGAATATTTATTCACCATTAAGTTAAGAATTGATAAGTATTTTGGATGAATTTCAAATGAATGATCATTTGATTGAGGTAGGGATCAAGAGATCAAATTGAATCTCAATACTCTTACTGTTATAGTATAGAGGAGGATCCAAGAACCTATGATGAAGCAATAAAATCTCGAGACGCTGGTTTTTGGAAAGAAGCCATCGATGATGAGATTGGTTTTATTGTGTAAAATAATACATGGGTCTTGTCTGATTTACCACCAGGCTGTAAACCTTTGGGGTGCAAATGGATCTTCAAAAAGAAGATGAAAGTCGATGGAACTATTGACAAGTTTAAAGCTCGATTGGTAATCCAAGGCTTTAGACAAAAGGAAGGGATCGATTACTTCGATACCTATGCACCGGTTGCTCGTATCACTACTATTAGATTTCTGATAGCTTTGGCAGCTATTCAGAATCTATTGATCCATCAAATGGATGTCAAAACAGCATTCTTAAATGGTGATTTGGAAGAAGAAGTGTATATGAAGCAACCTGAAGGATTTGTTATGCCAGGTAATGAGCATAAGGTATGTAAGTTAATTAAGTCATTGTATGGGCTGAAGCAAGCACCTAAGCAGTGGCATCAAAAGTTTGATGAGGTTGTTTTGTCGAATGGTTTTGTATTAAATCAATCCGACAAATGTGTATATAGCAGATTTGATGAATCCGGTAAAGGTGTAATCATCTGCCTATATGTAGATGACATGTTAATTTTTGGCACAGACCAAAATGTAGTTGATAAAACTAAAAAGTTTTTGTCATCAAAGTTTTCGATGAAGGACATGGGAGAAGCCGATGTAATTCTTGGTATAAAGATTAAACGGATGAACAAGGGAATTGCAATATCACAATCTCATTATATTGAGAAAATTCTCAAGAGGTTTAATTGTGATAATTGTTCCAAAGTTAGTACTCCCATGGATCCTACTGAGAAACTTGTATCAAATACTGGTAAACCTGTGTCACAGCTTGAATACTCAAAAGCCATAGGCAGTTTGATGTATGCTATGACGGGCACTCGACCTGATATTGCTTATGCAGTTGGAAGATTGAGTAGGTTCACTAGTAATCCTAGTAGACAGCATTGGCATGCTATAACAAGGGTGTTCAAGTACTTAAAAGGTACTATGGACTATGGTTTGTGTTATAGTGGACATCCTTCTATATTAGAAGGTTACACAGATGCTAGTTGGATCAACCAAGAAGATTCATCTTCTACTAGTGGTTGGGTGTTCTTGCTTGGAGGAGGTGCCATTTCTTGGGCTTCCAAAAAGCAGACATGTATTACACATTCTACAATGGAATCGAGTTTGTAGCATTGGGCCGCTGCTTTGGAAAAGAAGCGGAGTGGCTTCGGAACTTGATATATGAGATTCCATTATGGCCAAAACCGATATCACCAATGTCTATCCATTGTGATAGTGCTGCCACCTTGGCTAGGGCCTATAGTCAGATTTATAATGGCAAGTCTAGACACTTGGGTGTCGACATAGTATGATTCGGGAGTTAATCATGAATGGTGTAATATCGCTTGAATTTGTTCGGTCGCAACAAAATTTGGCCGACCACTGACGAAGGGGTTAGCCAGAGACAGTAAATAAGTCTGCAATGGGAATGGGATTAAAGTCCATTTAATCTTCTAATTGTGAGATACCCAATTCCCTTTTAATACAACGTTAGAAGCTTGAATTCAATGTGGAAAGCTCGCAGTTGGAGATTGGAACACATGTTATTATCTTTCCCAAGGTATGTGTTCAGACCTGCAAGTAAAGGTTAGGTTGAAGAATATCTTCTTAATAGTTCCTTTGAAAAATTGCAAATGCAGGTGCAAGATTAAAAGGAACTACCTATGTGGACATGAAGTTTTGCCGCTTCAAGAAGCTAGGACTTGGCTTCCTATATGTTCATTAATGGATATGGACACATGGCTTGTAAAGTGTCAAGATTAAACAAAGAGAATTGTACTGAACTTATGTGTATAGTATCTTCAGGTATTCATATGAGTTGACGGGTTCAATCGTTACGACACCCCGATTCTCGAGTATTTGAAATGTGTATTATACTAAGATGAAAATTCAATCGCAAGACATTTTCATTTATGCATTCGTTTGTTTCGTTATTTATAAAGTTTAGTAAATCAAAGGATTACACTAAAATGGAGGGGATTTGTTGGTGATTTTAGTATCACTCAACTTATTTTATTGTAATGGTGATTTACTAAGAGATCAATGTGATTCGTATTAGACTCGGATACGAGTAAGGGAAAGTGTGGAGTACACACTCGTTTGAGCTAAAACGAAGTCAACCTCGATAAAGAAGTAAAAGTTAAAGGGTAGCACATTTTGCTGATGTGCTCGGCCGAGCAGAGTCCTTGACTCGGCCGAGCAGAGCATAGCAGATTGTCCAAGTTTCTGGACAGCCTTGCTCGGCCGAGGCATATGCCTTGCTCGGCCGAGCAGTATGAACAGCACGGCCGTGCAGTTCAAATGACACGGCCGTGCAGCTGGGCAAATTGTCATGGGACATCTTTGCTCGGCCGAGCGAGTCCCTTGACTCGGCCGAGCAGTTCCTGAACAGGTGCCAGTTCAAAATGAAAAGACACATCGCTTGGCTAAAGTCATGTCTTTTGATTGTACCCTTTAACTAATACCTCTCCATCTGTATATATACAGGGATTGATCTCAGTTGTACATACATGAAAAACACAAGTGATACAACAATAACAAAAGCAACACAATTCTCAAGTTTTGATTTGTTCTCTTTGCCTAGAAAACAAATTGCGTGATTGTCTTATCCCAATAAAGATTTTGTGTAACCCAGGCATTAAGGGTCGAAATACTTTATTCGGAAAGTGGATTATACACGATTCAATCACATATCCGGCCTAAGTATCAAGATCAAGACCCTATATTCCCCTACAGGCTGTTACACGAATCGAGCCGGCTCGAGCTCGGCTCGGGCTCGGCTCGAAAAAAGCTCGAGTTCGAGTGGGTTCGAGGTGAACTCGAGCTCGAGCTCGAACATATTCTCAAGCTCGTCATTTTTTTCGAGCCGGCTCGTGTTTGGCTCGTATGTTCGACGAGCTCTGTTCGAGATCGACTCGTTTGAGCTCGACTCGGGCTCGGCTCGTTAAAAGCTCGAATAAATTTTAGTATATATATTATATATAAGTCAAAGTTCGAGCTCGGCTCGTTAAAAGCTTGTTTGATTTCAGATTTTTTTCAAAAAATAAGTCAAAGCTCGAGCTCGGCTCGTTAAAAGCTCGTTTGATTTCAGATTTTTTTCAAAAAATAAGTCGAAGCTCGAGCTCGGCTCGTTAAAACTTGAGTTCGAGCAGCTCGCGAAAAGCTCGCGAGCCAGCTCGCGAAAAGCTCGAAACTTGATTCGAGCCGAGCTCGAACATGCATTCTGGGCTCGAGCTCGAGCTCGAGAAAAGCTCGAGCTCGATATTTTTTATTCGAGCTCGAGCTCGAAACTTCAAAGCTTGACTCAGCTATCGAGCTCGAGCTCAAAACTTCAAAGCTTGGCTCGGCTCGGCTCGACTCGTTTACAGCCCTAATATTCCTAAACGATAGGGTTAGATGCACATATGCCTTCAAACGGCTTAATTAGGTTGCCCCTAAAGTGACTTCTTGAAATCGCAGATATAAGCTCCCATTAATTTTTTCGTCAAAAATAATTAGTATATTAAACTGAAAATAAAACATTAAATTCTTTGCCATGATAAACATCACTAAAATAAATCTAAATTAAGAAATCGAGAAATCTTTATTCAAAAACTTTATTTTGTTTAATTAATTCAAAAAAATTGACTTGATATTTATTTAATATTATGATTTCATAATATTTATAATTTATAATTAAATATATGGCTAAAATGATTTGAAATAATTTTATTTCCTTTTTTGTAATTTTACATATATAAAAAATATTGATACGATTAATTTATTTCTTATATTCTACTTTCTAAATGAAACGTTTAAAAAAATGGAATAAAACCTTTTCTGAAGCTGTTAAAATACTTTCTCAAAAATAAAATTCTGTTAAATAAATTTTTTGTTTTAAACTCTTAAAACTATTTTAAACAACTTAAGATAATTAAGATAATATGTTTTTTTAAAAGAAACTTAAAATGAATAGAGGATTAATTTCAAAAGGCTCATCCTACCAAATCAATAAGACATATAAGACCAAAGAATATTACATATCTCATATAAAGGGTTCATCTAGATCAATATTCTAAATAAACCCTCGGTGACGTGTAATCTCCCCTCTAATCCGCTATTCAATCGACCGTCTCCAAATTCGGCAACAAAAATCACTCCCTCCCTCTTCAATTCTGGCCAAATCATGCCAATCTCATCACCATCACAATACCTGCCTATTCCCACCATCATCAATTACTCCTATCACTCAATTTTGACAGGACAACGAGAATTTCGTTCGAACCTGCAAAATTCCGGCAATCTGCATTAATTCCAGCCAATTCTCCACGATTTCCATAGAAAAATAAGGAAATTCTAACCGAAATTACTCCAATTTAGTTGACCCACATTGACTTTGTTCAAGAATTCAGTATTCCGGCGAGTTTCTCAAATTTTTCGACAAGTCTGAACTCAATTTCAACCAATCACCTTGTTGATGTGAATCCCATAAGAAAATACAATTTTTGAATACCCTTGAGCTCAAATTGCGAAGAATTTCATCTGAATCTTAGTATTATGCAAACTGAAGTTTGGGAGTGTTACTTTGGGATTGTGCTAGCATATTGTTAATTACAGATCTTTCACAAATACAATGATTCAACAGCTTTCTTGTTTGAATTTTAGATTGACTTGATGAATTTTGACCCAAATGAGTTTTATACATTAAGTATATGAGTAAAATGAGTCTAATAATTAAAGTATAAGAGTCAATATTAATCAAATAAGAGACTTTTTATGTTTTTTTAAGCAAATGTGAAAAAATGTGAAAAAAATGACTCTTATACTTCACGTATAAGAGAATAACTAGTCTTATACTTAAAGTATACAACAACAACAACAACAACAAAGCCTTAGTCCCAAAATAATTTGGGGTCGGCTAACATGAATCCACATATGTCATCGTGAAAAAAGGTTGTTGAAAAAAAATCAAAAAAAAAATCAAAATAATAAATAATAAATAATAAATAATAATAATAATAATAATAAATAAATAAATAAAATAAATAAAATAATAAAATAAAATAAATCAACCCCCCACATGGATTTTTTCCCTCCACTCCGGCCTCTTCAACACCATACTTTCATCCACTCCAAGTAAACTCATATCATTTTCAATTACTCTAATTCAAGTTTGTTTGGGTCTTCCCCTACCCCTCGCCGTTTTATCATTTCTCCACTGTTCCGGCCTCCTAACCGGTGCATCACTCGGTCTCCTTCCCACATGTCCAAATCACCTTAGACGATTTTTCCTCATTTTATCCTCAATGGGCGCAACTCCTACTTCACCTCTGATCACCTCATTCCCCAATCGATCCTTTCTTGTATGACCGCACATCCATCGAAGCATACGCATTTCCGCCACATTCATCTTATGCACGTGACACTGTTTCACGGCCCAACATTCGGTGCCGTAAAGCATTGCCGGCCTAATTGCCGTGCGGTAGAATTTTCCCTTTAATCTATTGGGCATGCCGCGATCACATAGAAACCCTGTGGCACTCTTCCACTTCAACCAACCTACTTTAATCCTATGAGCCACATCTCCATCTAATTCTCCATTCTTTTGGATAATGGATCCAAGATAGCGAAAAAACTCAGAAGCTTGGATAATATTTCCATCAAATGTGACCGCCCTACCCGCCTACTTCCAACTCGCTAAACTTACACTCCAAATATTCGCCTTGCTTCGCTAATCGAAAACCTCGAGATTCCAAAGTGTGTCTCCACAACTCCAATTTACTTTCAACACCCTCTCTTGTCTCATCAATCGCACAATATCATCTCGCGAACAACATACACTTTGATATATCATCTTGACCGACTCGTCAATTGGCCCATTATAAAAGCAAAAAGAAAGGGGCTAAGTGCGGAACCTTGATGCACTCCAATCTTTATAGGGAACTCTTCAGTCTTCCCAACACTAGTCTGTACACAAGTACTAACTCCATTATACATGTCCTTGATAATATCAATATATTTCTTTGAAACACCCTTCTTTGCTAATGCCCACCAAAGTACCTCTCTTGGCACTTTATCATACGCCTTCTCCAAATCAATGAAAACCATATGCAAATCTTTCTTTTGATCCCGATATTTCTCCATGGTTTGTCTCATAAGATATATTGCCTCCATAGTCGATCTTCCCGGCATAAACCCAAATTGGTTATCCAAAATATCCACAATTTTTCTCAGCCTTTGTGCAATCACTCTTTCCCAAAGTTTCATAGTATGGCTCATTAGTTTGATCCCCCGATAGTTGGCACAATCTTGGACATCTCCTTTGTTCTTATACAAAGGGATCAGAGTACTCTTCCGCCACTCCAATGGCACTGTATTAACTCTCCATATCTTGTTAAATAGGGTTGTTAACCAATCTATTCCCCTCTCCCCGAAACATCTCCAAACCTCAATTGGTATACCATCCTGTCCTACAGCTTTCTTCAATCTCATCATTTTCATTGCCATTTCCACTTCACTCTTTTGAATTCTCCGCATAAAATCTCGATTAACCATACTCGAAGAGATATTTAAATCTCTAATATCCTGCTCTTGACCGCCATTGAACAAGGTATCAAAGTACGAACTCCATCTATCTTTTATCTCTTTATCCCCGACTAGAACTCTTTGGTCTATATCCTTCACACATTTAACCGTCCCTATATCTCATGTCCTCTTATCCCTCATACGAGCGAGTCTGTAGATGTCCTTTTCCCCTTCTTTTGTATCCAACTTATCATAAAGTTTCTGATTCACCTTTGCTCTTGCGTCTCTTACTGCTTTCTTAGCATCTCTTCTAGCTTCCTTATACTTCTCATAGTTCTCGTCGCTCCTACATTTTCCCAATAATTTGTAGCATTCCCGCTTGCCCTTTATTGCTTGTTTTACTTCCTTGTTCCACCATGATGTGTCCTTACTCTGTGGCCCATTTTCTCTAGATTCTCCAAGGACTTCTTTCGTCACCTCCTTTATGGTATGTACCATCTTAGTCCAAGTCGAATCTATATCCATATCCTCCATATTATCCGACCAAATACCGGTATCGACCATCTTAGCTACAAATTTCTGTTGATTCTCCCCTTGAAGTCTCCACCACTTGATTTTAGGGTCTACCTGTGATTTTCTCTTCCTCAAAATTCTCTTACTTCGAAAATCAAGTACCACCAGTCTATGTTGAGTTGCTGTGCTCTCACCCGAAATAACCTTGCAATCTGTATAACTCTTTCTACAAGTATTTCTTACTAAGAAGAAGTCAATCTGACTCGCATTACCTCCACTCCTATAGAACACCAATTGAGATTCTCTCTTCTTGAACCAAGTGTTCATTATACTCAAGTCATATGCCAACGCAAAGTCCAGGATACTATTCCCTACTTCATTCCTCTCCCCAAAACCAAAACCTCCATGTATGCTCTCAAAGCCATGTCGACTAGACCCTACATGCCCGTTCAGATCACCACCAATTACTAATTTCTCACCACTAGGTACTCGTTGCACTACCTCCTCCAAATCTTCCCAGAACACTTGTTTAATAGATGCATCCAACCCTACTTGTGGTGTATAGGTGGAAATAATAGTTATAATCTCATCACGTATCACCAGTTTAATGCCCATAATTCGATCACTCTTCCTATACACTTCCACCACATCATTAATATACTCCTTATCAATAATGATACCCACTCCATTTCTACCCTTATCCTTTCTTGAGTACCAAAGCTTAAAACCCCAAGGCGATATTTCTTTTGCTTTCTCTCCAACCCACTTAGTTTCATGTAGACACATTATGTGAATCTTCCTCCTCCTCATAACTTCCACCACCTCTGCTGATCTCCCTGTCAAGGATCCAATGTTCCAAGTTCCAAAGCGCATCCCACTACCCTTGACACCACCCCGGGCGCTCTAAAAATCAAGAGGGGCGCACACACACACACACACACACAAATGGAGCGCTAGTTTGGCTTAAAAGATTTAGGCTTAAAATGAGGAGCTACGACAATTTCAACACAAACACAATGCAACCAAATATATTGAACCTCCTCTACCAAGATGGTTAGTCTTGGATTTCTAAACACTAGTTTGTATTAGATTCTTACTGGAGAGATTACAAGGTATCTTGCTTATTAATCTAACAACTACTTTAAATGAAGAACAAATCCTAGAGTATAACAGGTGTTTCTCTTGAATATAATCTATGTAATCGAGCTTCTAGAGGTGTGTGTGTGTGTATAAAGGAATTAAAAGCTCTTTATGATTTTTTATGATCTAGAGCTTGATGATTCTTGGGTGTTACAAGGCTTTGTAAGAAATATGTGCTTTGATGTATGAAGGTATGAAGGTGTTCTTGAACTTCTGGGAATTTTGCAAGAAATCTTCAAATCTTCAATAGAGGTATAACAATCAAAATCTCAAGCAACTTCAAATGGTTGATGCTATGGGGTATTTATAGGGAGGAGCCTCAAAAACTAGCCGTTGGAGATCTTTGTGGATAAGCTCTAAGGACAATGTGCTGTTGAGTGTTGATTGGAGCACGTGTCCAATATAGCCGTTAGACACATCATTTGGATAAGGATAAGAATTTTCTTATAACATGTGCCTTCATATAAGAGGATCCTTATGATTCCAAGGCTGTTGATCTTCATATCTTCAGAAATCTTCTAAGTCTAAAAGTTGAACTGTTGGGAGCGCTTGAGTTTTGAGCTCTAATGAGAACACTTGGTAGGGTTCTCAAGTTGGCACTCAATAATAAGCTAGGGGCTCTCAACAAAGAGCTAGGAGCGCTCAATAAAAAACTCGGGGCGCTCAAAAGAACTCTTGGGGCGCCAAGGAGGAGCTGGGGGGCGCTCGTGAGAGGGGAGCTCCACAGCTGTAAGTTGCGCTCCAATTTTTCTTGACCCAATAGAGCTTCTCAAAACAAAAGGCGCATATACTATTACCTAGCCTATTCTATGAAATGGAATATCTAAAAATTGAAGTATAAATACTTCTTGCATAGGATCCTAAAGTCCATAAAATAACCAAGGTGATTGTATCAATAAAATCTAACATTGTTTTTAGGAGTGTATGAGCCAGCATACCCAACAATCTCCCCCTATTTGATTGATGTCATTACCTACTATAACAAAGGCATTTCGTTATACTTGATAAAAAATGTCCAAATGACTAAGTATGGTAAATCATGTCTCAAGTTAATGCACACACTTGCTAGCGTTATAGATTTCTAATCTATCCTACAAAAGATTATAACTTACAATAAGGAAAGAAAGAAACGCCATTCAGTGCATACAAATAATATGAGTTTTAGTTTTAGTATGCGTTTAAACTGAATGTTTAAACATCATGCAGAGAAATATGAGATGTAAGGTTAATATGCATGAGGTTTAAAGTAAAGTATTTATTGTTATACAAACAAGTGGTTTGAGATGAACAAGTTTAAGTAAAAGCAATGATGCATTTTTTTCATTATTACTTAACGACAAGAGTTACATAGTACAAGCATTAATGAAAAACAAAGCAGAAGTAAAGTACTAGCTAGAAAGTAAAAAGAGAATAAAAAGAGCTAGAACTAAACAGGAGGGAAGACAGACTCTATAATAACATGAATAGACTCAAACTTATCTTCCAAGGCTGTTGCAGAAGTAGCTGCACGACGTGCTTCAGCAAGGGTGGTATGGAGGCCAAGGCGATGGTCATCAAACTTCTCCCGAATAGTAGCATGGTTGGCAGCCAAAGTGTTGTGAGTGTGAGTATGGCCGGCTGCAATCTCTTTAGAAAAAGTCTGAATCTAATAGTTGGTTTGGTCAAGAATGTGAGTGATCTGACCAGCGGTAGCCTCGTTGAGCTGAGAGGCTTTGGCAGCTGAACTGTCGAACGAGGTTCTGATGAACTCCTTAAGTGAATCAACTCGATCAATCAACTAGCTGAGATATGATGGAGCGTTGTTGCTGCTGGTGGTACCAGTCCTAACTTGCTCCATATGATCAATTAAATGTCTGAGAGGCGTGCTGGTCAAGAGTTCATTGGTGGCACTAGCTTTCTCCCCCTTAATGGCATCAAGGGTTTCACCTGTGACAAGGAATATAGCGCTATAAGCATCCAACTGGTCCTGAAGCTTAGTCTGAGCAGCAACAATTTGTAACCGAGAATATACAGCTGTTTGTCCAGCCAAGATAGAGTTCACGGCAGTCTAGAGCTGGTGGAGATCAGATGGTGTTATGGATGTGTTGGAAGTCTTGTACTGAGCAGGAGCTAGATGAACAGGAGGAGTCTACTGTTTTGGAGATGGAAGAGAGAAGGTGCGGCGTCAATAACATGGGGCGCTTGACTCTTGATTTTTAGAAGGGCACTCCTTAAATTGAGAGCCTTAGTGTTGAGAAAACATTAAAAATGTTGCTATGGGGCGCCTAAGGGGAGCACCGGGATTGACTTTTTCAGTCACTATAGATCCTAACTTAACAACATAAAGAGGTAAAAGACCAATAGTAATACAAAACCTTATGGACTTATTGAATTTCAATCATACCCATTTTTCCTCTCATGAAGGCAAATCTCTTGTATTCAAGTTTCTTAGTCAGAATATCAGCAATCTGATTATCTGTTCCCACGTGCTCTAAATGAATGTTACCTTTCTCCACATGGCCTCTGAGAAAATGATGCTTGATGTCTATGTGCTTGGTCTTTGAGTGCATGACATTATTTTTGGAGACAATACTTGTTGAAAGGTTGTCACAATAGATGGGACAATTTACTTCTTTAATGTCGTAGTCAACCAACTGCTACTTCATCCACATAATCTGACAGCAACAACTTTCAGCAGCTATGTACTTTGCTTTCGTTGTTGAGATTGATACTGCGGCTTGTTTCTTACTAGCCCATGCAACAAATCTATTTACAAGGAAATGACAAGTGCCACTGGTACTCTTCCTGTCAATGGTGCACGCTGCATAATCTGAATCTGAGTAACCTATAAGATCAAATTTTGAATCTTTGGTGTACCAAAGTCCATGGTTAACAGTTTCAGAAAGATAATGAATAATACATTTCACAGCTACCAAATGTGCTTCTCTAGGATCAGCTTGATAACGAGCACATACACAAACACTAAACATAATATTTGGCCTACTTGCAGTAAGATAAAGTAATGAGCCGATCATACCTCGATATAAAGTTTGATCAACTTTCTTACCTTTTAAATCTTTGTCAAGTTTGTTACCTGTGGCCATTGGAGTGTCGTATGCTCTATCATTCTCAAGTCCAAGCTTCTTGATTAGATCTTTAGTATATTTTGCTTGGTTTAGGAAGATGTCATCACTTAATTGCTTGATTTCGAGCTCGAGGAAGAATGTAAGTTCTCCCATCATGCTCATTTCAAACATGCTTTTCACTAACTTCTCAAAGCTCTTACATAAATTTTCATTAGTAGATCAAATGATAATATCATCAACATAAATTTGAACAAGTAAGAATGATCATTATGTTTGGAAATGAAAAGAGTTGTGTCGATCTTACTGCTCTTGAAGCCTTTTTCTAAAAAAAATTTAGATAGAGTATCATACCATGCTCTTGGAGCTTGTTTGAGTCCGTACAAAGCCTTTTGAAGTTTGAAGACATGGTTGGGAAATTTTCTATCTTCAAAACCAGGTGGTTGAGCTACATAGACTTGTTCTTGAAGTTCATCATTGAGAAATGCACTCTTCACATCTATTTGATAAAGCTTGAATTTCTTGTAAGAGGCATAAGCTAGAAATATTTTGATGGCTTCAAGTCTGGCTACATGTGCAAAGGTTTTATCATAGTCGATCCCTTTTTCTTGCCTATATACTTGTGCGACTAACATTGCTTTGTTTCTCATGATGCTTTCATTCTCATCCATTTTGTTTCTAAAGACCCACTTGGTACCAATGACTCCTTAATCATTATCTCTAGGCACAAGGGTACAAACCTTACATCTTTCAACTTGGTTGAACTGTTCTTTCATAGCAACAACCCAACTAGGATCTTGGAGTGCTTCATCAATCTTCTTTGGTTCAATTTGAGAGATAAAGGATGTATTCTCATCATAGTTTGAAGTTCTCCTTGTTTGAACACCAACATGGAGATCACCAATAACATTTGAGATATGGCGACTACTATGCTCATGAACCTCAAGAGGTAAATCTGGTTGAGTATAAGGTCGTTGAAGATCGGTTATTTGTACATCATAAAGACCAACATCAAAATCATTGTAAGTGAGCTGTTGGAGTGGTTCAATAGAGTTTAAAGGTTCATCACTACGCGATTCTTCAGAAAAGAGCGCTCCATGAGTAGTAACTCTGGTGCTTCTGATGGATCAGAAAAAGATTCTTCTATTTCTGAATGGGGCACTTGAGATGTTGATGGACTTCCTTAAGTTGATGGAAAATGTTCTGGTTCATGCATACTTCTATAAGGCGCACCTGTTATATTGGGCTCGACAAAATCATCAGAAACATTTAGAGCCAAATGTGGCTCAAGGAGAGAATGCTCATTAAAAGAGATATGGACAGATTCTACTATCTTTAAGTTAGTTCTATTGAAAGCACTAAAAGCTTTAGAGTTTTTAGCATACCCAATAAAAATACCTTTATCGACTTTGGCTTCGAATTTACCTCTATGTTCCTTTCCGTTGCAGAGGATATAAAACTTACAACCGAAGATTTTGAAGAATGTAATGTTGGGAGCTCTTCCTCTCCAGAGTTCATATGGAGTTTTGTTGTAATTTTTGTTGATAACGGAGAGATTATGAGTGAAACAGGCAGTATTGACAGCTTCAGCCCAAAAATATTGTGGGAGTTTTGCTTCAGCTATCATTGTTTTTTCAGCCTCAATCAAGGTTCTATTTTTTCTTTCCACAACGCCATTTTGTTGTGGAACCCCAGCGGTAGAGAAGTTGTGATATATCCCATGATCATCACAATATTGAGCAAAACCGTTATTCTTGAACTTAGTTCCATTGTCTGATCTTACGCTTACGATGTCGTCTTCTTTTTGTGTTTGAAGCTACCTAAAAAGAGCAGTTAAGATACCGTAAAAATCATCTTTAGAAATCATCATTTCCACCCTTCTGTATCTTGAATAGTCATCCACCATAACTAAAGTATATTTGTTTCCTCCAAGGCTTGCGGTGGTGACTGGTCCAAACAAATCTATGTGAATCAGTTGTAACATCTTGTTATTGAGGGAGCAGTCTTGCGGGGAAAAGAATCTTTGTGAAGTTTTCCAAGTTGGCAAGCTGAACACTTTTTGTCATGATTATCAACTAATTTGGGCAACCCTTTAACAAGATTATCCCTTTGGAGCTTTGCTAAATACTTGAAGTTCAAATGAGTTAAGCGCTTGTGCCATAGCCAACTATTTTCGCTCACATTTTTTGCTATAAAACAGAGATTAGTAACATTATTCATAGAATTTAAATCAAGAATATAAACATTGTTCTTACGATTCCCTGTAAGCATAGTAACGCCGGAGGTGCCATCTTTAATAAAGCAATTATTTGAAGTGAAATGGCAGTTCAATCCTTTGTCGCAAAATTGAGATATTGAGTGTAGGTTGTGCTTGAGACCTTCAACGAGAGCTACTATTTCTATGGAAACTTTTCCTTTTCGGATTTTACCATAACCAACAATCTTGCCTTTATTATTATCACCAAATGTAACTGAGGGACCTTTCTATTCATGGAAAACTTCTAGCAATTTGATATCTCCAGTCATGTGTCTAGACATTTAAGCGCAGGGACCTTTCTCTTCATGGAAGTTGCCTTTGAAGATCCAACCATGAAACATAGAAGCTGAAAGATAGAAATTTAAGCGTAGGTCCCCTTTATTCTTTGGGTACTAGGGTTAGAACCTTTTGACAATCCACTCTTGTATGACCTTGGAATTTTTACATCTATTGGCATTTGGAGTGAATCTCAAAAGTCATTTAGTAGCCTTATGACCAAAACAATCACACGCAGTACAATGTTGAAAGCTACTAAACTGAGTTTTAACCAACTCTTTACTTTTCTTAGGTTTATCATCCTTAACTAGGCCAGAGAGTTTTTCCTTCAAAAAATTGGTCATCTTAAGTTTGGGAGCGCCTTCTCTTGGAGCGCTTACCCTGCTAGGAGGCTCATGAGGAGCGCTAGAAGAGGAATCACGCTCAAATTGGAGATCATGTTGTTGCGCTAACTCATCTATATCTTTTTCTTTCATCTTTTTAGCATTCCCAGTTTGCTTCTTTGGGTAGACATAATATAAGTTTAGTTTCTTAACTTGTTCCTGCCCTTTACCCTTAGAACCAGAATGTTTAGTCTTTGGAATTTCATGAGTTTGGTTTGTAAATTCCTTATTATTCTCACAGCAGAAAGCGCACTTTAAATTGTCACTAGTTGAGAATCCCAAGCCTTCTTTATCACCACAAGACTTTTGGGATTCAAGAATTTAATCCATAGTGACACGAGATTTGGTCCACTCTTCAATAACCTTTTTGAGATCATCATTTTGAGCAACCAAGTTATCGTTTCTAATTTGGAACGCATAGTTCTTTGTGGTCAAGATAAGGTTTTCTTCTGTAAGAGGAGTCATTCTCTTAATTTTATCTTTTAGCGCTTAAATCTCAGTTCTCATAAGAGTTTTCTCCGTGTTAAGCTGTAAAATTTCATCAGTTGATAGTGCTAAAGCTTTCTTAACATTTTGGTATCTAGAGATCACCATTTCAGTCTCTTTTATAATTTGGTCTAGTTCCAAGATAGAATTATCATCCACAATCCTTTTTTTTAGAAATAGAAGTTGTGGGTTTTTTCGGGCCAAAATTGGGACGATAAAAAGAATAGTTTCCAATCTTTTCACTGGGAGTTAAATTACCGCTGCTGATAAGCTCCTACGCAGTGGGTCCTTTTGGTTTTTGATTTGGGGTTAACTCATCTTCCTTTTTGGATGACACGGATGAAACATCATCTTCTGAGTCACTGGAAGCATCCTAGCAACAAGGCAGAGATGTACCTCTTCGGTATCATCATCATCGCTTTTTTCTTTAGAATCCGTTTCAATCCATGTTGCAAGTTCTTTTGTTTCTCCTTTTTCAGCAATCATACCTTTTTGACGAGAAGTTTTCGTAGGGTTTTATTTCTAAAATACTCAAATTTTGGCGTGGGGCACTCAGAGGCAAAGTGACCCGGTTTTCTACAATTGTAGCAAACAAGCTCTTCCTTGCTTTTTGAGCCACTAGCCTTAGAAAATTTTGCTGGAGTTTTGCTTTTCGAAAAGGTTTTCGAAGATTTTCGAAATTTTTGAAAGCGCTTTAAAAACATAGAAAATTATTCATCATCCATATTGATTAGAGAGAAAGCAGAAATATTGGAATCTGAGGTAGGTTTAGAGGATGATTCTTCCTTATTATTAACAACAAATGACATAGAGAGTGATTTAGTTTTTTCTTCAAGTTCGTCAATCCTTTCTAACTTATGCTTATAGACTTTAAGGTTTGCATAAATATTTCCAAGAGCCCAAGTATTTAAATGTTGTGTATCTTTCAAAAAAGTAGATTTGTTTAACCATTTAGAGCCAAGAGCATTAAGAAAATTTACATTGACTTCCTTTTTAGTGTGTTTCTTACCAAAAGAAATACAAGCATTAACTAACTCACTATAGCGATCATAGGCTTGTCTAAAAGTCTCGTGAGGTTTCTTGCGGAAGTCATTGAATCTTCTTTCAACTGCAAATCTCTTGTTGGCTTTGCATTCAACATCTCCTTCAATGTATTCTTCAATTGCATCCCACAATTCTTTGGCGGTGTTGCACTCTGTGACTTGATGATAAGTATATAAGGTTAGAGTGTTTTGAATTATGTTACTTTCCTTTCCATCAAGCGCCACAATTCTTTTCTCTTCATTACTCCATTCCCTTTTTGGCTTCTTGATTTCAGGAGTAGCAGTAACTGTTGTAGCATCAGGATTGGCTTTCATTAGAACAAAAGGTCCTGTTAGAATGCAATCAAGGAGCATCTCATCGATGGAGATCAAATAAGTCATCATTCGTTTCTTCCAGATATCAAAGTGATCTTTATAGAGAATGGGAGCATGTGAATATTTAGCCTTTGCCATAGCTTGGTGAGTTGACATTTTGAATCGAAACCCTGAGTTGTTAAGCTCGAAAACAAAAATGAGTTTTAAAGGTGTTTGCTCTGATACCACTTGTTGGTCCCAAAGGGGCAACAAGGGTGTGAAAAATAGCCAGAGGGGGGGGGGTGAATAGCTGTTTTGAAACTTTTTCAAACCCTTTTGCAAAGTAAATGTAAATGCTTACTAACTCTTAACTTGTTATGAGAGGCGCCTCAAGAGAGAGTAAAATGCACATCGTAATAAGTTAGGTGCGCACACACACAAAAGGAGCACTAGTTTGGCTTAAAAGAGTTAGGATTAAAATGAGGAGCAAAGGTAATTTCAACACAAACACAATGCAACCAAATATATTGAACCTTCTCTACTAAGATGGTTAGTCTTAGATTTCTAAACACTAGTTTGTATTAGATTCTTGCTGGATATATTACAAGGTATCTTCCTTATAAATCTAACAACTACTTTAAATGAAGAACAAATCCTAGACTATAACCGGTGTTTCTCTTGAAGATGATCTATGTAATCGAGCTTCTAGAGGTGTGTATGTGTATCAAGTAATCAAAAGCTCTTTATGAATATGTATGATCTATAGCTTGATTATTCTTGGGTGTTACAAGGCTTTGTAAGAAATCTGGGGATGTATGAAGGTATGAAGGTGTTCTTGCATTTCTGGGAATTTTGAAAGGAATCTTCAAATCTTCAATGCAGGTATTACAATCAAAATCTCAAGCAACTTTAAATGGTTGAAGTTATGGGGTATTTATAGGGAGATTCAAAAACTAGCCGTTGGAGATCTTTGTAGATAAGCTCTAAGGACAATGTGTTGTTGAGTGTTGATTGGAACACGTGTCCAATATAGTCGTTAGACACAAGATTGGATAATGATAAGAGTTATCTTGTGAATGGTGTCTTCATATAAGAGGTTCCTTATGATTCCAATGATGTTGATCTTCATATCTTCAGAAATCTTCTAAGTCTAAGAGTTGAACAGTTGGGAGCGCTTGAGTTTGAGCTTTAATGAGAACACTTGGGAGGGTTCTCAAGTTGGAGCTCAAGAATGAGCTATGGGTACTAAACAAAGATCTAGGAGGGCTCAACAAAGGGCTCGGGGCGCTCAAAAGAACTCTTGGGGCGCCAAGGAGGAGATGAGGGGCGCTTGTGAGAGGGGAGCTCCACAGCTGTAAGTTGCGCTTCAATTTTTCTTGACCCAACAGAGCTTCTCAAAACAAAAGGTGCAGATCATATTACATAGCCTATTCTATAAAATGGACTATCTAAAAATTGAATTATAGATACTTCTTGCATAGGATCCTAAAGTTCATAAAATAACCAAGGTGATGATATCAATCAAATCTAACATAGTGTTTTGGAGTGTATTAGCCATCATACCCAACACGCTGGTCTTTATTGATTTGGCCCAAGGACCCTAGGGTTAGAAGCCCACAAATTATTAACTCATTACCCCAATCAATATACATGTAAAGTTGACTATTCATATCAAACTAAAGATAATAACATATTTGTCCCTTCTAGATAGAAATTACAGATTTGCCATTTAAAATAATATTTTTGAGAGAAAAAAAGGTTAACAATCTTACCTTTATATAGATAAAAATAATCATTTTGTTTTGTTGTACTTATCTTTCCCTCACAGTGACGCTACAATTATTTTAATAGTTAGGTGATCCCATAGAATCTAGTTTTTGGGATCTCCAGTCATATAGATTGAGTTTTCCGTTGTGTTCAACTTTTAAAAGGTTTAACTCCGATTCCCCTCCAAATTTACAACTAACTCTCGTTTTAACCCTTTAATTAACGGATCCGTTTATCATTTGACCTCAAATAGTCACATTAGTTGAAAGTAGTTGTCTAATGGTATTATGTCTTAGACATATATAGACTACCATTACACACATTGCTATATGTCTTTTCAATCATAATTTGACTTTAGCAATTTTCTATCTTGATAACACAAGTTTATCCATTTGATAATTTTTACCTCAAATTCATTTAAATCCCATCTATTCAATATTGATCCTTTTAAAATTTCAAGAATATCCACCTAATGAATTGTTTAACAACGAGTGCATTGGTTTTTCTTGAATTTGAATTAACGGATCAAATTGACTAGAATTTTTCTTAGTTAATATATCGTTTTTGGATTTAATTAACAAAGTGACATAGTCACTCTTGTTTAAATCCACACAATCAAACCTTTGATTTCGTTATCTTTGTACTTGTCTCAAGTCATACAATGACTTTACAAACTATCACATTTTCTTCAGGTTCCATTTCTTGAACCGTTTCAACACTTTGATCTATTTCAATCAAAGTATCATTTATTCACTTTCATGAATTTGATATCAATACTTGATTTACATTGATTTTATTTTCTTTTGATTTTTATATATATTCAAACTTATTAAATCATATATAACAAACCAAAATACACAATTGTTATAAACATAACTTTTGAAACATAATTCACCAATTAGTAACCAAATTCAATTTATTTGGTAATTGTACTTTCTACTTTGCGAAACATCCCACATTCACAAGTGTACGTAGCCCTACGTTTCCATATTTTATATGGACATCTCATTGTTTTCTTGGGGAAACTTTTTCAAAAGGTAATTATTTTCCAAAGTATACTCACCCCCACATTTTCGGGGTAGTTCAAAAATTAGCAATAATGCCAATTTTTATTATTAACACCATTTGATCATAGTGTACATTTTGGACACTTTGTTTCATTGCTCATGTACAACAAACCCCTCGTGTTGTTATATGTAAATTTCCTCTTCTAAATCTACATTTAGAAAGGTTATTAAGTTGATTTCCAACTTTTCCTTTAAAGAGATAAGATTTAATATCTTGCTTTTTAGCAAGCAACATTAAAGGTAAAAACTTACATTTTACCATCATCTAGTGAATAATATTCACATCTCAAGCATCAATATGCCTTGATTATAACTTCAAGCACATATTTGATAAGTCTTGTTTGTATCTATTTTGACCATAGAATGAGATTCAATCTCATTATTGATCACTTGAACACCCTTCTGATTCATTAATTCAAACATCATGAATAACATTTTTGATGACATCACAGTTGTCTTTCAATACACAAGGTATATGATTGACTTTTTCAAACAAGTGTGGCTTTTTAAACAAGTTTGACTTTTCAAACGATTTTGACTTTTCACACAAGTTTGACATTTCAAACAAGTTTGACAAACTTTATCTTTGTATTAAGCATTTCAGTATGTTTCATTACATTTGCTTTCGCCACAAGAAATGCTAGACAATTCTTCTCCAAAGTTCTATTCTATTTTCCAACATAAAGACGAATAGCACACACCTCAACATTCATTTCTATTTATTTATGTTTGAGGTGATTTTAAAATATTTTCAAGTGAGAAACAATTTCTCAATTATTGTCGTCACTTGAGAATTTCACTCAACACCATCCACTCGGCATGGTTTCACTAAATACTATTTTCAATTCCACAATTTTACTTTTTATGGTTTATGTAGTCCACTATTTGAAAATCAATAAAGCGGCCTACGATAAATTTCATTGTAACCGCATTCTTGATTTTATATTTATAGTCTAACGACTCCCATAATTATTTTGTTGTTTTCTTGATACTATATGTTATAACGAAATCGACAATTCGTTAAATATATAGCTCCGACAAAGGAAATTCATATGCTTCAACCGCACTAACGGCTTGAACATTCATCACATTTACACCCAACTTTGAGGATCTTCCATAAGAAACCTCTATAAGTTCAAGATAGTCAAGTAGAACATGTTTTGTTGACATCACTTAAAGTCGAGGCCAATAAATTTTTTTAACTTCTCACTATGGTAATCCGGAATTCTTGGAACAACCACATTCCATTAAAGATTTGTCTGCACACATAGAGTCTTTAACAAACATTGGCTTTAATTTTCAACAATTATAACTTTGTTGTTATAACTATAACTCTCTAACTTAATTAGAAAATAAATTCCAATAATAAATTGCTAATTCAATAGGAAAATTAACACAATTTATTTTTTATAACCACTATATTTATAAACCTCAAAATTTCTTAATGAAATTATAATTGAAGGTTAATTATTCCAAAACTTTAAAGATCTCATATTGGAGTACCTCTAATTAGAGAAAGTCATATTCTCATTTAAATAATACAAAATTTCTTTTAAAAGTTCTCCTTCTAAATATTTTGTGTCAATTGTCATCATCAACTATAATAGGATTTAACAACTTTCTTCAAAAAGTCCTATTGTTTTTATCTTTATGACATTAGTCACATATTCCCCCAATAGGTTCTAACAACTTATTCCAAGAGGCCCTATAGATTTAGTTCCTGAGACATTTGTGAATCTCTATATATATAACAACAGGATAGTGAGAAAAAGCCCGCCCAAACCAGGGGTATTTTCGTAACTTCACACGGTGGCAATTTTGCAATTATCCTGGCGTTGAAAACACGTGTGAGGCTGGAAGTGGGCGCGTGGCGTCCACGCGCCGACACAGGCGCGTGAAAGCCTCATGGTTTTTCTTTTTTTTTTTTTTTTAAAAAGAGACATGTGGCGAATTCTGATTGGCCGGATTATTTTCAGAATTTTAATTTTCATCCCGTTTTTTCGACCTCAATTTTTTTATAAAAAAAAAATTTTTTTTAAAAAAATTTTTACACCAAAATTCATAATTTTTTTCCCTCTTTAATTAGAGACTAATTTCATTTAATTTGGACACAAAAAAAAAACACTCTTTTTTAAATATAAATTTCTTAATTATATTTTCTTTATTTTTCTTTTTAATTTTTCAATATCTTTTTTTTTAAATTAATTAAGTGTGAAGTATATTTTTTTATTATAAATGATGATAATAATAATCATAATTTTACTAATATGAATATTATTAATGCTTCCTTCGCCTCAAAAATTAATATTTTTAATGTTAGTTCATTCGTTTCAAAATTTTACATTAATTTTTTTGACATATTAAGTAATATTTTATAAAATATTCCTTGGGACGAATATAGTCATTTATTTTTTTACCCGAAGTAGTATTATTTTGTAAAAATTAATGTTTATAATGTTCGTGTCTTCGTTACGAGTAAAATAAATATTAATTTTTGAGACATGTAATTCATTGAGGCAAAGGAAGTAATTTTTTTTTTTGGATATAGAAAGTAGTATTAATTATGGGATGAAAGTAATATTCATTTTTTAATTGACGGAATTTTTTTTTTAAAAAAGTAGAATTTTTTTATAAGTCCAAAAAAAAATGAACATTGCTTCTTTCGTCTCAATGAACATTTGAAAAATTAATACTACTTTATTCGTCTAAAAAATTAATATACTATTTTGAGACGAAGACACTAACATTACAAACATTAATTGGAGAGGCGAATGAAGTAGTATTATTTTTACAAATATTTGCTCATTTTTGAATTGAATTAATTTTTTTGGCCAATATAACAATGTATTTGAACATGTATAATGAAAGACTTTTACACCAAAAATCATAAATTTTTTTTATCTCTAAATATAGCCTATTTTTATTTGATTTGGACACAGAAAAAAAAAACCCTCTTTTTTAAATATAAATTTCGTATCTTAATTATACTTTGTTAATTTTTCCTTCTTAATTTTTCAATATCTTTTTAGTGAAAATGATTGAAGTGTGAAATATTTTTTTAATGTTTATAATGTTCGTGTCTTTGTCTGAGAAAATAAATATTAATTTTTGAGACAAGTAAGTCATTGAGGCAAAGGAAGCAATATTTTTTTTTTGATATAGAAAGTAGTATTAATTATGGGATGAAATTAATATTCATTTTTTAATTGAAGGAATTTGTTTTTGTAAAAAAGAAGAATTTTTTTATATGTCCAAAAAAAATTGAACATTGCTTCTTTCGTCTCAATTAACATTTTAAAAAATAATACTAATTTATTCTTCTAAAAAATTAATGTACTATTTTGAGACGAAGACACTAACATTACAAACATTAATTGCAGAGGCGAATGAAGTAGTATTATTTTTAAAAATATTTTCTCATTTTTGAATTGAATTAATTTTTTTTCCAATATAACAATGTATTTGAAAATGTATAATGAAAGACTTTTACACCAAAAATCATAAATTTTGTTTATCTATAAATATAGACTATTTTTCTTTTATTTTGACACAGAAAAAAAACCCCTCTTTTTTAAATATAAATTTCTTATCTTAAATATACTTTATTAATTTTCCTTTTTAATTTTTCAATGTATTTTTAGTGAAAATGATTTAAGTGTGAAATATTTTTTTAATTAAAAATGATAATAATAATTTTACTAATCATAAAAATGAAGATATAAAATAAAATAAAAGTGATAGTGTATAGGATGATGAGTTGGAAGGGTGTTGAATGTGGGTTATTGTGATGTGGTAATATGATTATTGGGTTTATTTTAGTTCGATACATCAAACAATTTATTTTATTTTTTTATTCGTCTAAAAAAATTTGCCTATTTTTCTATTCGTCTAAAAAAAGTATTAATAAATTTGCCTATTTTTCTATTCGTCTAAAAAAATTGTGTATTTATAAAGACGAATATCGGGCTTGAAAATTATTTTAGTTCGATATATCAAACAATTTATTTATTTCAAATTTTCTAAATAAAAGTGGTGGTTTATATGATTTTGATTTTTCTTCTCAAAATTAAATAAGTTCAATTGAAAATAAATATCATTATTATGTTCATGATGAGTTAATGTAAATAAATATGACATATTGTTTTCTAATTTTTATAATTATATCGATACATCAAACAATTTATTTAATTTTTTTAAAAAAACTTCTTTGAAGCATACTAAATAAAGTATTAATAAATTTGTCGATTTTTCTATTCGTCTCAAAAAATTGTGTATTTATAAAGATGAATATCGGGCTTGAAAATTATTTTAGTTCGATACATCAAACAATTTATTTAGTTCGATTTTTCTAAATAGAAGTGGTGGGGTATAGGATTTTGATTTTTCTTCTCAAAATTATATAAGTTAAATTGAAAATAAATATCATTATTATGGTCATGATGAGTTAATGTAAATAAATATGACATATTATTTTCTAATTTTTATAATTTTTTCTTCTTCTTTTTCTTTCTTTCAATATATGTACTTATATAGTATTGTTTTCTTTTATATTTGATGTTGGGCTTGGAAATTATGCTAAATTGAGCTAGGTACTCCTATTGATAATAGTCATACAATTACAATGGAGTACTAAATGGTTGCTTAACTTGCCATAACTATTTTCGCTTCGTTGGCTCCGTTAATATATATAATATTATATGTATATATAATATTTTATATTTTTAAAATGTTTATTTAAAAAGTTAGATTTATTTTACAAAACTAATTCACAGTGATACTAATCAATTTGTTAAGAAATAATAATTTCAATTATTAATTTCGTAAAATAATTTGAAGTCGTTTTTTCCTATAAAAATATTTCTCTCATTTAATCATTTTATTTAATTTTCGTCTTTTTAAGCATCAATAACTCCTCATGCATCGCACTGATGTAGCACTATATTTATTTTGGTTACCTTTAATATTATATTTGTAATGACAATATAGTTTTCAAAGAATTGTTTTACAATGTATACAAATTTCTCTATTTCCTTTTGTATTTGTTTAGATTTCAATCAGTTATTCGTTAGTAACTGTCCGTGCATCGCACGGGGGTCACACTAGTATTTATAATAATAGAATTTAATAACTTCTTTCAAGAAACTCTATTGATTTTATCTTTGTGACTTTTGTTACTATTGGCAATAATAGGATTTAACAACTTCTTTCAAAAAGTCATATCATCTTTGTCAATATATCATTGATAAAATGCAACGTTAAATACTACATCTTTTAACGTTCATCTTCTCAACTTAATTCCTACGAACTATTCAATTTTTCTCATTATAATTCTTGTGAACCATAAGAACGTTAAATACTAAATATTTCAACGTTCAATTTCTCAACTTAGTTCATACGAACTTTTCAATTTTTTTCACTATAATTTTAATGAATCATAAGAGATATATTACCCATTGTATAAACAATAGAAGTGGCGTCGCCACAACTATTTTACACAATCGTCGCAACATACTTGATATTCTTCAGTTAGTTCATTATATGTTCAATTTTTTTTTCACAAACTGTTATGTTCCGAAATTTTTATCTTCATCTACATATAAAATATTTTGATCTCCACCGTCCAGATTGTTCTTATATGAGTTTAGAACTTTCTCACCAAATTTGAGCTCGATCCAACGGTTAACGAATCGGAAATTGCAATTTTTCCACAGCTAGTCATTGCAAAAAACTTGCTGGAATTTTCTTCCATCCGTCTATTCCATCGTTTTCTATCTTTTCTCCCGTGGCCGCCACTTCACCGGATTTATCAAATCTGTAATCATTTCTCAAATAGGAATTTTTTTTTAAGATTGTTAGACAAAATTTTACAAAAGCACAAAATAGAAAAAAATTATAATATATTTATTGATACAATTTATAACATAAACTTAAATAAGAAGAAATAACTGTAGGTTGATCGTCTTGATGTTGCCCGAGTCGTGTGTAACACACTCTGCTTAAGACAAATTCTCCCCCTCACCGAGTTGTGTTTGAGGTTATTTTGCGCGTTCGCCTTCCAGGATAAAACATACGGAATGGACTATTTTTACACACTAGAATATCCGGCGAATATCAATATTCTTGGACAAAATCACCGTGGATAAATTTCTAAAAGGCTAAAGAAAGAAGGTAAACAAATTGCAAAGGGGAGAAAGATGATTGATGGAAAATGTTTTTTTTCATTTGTTGTGGGTTTCTTTAGTTATAGATTTAACAACTATTTTATGAATTTCCAATTAATCCTTATATTAATATGAGAGTTATTACCTTGTATTCATGTGGTTTAATTCCACACTTTGTAACCCCTAATTCTAAGGTAATGATCCCTATTAATCTCTCATTAATATATAAATAATGGGACATCAATAGTGGGGTTAAATTTTAAAATTTACACTTTCAAGCCACCAAATTTGAGATATCATATCTTTCTCATCCAATCTCAAATCGGACATTTAGATATACCATTTTAATGTTCACACGGAGTGGAACATGAACCCATAATAATCTTTGTCAAACGACAAACGATTCATGTAAAGAAAATACACAATTTCCACCAATGGTCTCCTGGCCGAGTGGCATGTTGCCGGCCTCCCTTCGGGGAGGTCTAGGGTTCGATCCCCCCTTGGAGGATATTTGTGGGTTTAATTCTGCCATTCGTTTCAGGAGCCTTGGAGTCCCCCGGGGCACATCTGTGCAGTTAAGGAAGCAGCACTGCTGGGCTTGCAACCTCAGCGTGGGGAGTCCGAATCTCGGCAGGAGCAGCTGGAGCAGCCATTTAGTGTTGTAAAAGTGATGTAAATGCCTCTTTGGCAGGAGCAGCTGGAGCAGCCATTTGGTGATGCAAGAGTGTTCATGCCTTGTAGGAGGGCTCCCTTGGGGTCAGGAGTATAAGGGGTGCTGCCACCCTGGCTGCATAGGGCATATCCCGCGATTTACCTCCGCCAGCATACTGAGGGGCCGATACCTGGTGGTCTAGGATTAGTCCGGCGATGCTGGGATCACCTGGGTAATAAAAAAAAAAAAAATACACAATTTCCTTTACACACAACATATTTTTTTCAACCCTTTTGTGTAAAAAAAATACACTAAGTTTGTTTGTCCTTTTCTTAAAAAAATCATGGCTCTCTCATTACAAGTTTTCTTAAGCACAACAAAGTATCTTTATTGGTACTGTAATATACGCCCAAATATATGAAAATCATGACTTTTTTTTCATTTTATACCGATACTTTTTCATTGTTTGTCTCACAATAAAATAGATTGTCTCAATAGTCGATTTCTTGGGTACAAATTCAAATTGACTATTTGAAATCTGCACAATTCTTCTTAGCATTTATTCAATCACTCGTTCCCAAAATTTCATGATATGTCTCATTAGTTTGATTCTCAAATAGTTGACACAATCTTGTAAATCACATTTGTTCTTATGCAATGAAAAAAATAATATACTTCTAAACTCAGTAACTTCAAAATATATCTCTTCATATATGAATATCCATTTAAATACCCAATTAGCAAAAAAAATGGTTTAAAATCAAATTCATTAATTTCCTTTAGAAACTGGGAGTAAACTCTCATATTTGGGATAGTAAATATTGGGATAGAAAGAGTAATTTACAACTAATTTCAATTTCGTTTTCTATGTTCCTACTACAGTGGAAACTCCTTAAGTTAATACTCGATAAATTAGTAAATTTTCTAAAATAATAAATTTGTCTGATCCCAACTTGGTACAGTTGAAAAATTGCAAAAATTGATAAAATAATAAGATAATGATTTTTCGGAAAAACCCCTTATAATTTCAGATCCCACAAAAATTATGAACTAATAATTCATAGAAATTGAAAAAATAATTATTACAATTTAATGAAAATATAACTATATAGTTGTTTGCTTTCTTTGAAAAAGCTCAAATCTTGTTTCAAAGTTATCATTAACTTCCAATGCTTTTTATATTATTATGTATATAAAAAAATTCGTTTATACGAAAATCTGAAATTTATCAAATTAGCTAAAAACACTTTAAAATAATAATTATTAATTTATCAATAAATTAATACCTCTATATAGTAATAAATTTTACTGGTACCAACATTATTCATTTATAGAGTTTTACTGTATATCCCTCTAGGGAGTAGAGCAGTGTCATGCATTTAAATGTATGAGAAGGAGAGGCCTTATAGCATCACCTTGCTCTTTTTAATTTTCTACTATATCCCTCGTGAATTATCCACCCTGCCTAAAACAATAAGGAAAAAAAAAACCATAAAATACCTAGTTTGCTACAACTTTCTTATCCATTATCGGAGTAACAACAAATTTATACCTAATGTAGATTATTTCGAAAGCATCGTTAAAAATTGATGTGATTGTGGAATATGGATTTGAGTCTGAACAGTAAGTTAGGCCCAACGTGATGAAATGGGCTGAATGGGCCAAAATACGTATAAAATGAGTATTATATGTAAGCCCATGATATGATGGTGAAGCGACATTCGAAGTGAAGCGACAAGAATAGTAGCGACATGAATATGTCGAAGCGTGAGAATAAGTAGTAAGCGAGAAGTACACTTGGGCAGTTAGCGACATGCCTTGGTAGGATTAATAGGCGACAAGTATAGTGCGAGTAGAGGAGGGAATTGACGACAATATGAGTTGTCCCTTTATTGGGGTTGTCGCTTGGGCGACAATCGTGACCGGTGATGTTAAGTGATTGATAGACTGCCACGTGTATGTACCAGTGTAACCGTCAAAATGGAATGATGTGACAAGGTGAACATTGAATTTCCACTAAGTTTGGGGTAGTTAGTACCTTGCTTGGATGATTGACAAGTGTCCACCATGTGCAAGGCACATGGTGCATGGGAGTATATAAGCCCTTGAAAAAACATTATGTGTAAGTCTCTCATTCTCTCTCTAAGCTATCTTTCTCTCTCTAAGTTTCCATTGTTACCAAGCTCATTACCAGTCACTTATTCTCACGCCGAAGGGGTTTTGCCGGAGCTACCCCCGGCTTAGTTCACGTTCTTGCTTGTGTGTAGGTGACTGTTCGACCATTCAGAGGAGATCAGCCAGAGTATCCATTGTTTCGGTTCAGCATCAGTTCCTGTGCAACCCATTTAGCCGGTGTAGCATCATAAATAAATTCAAATTAATTAAAAAAATAATCTTATCTTTTTAAGTATATTATATCTTATTAACACTACAAGAAAGGAGGCTATTTACGGCGCTTACTTACGGCGGTGGACACGCATCCGCCGTATATATTATATATATACGGCGATTGTGCATACCGCCGTATATAAGTAATATATACGGCGGACTAGGCCGCCGTAAATAAGTAATGTACGTACATTTGGCATGTACGTATATGAGATCGAAGTTATATACGGCGGTATATCAGTAGCCGCCGTATATAGGTACTTATTATCGGCGGTTGATACGCGTCCGCCGTAAATAATACACATTATTTACTGCGGTGTACAATATCCGCCGTAAATGTTATTAAATACCGGGAAACACAAATTTCCCTATTCAGTTTCGCGGTAATCTCTATCTCAGTCTCTCTTTCTCTCCTCCATAGCTAGGGCACGAATTTCCGACCCCGGTGACCAAATCAGCAGGTAGGTATAGCGTATTTACTTTTAATTTTTGGTTTTTGTTGTTCTTGGTGTGGTGTTGTTGAGCGTTGATTTCTTCGATCTCTGTATCTCAGTCTCTCTTTCTCTCCTCTATAGCGTATCTCAGTCTCTCTCTCTCTCCTCCAGCCAGGGAAATTGAGCGTTGATTTCTTCGATCAACAACAATCAGGTATACATTTATTTTCCCTTTTCTAATTTACTTTTAATTTCTGGGTTTTTTTGTTCTTGGTGTTGTGAGTTGTTGTTGATGTTCTTTGTTGTTGTTGTTGGTATTGCTTGAGTCTGTTTGAACCGAAGCAAGCTGTGTCGATGTTATTCTTGATTTCATTCTTTAAATTTCGTGCACACTTATATAATCATGAAAGTCTTATCTAGTTCATGTCAGTTAATAAGCTATGAATTGAAGCTATTGTGTTTCAAAGTTCTTGTTGTATTATAGTGTTCTAATTTAATAACACTATGGCTCCTGTTAATATGCTTCCCTGCTTATGTTTGAACTGGCTCATTTGGAATGCTGTTAGAGTAGGTTTACTTCCTTGGGAATGAGCAGTTCTAAATTATACGGCGATTTGGTAGTTGAGAGTGAGTGTTGGTAATGGATAAATTCTAGATATGTGATTAAGCTCGTGTAATCATATTGAATGTGTACAAGCTAATGCACATGGCGATCGTGGATGAACTGAAAGTCTCAAAAATTTGAATGCTGATTCCACAGTTCCCAAGCAAGTGTGTCAATTCCGATCAGAGACATGTCAATTCCGATCAGAGACATTGCAAAAGAGAATCCTCTTTCCCTTTCCAAAAAGTATTTCTAAACAAATTGTATTCAGTACCCTTTTTGGTTTTGAGATAGAAAATGAAACCACTTCCATCGATTTAATCTACTTGAGATTAATTTGAGGATGTTAAAGGAAACGCCAAATACCTTCTTCAAACCTTTGTATCGGACACTTACGATCTAGGACGGAGGAACTACATTGTTTTGAGCAAGCCACAGATAATCTTGACTATACTAAACTTTGTTACATTGTTTTGGTTTATAGTATTTTGTAATGTAAATCTAAATAATATTATCATTGCTCTGTTTAGGGGACAGTTAACGGTATAGCTCTTTTCATGTTTAGTCTGTCCACGCACACGCCCTAACTTGATAAAGCACATAATCTTTTTAGCAATCTAGATGTTGTTTTGCACATCAACCTAGTTCCTTAAATTAGCTTCTCAATTAGGGGGGGGGGGCTTGTGAGAGAGAACGAATGAATGTTGTCATGGAGTTATACTATATCATGGGCACAAGCTCGACTAATAGGCTAGGCTTCAACAATGTATATTATCTATATCGAGCCAAAAGTTGTACATATTTAGACTATGTTTGTTTATGAGTTTATTTTTATTCTAAAATTTGTGTTTCTCAGTCTTATATATAAGTTGTATTTTAACGTTAAAAATATCAAATCAAGTCATATATGGACAAAAGTTGAATTAATTTGGATAATCAAATTTCAAATAATCTTATCTTTTTAAGTATATTATATCTTATTAAACAAGAAAGCATACCTTATTTTCTAAGTGTTTTGTTAAGTGTTTAAGTCAACAAAGTCATTCAAGTCTACTACGTAGTACTGGACTTTGTACTATTCCACTTGCTGTATTTGGAAGGAATAATCCAAGTTAATGCTTGGGTCAAATCATATGAAGCTTCAAGACTATCGAGCACGAGCTCGATTCCCATCAAGCAAGGACGAATAAAAGCATATACAGAAACTTAACCTACCTCCTCACAACTCTGAGCTTGCGGGGCTGACTGAAAATGAGCTCGTTGTTAGGCCCAATTGGTATGAAAACAAGCTAGGGGGGGAGTGAATAGTCTGATAAAGTTCTTTTTGAAAACCTTTTCAAAATAGTCAATTAACTTATCAAAAGTTAAACCGTTGTTAACCGATTATTCAGCGGATGGAAGATTATCGATTTACTCACTCAAATCGGTTAGGTAAAGGAGTTTCAAAAGTAAGTTCAAATATAATGCAAAATGTATTGCAGTAATGCAAAACAAGGCAGTTAACAAATTAAAGGTTGTAACCGGTGATATAGCTCAAACGGTTACAAGACAATATAAAATGAGCAAACACACAAACAAAGGGACACAATTATTTGGAGTGGTTCACAGTGTTAACTAACTGCTACGTACTATACCAAGTTTGGTCAAAACATGAATTTGTGAAAATATGAACTATTAATGTTCACTAGTGTATTACAAGTTGCAAGCCTTAACCTATAAGGAAGATTGAAGGTTGCTTAAAGTAAAGTGATCACTAATTGATCATGATACAAGTTAGACCAAGTATTTTCAAGAGATGTGTTCACAATTTGAACTGATTTCTCTTGTGTGTATAGTGTGATCAATCAACGTTAAAACTAACAATGTGTCAGTATTTTGTTTTAATTCCCTCGGTTTTCGTTATTGATAAAATCTTTGAAATCCTTTGCTAATCTCAAGTACTCCCTCCGTCCCACCTTAGTGTAGACTAAGGTGGTGGGCACAATAACTAAGGAATATTATTAAGTTAATGAAAATGTGTGGTAGAAAATGAAGAGAGAGAATGAGTGGAGTGAATAGTAGGTTGGTTGAATAAATTGTATGGTGGAAAATGAAGAGAGAGAATGAGTGGGTGGGGTAGGGAAAAATAAAAAATAATAAAAAACTTTCTAATTTTGGCAGTCTACACTAAGGTGGGACGGACGAAAAAGGAAAGAAGTCTACACTAAAGTGGGACGGAGGGAGTATTGTTTTATCAGTACGTGTAAATATTGGTGATCATAAATCTCCGTACTTCATGTTATTTGCTTATTTGATATGTGAATCGTTTCGCATTTCATCGATGATCACTAAGTTAGATGACCTACTTCAGGGGAGGGGGGGGCAGTTAATTTGATTTAGGCATGTTAAGGCAACTTTGTTCACCACTCAAGAGGAATGGTTGGGTGTTTCGGATATAGTGTACTCCCTCCGTCCCATGATAATACTCCCTCTGTCCCATTAATAACTTTACTTTTTGCCATTTTGGGTGTCCCATTGAAAGCTTCACCTTTCCTTTTTTGGCAAAGAATCTTTACTATTCCCTCCACTCATTCTCTCTCCTACATTATTTTAATACTCACAACTCCATTATAATTTATTATTCCCTCCACTCATTCTCTCTCCTATTTTCAAATTTCGCTCTCCTATTTTCAAATTACACTCACACCATTTTTTCTTCTCACCCATTTTCTTAATTTGCGTGCCGGAGCCAAAATGGTGAAGTAAATAATGGGACGGAGGGAGTATATAAACTTTTCTTTTTGGGCGTCCCACAATAATATATACTTTCTTAAAATGGAAAGGAATCTTTACTATTCCCTCCACTCATTCTCTCTCCTACATTATTTTAATACTCACATCACCATTATAATTTACTATTCTCTCCACTCATTCTCTCTCCTATTTTATTTTCACACTCACAACACTTTCAATATAATATTTCCTCCTTAATTCCCGTGCAAAACCCAAAAGTCTATAAAAATGTGGGACGGAGGGAGTATAATATTTGAACTCTGAGGAGTCATTTTGTGCTTCTTGTGGGCTTATGAATCATTTGGGGGTATTATTGCTCTTTTTGTGGGCTTTTGTTCTCTAAGGGGATTTTGGTTTAACAAGCCAGTGAACCGCTTATATGATCATTATGTCTTTTAGCGGTTTCGTTATCTACAACTACAACTGGTATGAGATGATTGTAGATAATTAAATCGTTCTCGAGTTAGTTTTGTTCAGCTTATCAGTCATTTGAAATTCCTAAATATTTGAGTGATTTCATTATTTACGGCAGGTATGTGAAGGTTGTAAATAATTAAACCATTCAAGTCTTTGATTCGATTTGTTTATCGTTTGAAATTCCAAAATATTTGTTAACTCAATCAATCCAACTTTTGAAATTATGAAAGACGTATGGTTTTGAAATTTGGTAAAAGATCGCTTTGCACTTGTACTTTGATATGTATTTAGATCGTCATTCTGATTTCCGTTTGAAGGATGATGGTTCCCACTTAGACCTCCGTTTGGATTGTTCATCCTCATTTCAACAAACACCGAGATAAAATAACTCACTTCAAATTTCCTTGAACATTTAATTATATTTATAATCTACAATTACATTTTATTTTATTTTTGGCATAGCTCGCAACGAGCAGACGAACAAACAAACAAACAAACAAACAAACAAACAAACAAACAAACAAACTGTTTAGTGCATTTTACCGAAGGGATACATAACCGTAATGTCATTTGCTTTCTTGAAACCATTTGTTCGGAAAGGTCATTTGAATCCACATTTTATGATCTATCTACAATTATTGGATACTCTGTAATACTTGCAACAGAAAATATAAACAGGAAAAACTGCAGTTATTAAAAACGTGAGGATGTTGCATAGGTCTTGTTTAGTCAAATGGATCCCTACGGTGATCATGTTCGCTAGCCATTAGCATTCCCGTGCACAGGCATGTCGGGCACATCACCTGAAAAAAAAAAAAAAAAAAAAAACCATTAAAGGTAATTAGCATAAATGTAATCGGAAAGAAAGGTGGAGAAGAACTTGTACGAATGCAATCTAAAAACCGAGCAGCAGAAAGAATTGATCTCATAAACAATGACAAAAACATCGAGATACTCGCTCCATGCTAAATAAATAAATAATTTATTTATCACGCAGCCGAGAAATAGGATCGCCAAGAAAAAGGTGACAATGAATAGGAGTATAAGATTTTTTCACATCACAGCTTCCAAAAAAGACACATATAACTCACCACCGTTCAAGCAAATTACAGTTCATTTAAAGGTCTAGGGATGAAGTTAAATACCTTTCCTGCCCCTGAGCAGTTTAAGCACCTTTGAGTAGTTGGAGCTCGTAAAGGGCTATCAGAAGAAGCAGTGGATACGGAAATGGGTTCAATATTCAAGCACACACCACTAGAAGAACAACGAGCACATGCCAAGTAGCCTACACATAATTAATGGGCAAGAGTAATGCGTCAAACATTCACATCAATATCAGAAGCTTCATCTTTTCAAGTTAATTACTCTATACTTCCGCTGCATAATAATAGGCTTGCTTGTTTATCTCTCTGAAAATCAGAAATATCATTTTTCAGTTAATTACTCTCTAAAATCAGAAATATCATTTGCAGAATTAAGACTAAAACTTAATCCCTCCATCCCCCCAAAAGTCACATTTTAGAAGTCAAACTTTGTAGCAATGAACTTTTACTTCTCTACGTTTCCTACTATATGGTCTGGCATAGCTTTTGATTATCCGGAATTGATTCTCCAAAAGTGATTCTAGTAAAAGTGATCATTTTTAAAATTGATTTAGCACTTTTGAATATGTTTGGTTACGACATGCCCTAGAATCACTTTTAGCAAAAGTTGGATCATAGTTGCTTATGCCAAAAAGCAATTTTCTGTGTTTCGATTGCTGAAACGCATAATCACTTTCGTTTGCCAAACACTAGGTTTGGGAGATTTTGTTTTGAATGACAAGTAACATGAATAAAGCCACTCTGAGAACATTTAAACAAATAGGGTGGCAGTTCTAGGCCTTTGGACCGGTAAGAGGGAGTCTTTTTTTTTTTTTTTCATTTTATTATGTTTTCTTATACACACACTAAAGAGCATTTATATACACCTACCAGTTCCAAGGCAATATTTACATCTTTTCTTCTCTTGTTGCTCAACATTATTAACTTCAAGCAACATCAAAGCTGATATTACACCCACAGCCCCACCTGAAAATGATGCTACTATCGGATCGACCTGACTGAGAAAAAAAAGAGATAAAGAGGTTAGATTTAGAAATCAAACCGTTTGATATGGTTCTTCTTAAAGACAAAAACAAATTATTTCCACAGATTTCTGTCGATACCTCAATTGCATAGGCAAATGCATATTGCGTATAAAATCTTCGTAAGATGTGCCACCTAAACCTAACTTCAGCTCCAGCTGCCATTTAGAAGCGATTGTTGGTTGAATGAGGACAAATTAAGCTTGAATAACAAAAACGAATGTGCTTAGAAGTGTACAGTGTGATAACTAAAATAAATGTCATCATCTACCGGCTTGGTCAAAATGAGTTTGTCCATCTGCTTAAATATAAGAGTATTCAAGAGCAAGACTTGTTTCAGAAAGTGGCGGAGCCAGAATTTTTTTTGAAAGGGGGGAAAATCCTTTTCACTAATTGAGAGGGGGCAAATTAAAATTAGTGCATTTTTTTCTTTACACAAACAAGGGCAAGATTGAATAAATTGCACTAAAATCCCTAAATTCTTAAAATATTTGCACTAGTAAAATTATTTTTTTTAATCAAATGGGGGCAATTGCCCCCATTTGCTTGCATGTAGATCCGCCAGTGTTTAAGACTGAACAAGTATCCATTAACATGTAGACTTGGTCAACTTGACTAGAGAAACAATTTCTTGCCAACGCCAGATGAAATTTTCTTAGCTTAATAGAGAAGCAGAATGCTATCATTTCTAAACTTACAGTTGGTGCGATAAGGCCACCAAATACGATAATTCCAGATATAAATGAAAAGCTAGTCAGGTAGAGCTGCTTCAGTGTCTTTGGCGTCTACATCCAAGAAAGAAAGAAAAACAAAGGCAGATGATAAGTACAAAGTCATATTATAGTACCAATAAATTCATAAGAGCTTAACTGGCTGCAGGATAGCTTGAAGAAGTATTTGATTAGACCAAGAAACAATGAATCATATTGCCACTGACAGGAACATAAAGAGGCTAGAAAGTATCATTGCACTTTCTCAAGATTCAATTTTACAGATTTTAGTATTAATGTTTACCAACATTCCTTATTATATACTCCGTACATTCATTGCACCAAATTTCAAAACTCTTAAGAACCAATGCTTTTAAACATGGGTCATCGTTCTCCAAAAATCTACTTCTTATGTCTGTCAGTTATTTGTAACATTGGTAATAAAATTCACCTTAAAACATCAATAAAGCAAACTAGTTAAGTATAAGATATATTATATGCGGATGTGCACAAATATACATGTGTAAGTTACACAAGCTTCTACACATCTCCCAATTTGTGTAATTTTCTGTTTAATACATTAATTAACCTGATATCCAGAACTAACATGCTCCCTCATCCCCCTAATATAGAGATAGTTCGCATTCTAGTTATCTATTATGTCCCCCCACCCCCCCCCCCCCAAAAAAATAAAAAAATAGTGCCATTTCTAAATATAAGCTATAAATCCTCATGTCCAACATTTTCTTCTTTCGAAAGCATAATTTTTTCGTACGTGCCATACCCAAACAAAAAAAAAAGGACTCTTACTATCCTAGAAAAAGGTTACTGCTTTCCATATTCAATCTAGGACATTATCAAATCACTGTTTAACATGCATTCACCATGTTTGAGAAAAGAAGTATATTTAAATCACAAAAAAAAAAAACAAGAATACCATCCATAGCAACTTCTCGAATGTTAGAAGGACAAGGATGCAGAAGCATGCTTTCTAAAATTTCACATGAAAAGCAGAAAAGTTAATAAAAAGATATCGAAAAGTTTGACATTCAAATACTCCCTCAGTCACATGTATATTGGCCACATTGGTCAACAGAAGTGAACTTTGATTAAACATTAGTATCACTCTATTCACCCTAATAAAATTCTAAAAATTGTTATCAATAAATCACTAAGTGTTTTATTGATAACAATTATTAAGATTTCTTAAGAATGATTAGATTGACATAAATGTTTGGTCAAAGTTCACTTGTTTTAAGCAATATGGCCAATATAACGGGGACGGAGGGGGTAGATATTTTTGTTCTGTGCATGTGAGACAGGGAGAGGAGGGATTTATTAAAGTTTTAAGACTGTAAGGAGGGCATTGTAAATATAACTAGGAAAAAAGCTCAGCCTGTCATAACTCATGATATCAACATGCAAAACATGCACCAGTACCAGGTTACAGATTTGTCTCGTGACATGTGAAAAGCTTAACTTTCTTTATGTAAATTGAGTGATTACCACATGAGGAAGAAAGGGAATGGATGATTGGATCTCAGGCATTTCACTGTCCTCCTCACTGCTCTCATTATTCACTTTCAAGTCCTTCATGCGTTGCTGTACCCGTAGCCTCCTTACCTGTTGAAAGCTGACAAATGAGTAAGCCGATAATTCAATAATGTCAAGACTGTACTATAAGGAGAAAATTGCTGCAGTAGCAACGAGATGGTAAAAATCATTGGAATAAAGTTCAATGATTTTGGCTTAAGGATGGAGAAAATTGCTGCAGTAGCAACGGACAAATATACATGGTAAAAATCATTGGATTAAAGTTCAACCTCTTCCATAAGGAGAAAGATCTTATTGCGTCTACTCTTGATATTGTCTTGGATTTCCTTTGATTGCATCTGCACAAAATCCTGAACAGTCTCTGGTCCTTCTATGATGCAAAAATTGCTGCAGTAGCAATGAGATGAAAATAAGTTGATTGCACTCGTTCCTTAAAGTTAATAAAGACACCCTGTTCATATAAAGTAACCGACACAAAAAAATTAGCCTGATTCATACCGGATGTGGCAAAGGACTACCAAATACAAAATAGTGATCTCCAGTATATCTCATAAAACTAGCAGAAGCTAATAGAAGCAAACAAATTGTATTAGGGAAGCAAACAAATTGTATTAGGGAAGCACACGAAGCCCCAAAAAAAGTTTGAGTGTAACAACAAAAGGCCCAGATACAAAAGTGATCCTAATGGATTAAGAATAGTTACAACAACAACAACAACAACAAAGCCTTAGTCCCAAAATAATTTGGGGTCGGCTAACATGAATCATCATATGTCATCGTGTGAAAAGGTTGTTGGAGAAAAAAAAAAAAAATAAAATAAATAAAATAAAATAAAATAAAATAAAATAAATAATAATAATAATAATAATAAAAATAATAAAATAAAAATAAAATAAAAATAAAAAAATAAAAAAATATAAAATATAAAAATATAATAAATAAATAAATAAATAAATAATCAACCCCCCACATGGATTTTTGCCCTCCACTCCGGCCTCTTCAACATTATACTTTCATCCACTCCAAGTAAACTCATATCATTTTCAATCACTCTAATCCAAGTTTGTTTGGGTCTTCCCCTACCCCTCGCCATTTTATCATTTCTCCACTGTTCCGGCCTCCTAACCGGTGCATCACTCGGTCTCCTTCTCACATGTCCAAACCACCTCAGACGATTTTCCCTCATTTTATCCTCAATGGGCGCAACTCCTACTTTACCTCTGATCACCTCATTCCCCAATCGATCCTTTCTTGTATGACCGCACATCCATCGAAGCATACGCATCTCCGCCACATTCATCTTATGCACGTGACACTGTTTCACGGCCCAACATTCGGTGCCGTAAAGCATTGCCGGCCTAATTGCCGTGCGGTAGAATTTTCCCTTTAATCTATTGGGCATGCCGCGATCACATAGAAACCCTGTGGCACTCTTCCACTTCAACCAACCTGCTTTAATCATATGAGCCACATCACCATCTAATTCTCCATCCTTTTGGATAATGGATCCAAGATAGCGAAAAAACTCAGAAGCATGGACAATCTTTCCATCAAATGTGACCGCCCCTGCCTCCCTACTTCCAACTCTGCTAAACTTACACTCCAAATATTCAGTCTTGCTTCTGCTTAGTCGAAAATCTCGAGATTCCAAAGTGTGTCTCCACAACTCCAATTTACTTTCAACACCCTCTCTTGTCTCATCAATCAACACAATATCATCTGCGAACAACATACACCTTGGTATATCATCTTGGACTGACCTCGTCAATTCGTCCATTATCAAAGCAAAAAGAAAGGGGCTAAGTGCGGAACCTTGATGCACTCCAATCTTTATAGGGATCTCTTCAGTCTTCCCAACACTAGTCTGTACACAAGTACTAACTCCATTATACATGTCCTTGATAATATCAATATATTTCTTTGAAACACCCTTCTTTGTTAATGCCCACCAAAGTACCTCTCTTGGCACTTTATCATACGCCTTCTCCAAATCAATGAAAACCATATGCAAATCTTTCTTTTGATCCCGATATTTCTCCATGGTTTGTCTCATAAGATATATTGCCTCCATAATCGATCTTCCCGGCATAAACCCAAATTGGTTATCCGAAATATCCACAATTTTTCTCAGCCTTTGTGCAATCACTCTTTCCCAAAGTTTCATAGTATGGCTCATTAGTTTGATCCCCCGATAGTTGGCACAATCTTGGACATCACCTTTGTTCTTATACAAAGGGATCAGAGTACTCTTCCGCCACTCCAATGGCATTGTGTTAATCGAGATTTTATGCGGAGAATTCAAAAGAGTGAAGTGGAAATGGCAATGAAAAAGATGAGATTGAAGAAGAAAGAAGACAAGCAGTTAGCCACCTTTCTCCACGCTATGTACTCATCGAAAAGCGTAATAACATCATGTACATACTACATACTTCTAGCCATTTCAAAATCCAAGAAGGTGATTTAGGAAATTAACTCATTGCCTGTCCCTCTTACACATGACAATTTGTTCTCTAAAAAAAACTTCTCTCCTTTTTAAGGTATAACAAGTACTAATGGCTTCCTAAGCAGCTAAGTCTCCAAAGAATGATACTTTAGGGGAGCCTTAGTCTTCCAAATCCCTTTCAAGCAAATACGAGTCAGCTTCTACTATAAACATACCCTTATGCGGAAACCTCCACTTTACTATTCTCTACGGTGCTCAGTGCACCCATGAGAGACAGCAAATTTAAGAAAGGTCAACATCTTCCGTTCCATAGTATTCCATGATGGTGTTTCATTGTGTCTCAATGTAATATCCAATGGATGCAACTACATTAACAGAAATTTTAAATAGATTTGGAAATTGGATTGATAGTATTTGCTCACTGGACACTAATCTTCCAAAATCTCATGCTATTCACATCAACAACTTCCAAAAAAATGCACCTGAAATTATGTTAACATACATGGACAATACGTTTCTGTACACAAATCCATCCCATTAGATTGATATGAACCGGCCAACTGTTACAATCTATCTTTCTCTTCTGAAAATCTCTATCGTCAAGGGCCTTACTCAATGAAATTTCTTTTTATGCTCCACCATCCTCATTTAGTTTTGGTCATTTCATCTCCTCAGTAGTGTATTTTCTAATAGAAATCCCTAATAATCTTACCATTTCCTTTACAAACCATGCTTTCCAAACTGCCAACTTACTCCATGCCCTTACTTTCTATCCCTAATACCTAAACAACAAACCCGCGTAATTTACTGTCACTTACACTTCCAATGATAAGCGATATGATTATTCCACTTAAACATCATTAATCATCTCTAGGTATATTTTCTTCAATAAATTACTCTTTATTGTTAAATGTGTGTGTGAAGGGGGAGGGGGGGGGGGGAAGTACATAAACTATAAAAGCTTTCCTATCAAAAAAATAAAAAATAAACTACTACCTCCGTCCCAAAATGAATGTCCAAAAATTTTGTGATAACGGAACATACATACATCCTTGTAAATCCCTCCTAATTACCAAACAACAAAAATAATCAAGCACGCCAATTTCATTTCCTCCCTTACCCACAAAATTACTTGACCAAGAATTCAATTGACAGGCAAGCACCTCTATCTCCCAATTCAGAACTTAAAATAAATTAAATAAAAAAAACAACCTTAGGCGCTTTGAGAGAGAGAGAGAGGACCTTGAGATGTTGTCACCAGAGGAGATGGAATTGGGAGGATCCTTTGAAGACAAACAAACAATCCGAGACCCCAAATTGAGCTTGAGACATTGATTAGGGTTCCAAGAAGAGGGAATTTTGGAGAAAATCAGGGGTTTAGATGAGTATAGCTTGGAATTGGAGGAGTGGTTGATTAATGATGATGGAGGATTGCAACAGTAGAGAGATAAAGAACCCATTTTTTCCCTATCCTTTGCTGCTGCTCATCAAAATCTAATTATTATTTTTATATGAGAAAAATTCGAAAGTATCCTGAGAGATGATAGTTGGGAGAGCAGGCTATTTTTGTCTCAGAGCTCTACTAGCATCTTCAGAGCATCTAGAACGGAAGGCCAACTACGGAGTTATAAACGGTTTTTTTTTTTACTTAAAAGAGGGAATGTAATTTGTAGGACCAATCACCGAACTAATTGTCAATTTCATTTAAAAAAAAATAAAAATCACATGTATAAATTATGGCCGATTTTCTTGATGGCCTCTTGGACGAGATTTAAACTCAATTTAGGAAATAACACTTAGTTAATTTTTCAGACACCCCTCGATAATACAAAGACATAAATACCCTTACTTTCTTGCACACGTGTGACGGGTGGTCAGTCCCCAATTCGAAAACTGAAAATTATATTTTAGTCACTGAAACTTTTAAAATTATAAATTGGCCACTAGACTTTCTGGCATTTCGAATCAGTCATTGGGTTCAAAATAGTTTCAGTCTGGTCACTTCAGTCTCAAAAATTACAAATTAATCACTGAATTTTTCATATCATCACAACAGTTTTTAGCCTTTCCAAAAATACTTTCATTTTTTTATATTTTTTACATTATAAGACTACTTTGTCTCTTATAAGATAAATTTTTCAATCAAAAAAATTAAAAATTTCAATAATAATAATGAATTACTCTCATAATTTACACATTTACAACTCTTATAAGTTAATTATAAGATTACTTTGTCTCTTATAATTGACTTATAAGACAAATTTTTCAACCATAAAAATAAAAAATTTCAATAATAACAACGAATTGCGCTCATAATTTACACATTTACAACTCTTTTAATTTAATTATAAGACTACTTTGTCTCTTATAATTGACTTTAATGACAAATTTTTCAAAAAAAAAATAAAAAATTTCAATAATAACAACGAATTGCTCTCATAATTTACACATTTACAACTCTTATAAGTTAATTATAAGACTACTTTGTCTCTTATAATTGATTTATAAGACAAATTTTTCATTCAAAAATAAAAAATTCCAATAATAACAACGAATTGCTCTCATAATTTACACATTTACAACTCTTTTAAGTTAATTATAATACTTTGTCTCTTATAATTGACTTATACTAAGACAAATTTTTCAACTAAAAAAATAAAAAATTTCAATAATAACAACAAATTGCTCTCATAATTTACACATTTACAACTCTTATAAGTTAATTATAAGACTACTTTATCTCGTATTATTGACTTATAAGACAAATTTTTCAACCAAAAAAATAAAAAATTTCAATAATAACAACGAATTGCTCTCATAATTTATACATTTACAACTCTTATAAGTTAATTATAAGACTACTTTGTCTCATATAATTGACTTATAATACAAATTTTTCAACCAAAAATATAAAAAATTTCAATAATAACAACGAATTGCTCTCATAATTTACACATTTACAACTCTTATAAGTTAATTATAAAACTACTTTGTCTCTTATAATTGACTTATAAGACAAATTTTTCAACCAAAAAAATCAAAAATTTTAATAAAAAAATGAATTGCTCTCATAATTTACACATTTACAACTCTTATAAGTTAATTATAAGACTACTTTGTCTCTTATAATTGACTTATAAGATAAATATTTAACCAAAAAAATCAAAAAAATCAATAATAACAACGAATTGCTCTCATAATTTACACATTTATAACTCTTATAAGTTAATTATAAGACTACTTTGTCTCTTATAATTGACTTATAAGACAATTTTTTCAACCAAAAAAATTAAAAATTTCAATAATAACAACGAATTGATCTCATAATTTACACATTTACAACTCTTATAAGTTAATTATAAGACTACTTTGTCTCTTATAATTGACTTATAAGATAAATTTTTCAACCAAAAAAATCAAAAATTTCAATAAAAAAATGAATTGCACTCATAATTTACACATTTACAACTCTTATAAGTTAATTGTAAGACTACTTTGTCTCTTATAATTGACTTATAAGACAAATATTCAACCAAAAAAATCAAAAAAAAAATCAATAATAACAACGAATTAATCACATAATTTATCCATTACAACTCTTATAGCTTAATTATAAGACCAATTAATCTCTTATAATTGACTTATACGTGATTGTGTTTTTTATCAATTTGTGAATCAAAAAGGAGTTTTCATTTGCTTTTTCATCAGTTTATGGTTATGATTTTCAACTTTATAGTAACCAAATCATTTATATTATTGCACTACGCAGTCGTCCGCTTTGATCTATTCTGATTCCTGTAGTTTCACCATGAGAGTACCATTCATTTTACAGTTAAAATCCTTTTGTTCAGAAACTGAAGTAAGAAACACTGTACTGCAAGACGATTTCAGTACACAAATAAATAATAATCATCAGGTACAATATAAAAGGCAAGACACCGACAATAATTAAATAGTTGGATCTAAATATTATAAAAATAATCGTGAATCAAAATATTCAAAACATTGATGAAAAATTGTCTAAATATGAGAGAGAGACATTAAGTTTCAAATCTAGACAGATCGGATGAAGACGAAGGAGAAAGAATCATAGAACTGGACCAAAAAATTTGAAAAACCAACCAGATCTAGGTGTGAGAAACAGGCCGAAATGTTGCTGGAGATGAAGGTTTCTCACCAGAGTTTTAGCCGGAGATGACGGCGGAAGCTTTTCAGGCGAACGAAATAGGAGAGATCAGAGAAGGATGATTGGATCTGGCCAGAAGTCATTACAGGTAGAGGTGAGACCTTTAGCTGCTTGATATGTGTGGATAATCCACTCGGAGAGAGGGAATCGACAAACCTAGGTCGGAGCTGGAGAGGTTGGCGGAGGAGAGGACCTCTGGTGCTGGAAAAGAAGGTGAAAGGGTCGACGCCGGTGACGAAGGTATAAGGGGAAAGGAGTTAGAGAGAGTATGTGTGTGTGTGTGTGTCGGGAATGAGGGGAGAGGAAAGGAGGTTAGTGGTTTGTTTGAGGGGCGGACTGGTCAGCGGAGGTGAGGGGTGTATGTGGAATTATAATCTTAAGAGAACTCCCTATTTGATATTTACAAAAATATTTTCTTTAAATGGAATAAAATCTGGGCAAGGGGGTCCTACGGGAATTTTTCCTTAAATTATAGATCTACTGTTAATCTCACTCACTTATTTCACTCGCAACTTTTTTTCACTCACCTTTTTTTATTAATTCTTGTGTCTCACGAAAATGAAAAATTCAAATTCGGACTAAGCTTTTTCAAAAAAAATATAAAAATCCTTCGACATATCAATGAATAGAATACCCTTCACAACAGTTGAACGATGCACACATTCTCCTTTTTTTGGCTAAATATTTGAAGTGTAATATTAGTTCGCCTAAATTGATGAACTAGAAGAGTCAATTATTTCACATGTTTAAAATCATTTTTAAAAAGAAAACTAAAAAAATACTGATATTTTTGTAAGATTAACTTTAATAGTTAAACTATTAAATCTATTCAATTCGATAGTCAACTAGAAGATCAATTTTTACACATTTTTTATTACAATAGATGTGGATTTCAACCGCCACACAAAGAGTGGTTGAGATTGAGTTTCAAAAAAGACAAAGAACGGTCATGATTGAATCTGGAAAAAAAACCTCTACTTTTAAGTAGTTGCCTAGGTTTCAAGTTGCAATTACCCGCTCAGCCACACTGCACTTCTTCTCTCTCGCATTTCCATTCATAGCGGCAGAGCAGCGACCAACCTCCCGCCTCCTGTTCAACACTCTCTCACCCCCAAAAATCCAACATCATCATCATCATCCCCCTTTTCGTCCCCAAACTGCCATTGGAAAGACAACAATTGGAATTGAAGAAAGAAATTATAAACCCTATAAATTAGCAACCGGTCTAGGAGGCCGAGAAAGGGGAGGGGATCGTCCAAATCAGGGTGCTCTTCATGGGTTCTACTTTGCCGCAATTTTTGATGGTCATGCTAAATTCTCTTTTGTCAAGTTTCTTAGGTAAAAATATATAACCCCTTTCATTATATGTGCCTTCTTCTCTAGGCTGTTTACAAATCAATTTTCTCCTTCTTCGGGGTGTTTACAAAGTCAAGCATTACAATGGTAATTTCCCTGTTATTCTTGCCATTCAATTTTGGTTATTTGAGAATATGAGCATTGTCTTGCTTTCTCACTCTCTCACACATTAAAAGCGATGACTTTGAAGTTTTATCAATGACCCCTTCTATCTGTTTCTCAACCTCAACACCAATCGAGAACTTCGATTCCGACTCTCAGAACTGTTAACTATCACTCTGTTAGTCAGTCAAGCTTCACCCACTCAGGTACTATCTATTGTATTTTTTATTTTATTTTTGCAGATATGGGTTTTTAGTTCAGTAAGGTCTTTATTTCATCTTATATGGTGATATCGGTTTTGTAGAGGTTGAGCTCATACAGAGTATGTTGTTTAACCCTTGGCTTTGCCTTTATGTTGGGTGTCCTATTTCTACCGGGAAGTCTATAGGGTGTTAAAACGAGCATGTTCAAATAAAGCGGATTAGGATTTGTTCTGTAGTAAACTTCTCCTCATTTGAAAGATAAATTGGTTTATGACACTAAAGGGTACATTTTTTTTATGTGGCTGCCAACTGAGAATGTGGTTTGCTTGGAGTTTGCAGCTAATTTCTATCCATGCATTGCCTTGCCTGTTACTTGGTGCCATTCTGACATTATTCTAAATATTGATGGTATTGACGAAGTTTAATTGATATTTATTAATGAGCATCTATATTACAATAGAGGTCATGAATAACCGCCACACAAAAAGTGGCTAGAATTTAATTTGGAAAAAGACAAAAAAGGGTTGAGATTGAATCTGTCTCACTCACTACTACACATACACAGGAGTTACCAACGGTTAGAAACTCTTCTTCCAAAACTGTAACACGCTAACTTCTCTTTTTCTTCTGTTGTGTACCTATTTTCCCAAATCTTCATCTATCTTTTCACAATTGTAGGTGAAAATTTGATACTTTTGATTTGGGAATCAAGCACTAACTTTTGAGCCAGCTTCGATTTTGAGAGTGTTAGAAAAGCCGTGGGCACAGATAATTGGATTTTATTTTATGAAATTGAACTGAAATTGGAATTTTAGGGGTCTCTTGGTTTTTTGTTTTCGATAATTATTGTGTTCGGAAAACAAATCCTTTTTACTTCTCAACTCAGTTAAATTCTTTTTATTGATGAAAATCACACATTTTTCATTATCAATTAGAAGTTTGAGCTACGGGGTCATTGTTTGTGATTCTTCGGATTTTGGACAGCCATTCGCTGAATCCCTTTTTTTATTATTAGAGATTTTGTTATTATTACTTCTCTTACCAATTCTCAGTGTAATTTTTGTTTCCCCCACTAGGCAGCAGTTACGCCTGAAGATCACTCGATTTTTGGAATCTCAAAAATCCAAGTTAGTCATCTTATTTCTCTTGCCCAATTCATATTTCATGTTATCCTATTGTCAGTTTAAGTGTTTGCTTAAATTTTAGGGTTTAATCAGGGGAATCAGTATAGGAAAATAGTGTTTCCTGCAGGAGGAACATGCATCCCAAACAGATTTTTCTTTTTTGAATTTGGAGTTGATCAATTTGCATTTCGGTTCACTTTATTTGACATGTACATATTGCTGGTGTTATCTTTTTTTTGCTTTTTTTAATTTACAAAAGGGTATGGTAGCATCATGATATCCCATTTTGGGACAGAAGATAGTGTTAGTGGTCATAAACAAAGATGATTGTATAGTTTTGTTGTGAAATTAAATGTTAGGGCTCTCTCCTTTTCCTATGCATCTGTCTACCTAACCCTCCGAAACAACTCAAGGTCAATGTGTGTGTGTGTGATGGGGGGGAGAGGAGAGTTGGCTTAGATGTATAGCTGACTTAACACTCCATATAGAGCATTGGCTATGATCTGAACTAATGTTTTGGGATCGTCGCTTCCGTTAAAATCTGAAAGAATAAAGTATTTACATTGCACTGTATCTTGATAAGGGAATGTCGGACATGTATTTGTACCACCTCACCTTCCTATGTCATGAAAACTCATCGCAACCAAACTGTCTAAATACAAACTTAGATCTGCACATCAAAAACAATCAAATCGAATTGAAAGCATATATGGATAACCACCACATAAATGGTGGCTAGGATTCACTTTCAGCAAAAGACTAAGAAGCGCTGAGATTTAATCTAGAAAAAACTGTCTGCCCCACGTCCAGTTCAGGTTCGCAAACTCCCTCTGCGCATTCACATTCTTTCGAACAAAAATTTTCTGCAACTTTCGTCTGAGGATTCAACAAACATCGCCCAGGTCAATCTCTCTGCGTATTCACTCCTCATTCTTAGACAGACCACCGACGAAGCCCAAAACTGAATTGGTGGTAGATCGATCACCTATTTGCCTGCATATAGTACTCAATTGAGTGACTGATGACCAAGTTCCATCAAATATGTTCGATCACCCGTTAATTCATCGAATTGTAAAGACTCTAAAATACCTGCATTAAAGGGTTGTACTTATAAAGACCTTGGTATGGTGCCTACTTGATTGAGGCCTCTGAAATTGACAACGAGAGCCTGTAATAGTCAAGGTTTGCTTTTCGAATAATTTATTGCAAAGTGAATCAAAATTTGTAAGTTCCCCTTAAAGTTGAGTGTGGAAAATCCTTCAGGGAGTAGAAGCGTCTGATTGGATTTGTAAGTTCCCCTTAAAGTTGAGAGTGTGAGTATTCTTTTCATGTATGTCACTTGCTTTAGATAGAAGCGGCAGCAGTTAACCTTTAACCAAAGGGTTACCAAACTTGATTACGCACATCAAACTCATGGGTGGTACTAAAGCCTTTTCTCCATTGATTCTTATGGCAGGTTGCTACTTTCTCTCTGCCCTCTGTCTCTTATTCTCAACCCCTGCCCTTCCTCTCTCGCAGTTCTTCGAACCCACAAGACTCATAATTTTCCCCTACAATTTTTTTTGTTTTTCGATTCATAATGCTAATGTTTGTGCCGAATTGATCTGGCTGTAAGCTGGGAAAAATGTTGCAGAAGTATTAGGTTTACACAAGCGGGTTCTTGCGGTGCTCAATGAGGCCACTTATGCTCGATTGTTTTAGATAATCATGGTCCAAATGTTTCCATTTCTCCTTGAAGAACATGTGAATGTATTCTTGGATTGGTAATCTCTTACTCTATCAAACGTTGTCTTTAACCGGATAACAATAAGGGCTATTATTGGCATGATATGATTCTTGTTGGCAAGAATGATAAGTCAAGATGGAAATTTGTCCCTCGTAAAGAGAGATGTTTGCTAGGCCACTCGTAAGTAAGATTGATGTAGTGCATGGCCATGCCCGAATGAATTAATGTGATTAATATCATTCGATTAATCAATTTACTTAGTAACGAGAAAGCATTGAACAATATGAGTTCACGTGGACCATGACTCATATTCAATATAACATCGTGTGACAAAGGGATTGTGATATGTTCTATATAAAAAATCGAACTTTGCATTATATTGTTTGGATAGACATGATGGCTTGCTAGAGTCCGCTTATGTCTTATGAGGATCGATGTGATCGAACTCATTGCCAACATAATATAGTCCTATGGGGTCACACGCATCGAACTAATTGTCAAAAATGAAGAATATGGAGGTTTTGTATTCAGGGGACGACTCGTCCCTGTGCCCGAACTAACTATTCCCAGCCTGGACGGATGAATCATAGGGAGCATCCTGAGGGACGACTCGTGCCCATGGGGACGAGTCGTGCCCACCAGGACGACTCGTGACCTGAATTAAAACCAACTATTCCCCTTAAGGGGGACGCCAGTATCAGAACATCGTGACATGGGGACGACTCGTGCCCTGGGGGACGAGTCGTCCCGTCGACGCTGGACTGATACGTAAATGACCTAATTTTAGGGTTTTCGCAAGGGGCTTTTATTTATAACGTATAAATACTTACCCCTGGTTGCCCTAGCCGTCATTATCACGTTTTGGGTTTAGAGAAACACCAAAAAGGAGAGATTTCAATTGAGAATTGAGAATCAAAATCAATCCAATTCCATTATTCTTCATCGATTGAAAAGAGTTTCAATCAAGGATCTAGCAATCCACCTAGAAGAGTTCTAGGGTTCGTTCATCGCGTGGATACACATAGAGGATCTTCGCTCTTCAAGATCTTTAGTTCGTGATTCAACGATCGTTCATCAAGGATTCACAAGATTGTCAATCTGGAGTTGGGTCACGTTTATCAACGACAAAAGCACACAAGGTTGGTATTTCTATTTCATACTACTTAATTAATCATCTAGAACGGATCCTAGGGCTTCGGGTTTTTCGAGTTATTGCATTATTCCGCTGCGCATGGACCCTCGAAACCCAACACTGCAAGGGATTGGTACATGTCTTTTCCTATGACTACAAGGCTTGATTGGTCGTCTGCATGTTTAGTCTTCCAAAGGCAGTTTGAAGACAACTCTACTTACCGCCCTACTAGAAGGGATCTTGAACAAACCAAGCAACATACAAATGAGTCCTTTGCTGAATTTGCTAGAAGATGGAGACTCAAACTTACCGAAATTGTCGAAAGACCTACTCTCAAAGAGCAAATCCACATCTTCCTCCAATGCCTTCGTGATGAATTTCAAGAGAAGCTCTCCGGTAATTACTTTCCTAGCTTCAATGAACTCCATGAGTCCGGGATTAGGATTGATGACTTCCTAAAAAGTAAAAAGAAGGAAAACACTTTCCGCTTCAACAAAACCACCACAGGTAAGGATGCTTCAGTCAACGCTATTGCATTCAACCGCCCCAACACCGAAACGTATTCTGCTGTTCCTCCTCCTGAAAAGAAAAAGAGACACTATGACAAAATTGAAGGAATCAATCAAGAAGAACTCTTCGATGTGCTTGTCAAAAACGAAAAGATCAAACCAAGGGAATGTGGTCTTCCTAAGGATATGGGTCCTAATCATGCTCATCACTTATTCTGCAAGTACCACAACTTCACCGGCCACGACACCAACACTTGCCACCACTTAAAGGACATCATCCAAGACCTCTTTGACAATGGAGAGTTAGAACTTCCCAACGTCATCACCAATTCTCTCCCTCGCAATCCATGAAGAAGATGAAGCTCCAAGAAGAAATCTACACTTACCACTTTGGGGCTACAACTATCCTCTCCCTTTCTCCTTTGATAAAAGTAGATTAGGTTTTAAATTTCCAAGTATGAACTCGAAGAGTCGTTCTGTCTTTCTAGTACTCCTCACCTCCTCTAGCTTGTGTCATCTAAACTATCGAGTCTGTTCTTGATTTCTCCAATAAATCAAAGTAATTTTCTTTTCCTAAACACTTTCCCTAAGGTTGTTCTACCTCATGAATATCATTCTAATTCATTCAAAATAATGGACCCTCCATTCCCAAAATCATCTCAAAAATAGAGACTTCTAAACGAATTTAAGAAGAAAGTTATCATTAGGAAGCTTAAGGGCTAAACGTTACCCCTACTGAAAGTCAAAGGCCAACAAGCGAAGAAAGCCAAAGGTACTACTATCAACCTTCATTCCAAGAAGAGTGGGGCTGATCAATTCAAAGCTTTGAGAGTACAAAAAAAAAAAAAAAAACTCTCAAACTTTTATCACCCCCACAACAAAGATGAAACTTCAAATGCATGAAGGATTCTCCTCCCACAAAGAAGAAAAGTCAAGTGATACCAACAGAAGAAATGAAGATTACTCAACATCCTCTTACATCAAGTGAAGAAGACTTTCAGTATCAAGAAAAATGTTTACCCTTAAGTCATACTAATGATTGACTTCCTTCTCAAACTTATTTAGAAACTTCTAGATGATGCACGGTTCATTAAAAGGTAGAACAATTTTTCTAGATCTTTGAGCCAAGTAGCATTCCTTGTTGAGTCTAGGGGCTTCATCTTAGCCACTCTCATACACACTCTTGAAATCCAAGCATCAAAATTGGGACTTCCCAACATTTCCTCCCCCAGTCAATCTCTACTTCAACTCTTCAATATAATCAAATCTATATTAGGAGCTTTCGTCTTTGCTTCTCACTCTCATCATTAGAGAATACACTTCTTCAAAAAGTCAATGCTTGGATCGCCTTCCAAAGAATAGAGTCCGTCTCTCCTCAACTAACTTGAGATCTCATCTCTCTCTCCTCAATAAGATTCTCTCCTCTGAGTTCTCTTCGAGTTATCATACTATTTTAAAAAAAAGACGCAAAAGAGATGCCCGCTAGATTGAAAACCCAAAAGGGCGGTCTAGGCAAAAACCAGGGTGCGTCACTAAGAAAAAAAATCATATCAAAGGACAAAGGGAGAGTATTCTTCAACCTTCTTCATCGAACATCATTCGATCCTCTTCAAATCAAATCAGCAAGGAGAGTCTTATTTGATCATCTTCAAATCAAGAGAGCAGACTCACAAGCTTGTTCAAAAAGTCATCTACCACTTGCAAGCAACTTGGGACTTGAGACAGCAAAGGGCCTTAGACATAGGGTCATTACAACAGTCGACAGATTTGTAGTCGTTTGCCTCCTAGAGACATGATTCAAAGGAGAAGTAAGAATGAAGATTCACAACAGGCCTAGATGTGTTCAAACAAGGTTACTCATTGAAATTCAGCCTTGCAGACTAGCAACAGATTCTGCAAAACCCGATTTGGTCCCAACTTGTCAAACACAAGTTCACTCCTACAGTTCACCCATCTCAAATATCGATCCATACAAATGTCCCTACATTTCCATATTCCATATACTCATACATAAACTCACCATCAAAATGACCAACCAGCCATTTACACGAACAGACGTGAGCACCACCACGTAAGTTCAATTAAACAACTAAAATCTGGAAAATCTATTTGGAATATTTTATGTGCTAACAGGTACAAAAATGTAAGAATCATTCCGGTCCATCCGAGCCCAATATGCATATATCCTTACATTACAGGAGCCGACAGAACCTCCACCTCAACCGACAACTTCAAAGTCTGTGATGGCAGCAAACTTCAAGTCCGTGACCTCGACAACATCAACAAAGTCTGTGACGGCAGCAAACTTCAAGTCCGTGACCTCGGCAACACCAACAAAGTCTGTGACGGCAGCAAACTTCAAGTCTGTGACCTCAGCATCAGCAAAGTCTGCGACGGCAGCAACGACAACCAAGTCCGTGACCTCGACAACAATGGCAACGTCAGTAACCTCGGGCGGCGCACTTCAACAACTTCATCAACAAACAGGTATCTTCAGAATTGGGTCAAGTCCTTGATTCCTCAGTATGATTTTACCTTTTCAAAAAAAAATCCCTCTTCAATTTTCAAAAATGCTTTTCAAAATGCCTAAAATAGCATTTTTAGTGTTTTGGAGTCGAACTACGTTTGGTCTGATTCTCTCTTAGAGATACGTAGGCAGCCGTGCGGCACGACCATCCCAATGTTCAGAATGATGTCTTTTCTATCGACGACATGACTTCTTCCATAAGTCTTGTCGCCGAGGGGCTCTATAGACACCCCATTCTGAACAAGTAATTCTTGATTACACTACTCTTCATCTCTCTTTTATGTTTGGATGAAAGCATATCAGTTTCGTCACGTTTCGTTAAGTTTCTAACTAACCTCATTGGTTTTAGACCTAACTGACTAACGGAACAACTGAAGAGGACAAAATGGTCATTTGACTAGTTGTCCCGCGCGGGACATTCGTGTCTCGCGCGAGATAAGCCCTCTGCAGGATATGCAGAATCACTCTCCTTCTCCATTTCAAACTCTTTTCTGGATAAAACCTTATCAATCCGGACATCCAATCACAATTGAGTTTTGGAACCTTCCTTGAGTCTCCTAATCTTGGTGATCAAGTCATCCATCCACCTATTAAACCCCTATAAATACTTGATGGCTTTCAGTATTTCAAAGGTCCCCGATCCACGATCGAAAACACATAACACACACTATTTGTTGGTTTCTCTCCCTGAAAGACTCCTTCAAATCACTCACAAACAACTCCTAAAATCATCTATCAACCACGTTGATTGACGAACATCAAGGCTCAAGCCTAACATCAAGGCTAAGCTCTGCCCAAATCATTCCTCGACCAAGAAGACACCTTAGAACCACGTTCTAAATCAAATACTCCTTAAACACTAGGTAAACTCCTACACTTTTTTATTCTTCTTCTCAACCTCTCTATTGGCTTTTAGAGTAGTGTAATCACATCAAAAGGATTAGCCTAGAGTCCCTTCAATCCATGGAGGCGATCTCGAAGCATACAATCCGACATTCCTAATAAAAAATTTGATTAGGGTTTTCTTGTTCTTATTTATTGAAAATATTGATAATACTCAATTGGCAAGACCGATCTACGGATTGGGTGGAATGGGTGCTCCTCGACCTTCCCATTCCATAACTTAACCCCCGAACCCTCAAATCTCTTTAAAATCAAAAAGATTTTTCTTATTGTTTTCCTAAATAAATAATAAGTGGCGAATCTGTTATTCAAAAAATATCAACGCTACAATTCCTTGTTTGAGTAGGATTAGGAAATACTATTATTTATGGGTTTCTTACTTAGATTAGGTTTTGGACTTGAATGCCTATATAAACCAAGTGATGGTCATAATTATTGTGTGCTAGAGAATTAGCCAAAAAGAATCTGTGAGATCTAGAGTAGGCATTGGTAGGTATTTGGGGTATCTTTAGGGTCATTTCATGGATGACCTAAGTTATATCTAGGGACTGTATTGGTGTTGTGTATTTACATAGAAAAAGTGATGACTACATAGGGGAGTCCATGAGCTTTGATTGTAACACCACAGGTTATGATGTTAGTGAATATACTGACTTGTTAGTGTCCCCAGATGTAGTCCAATTGTGCAATAAACTGGGTGAACAAATTTTGTGTTTCTTGTCTTTTTGTTTATTTTCATATAGAGGTTACATGCATGCTATCTCTTCCTTGTACAATTGATATGGGACGAGTACTGCTCGGGGACACCAATTTTTCAACAGAGGGAGAGAGAGAGAGAGAGAGAGAGAGAGAGAGAGAGAGAGAGAGAGAGAGGGGTGTGAGGGTTGAGGTTGAGAGAGAAAGTGTGTGTAAGTTTATGTTTGAATCATTACTGTGTGTGGGTGGGTGTGTTTAGAGAGATAGAAATCTATAGTATAAATTAGAGTGGTGTGCTACAGTACTATGAATAGTTTCAATGGCCAAATTTTCCATTTTGCCCTCACTATTTTGTCCCTTTTCCATTTTGCCCTTAAATTTTTTTTTTTAAATTAAAAAAAAAAATGACACGGGCTTAATTAAAAAAAAAAAAAAATGTGCCCTCGGACACGAGCTTATTCTATTCTGTGATAAAATGAGGTTGAGAGGTTTTTTTGGAATATAAATGAAATATTCAATAGTCTTATATGTCTTATTGGTTCGATAGGAGGGGCCTTTGAAATTAATACTTTCTAAAAAAGTCAAACATGTGAAGGACTTAAAACTAATTTCATTGAAGAAACTATAAAACGAAAGCTCATGTTAAAATTCTTAAAGTTTGAGGTTACACGTTAAAATCAATTGATGTTAATGGGAGAAGCTTATGATCTTTATATGTTATAGGCAAGTTTTGTCGGTTCCCAACGTGGGATAATGTTTCTAACACGTTCTCTCACGTGTAGTCGGGCTTTACCAAAAGATTACAACGTAGACTTGTTAATCAGGGCGCGTAGCAACATCGTGGACCATTGGACCTGCACGTGTAACGGACCTGCTTTGATATCATCTTAATGGCTGAGGTTTCACCTTAAAACCTATTGATGTTAAGGGAAGTAGATTAAGATCTTTATATGTTATATGCAGAGTTTGTCAATTCCCAATATAAGATAATGTCTCTAACAACAATAACATAGGAAATATTAATTTGCCCCAACATTTGTTTCTCATGCTTCCATCTTTCTCATTTTGGTTATCATTAATAATTTAGAGTAATATTTTGCATTATACAGTATCAGTTATTGCAAACAGAGTAAAAATCAAGCTTTCTTAAAGCTCCAAGAAGATCAAACGAATTTATGAAATTATAAATTTATAAATAAAACAAAGCAAATATTATAAGTTACAAAAAATATATATGTTATTTTCATGAGTAAGATTAAAAAAAAAAAATCAATCAAACTATAGTCTAGCTATTTCAACTGATTTTTGAAGGGCACCCAGAAGGCTCTTCATGATCCTTGGTTCTCCAGGAGGTGATTGATCTTTCTTGGTTCCGTTTCTTATTGCTCGGAAAATCGGAGCAGAACCATCTGTTGCTGGAAATACTAAACAATCTATATACACTAACACCTCTGTAGTCCCTGCATCCCCAATTGTAATGAATCCAAGTCTAGCTCCGCCCGCAATTTTATCAACCTGTTAATCAAACTTTTGAACATATGAGAAATAGAATGTCGGAAAAAAAATTATGAGTATTGACTCATAAAAGAAAGACATCATCAACCATTGTAGTTTTCTTAATCCGCGATTTTAACCATCGTTGTATTTTTTTTAGAAATTTAACCATTGCAATTCAGATATTTGCACTCATTTTCCCCAATCATAGGGATAAATAAGGCATTTTTTTAACAAATTTAAACATTGTACTTTAGTTTTTTTTTTTGGGCTAGTGAGTGTTTATCTAACGTAAGTAACGTATGATGGTTGAAAATGTCGATATGTCTTAAAAAGAATGGAAAAGTTGAATAAAGATCACTAACCTTTAGAGGCACAGGAAGGGGTAACATTGCACCTTGGCATAGACTGTTTGCCCACTGTTAAATATAGACAATCAGAAGGATGATTAAACTGTGTTTTAACAGCCCAAAGCTACGTCCGTTAAAATCTTAACATTTGATCGGTACAATAAAGTTCAATTAAGTTGACAAAAAAAAGATAAATTGGAACAGTTTTTGGAGACAGAGGGAGTTTCTTATTGCATGTACTTTTGTGTATAAGGTGTTCATTCGAGTCTAGATCGAGAAATAACATATTGTGACTTGCCGATGAGCCTTTGGTTTATAGGCCCTTGTCTTCTCTCGAGAAGGACTTGAACCCTCCTCCCCTGTATTATATTTAAAATCTCATAATTTAGCATGAAAAAAAAAACATATTGAAACTTACATGTATTTGATTTGTTTGACAAACTTTCATAAATATTTTGTCCTAACCAAAAACAAAATCTACAAAAATTACATATGGCTATAAAATTTGGATCCATCTATTTTATAAAGTCTCATTCAGAGTCCAAATACCTTCAATTTCAATAAAGGTAGTGTATTATTTAATGACAACATAATGCAATGTACTTTCTAATTTTGTTACAAATAATGCAATTTGGTTGCATTATTTGAGTCAAAATTGGAAAGTACGTTGCATAAAAATAGTACGTAAATTACATTATTTGTAACGAATTGATAAAGTACATTAAATTAAGGTGTCACTAAATAGTGCATTGAATTGAATTGATTGTAAAAATCGTAAAATTAAGTTACATATTTTGGTTATACCAAATATTATGTCCTTCCATCCATTTTAAACAAAGTATTTGTAGTTGAGTTGTTAATGGAAGGACCCAAATATACTTTTTTGGGTCGGAAGGAAATATACTTTTTTACACCCATAGACAAATGCAAAGAATGGGATTTGTGTATTGAAATCCAGGAACTCGTCTAGAATAATTGCAAAATTAATGTATCAGAAAAGGACATAATATTTATAGAAAGTATTTGTAGTTGACTTGTTAATTATTTTTAAAGAAGTAGTATTTCCTCTATTTTACAATAATGTTTCGAGTTTTATTAGACACATAAAATAAAATAAAAAGTAAATGTTGTGAGTATAAGAAGTAAAGTAGGAGAGAGAAAGCTGGTAGAGAGTTTTTGTTATGAGAATGAAACATGAGTCTCATTATCTATTTTAAGTAATAAATCAACTAAAAACCTTATTATGAGACATACCAAAAAAGAATAAAAAGAAAAATAAAAACTTTATAACGGGACTAAGGAAGCAGTATAATTTTACTTGTGTGTACCTTGAGAAAATTGTACTACATACTAAATTATTTTCTTATTTGGAAACACCACAATTATTTTACGACAAATCAATAAAAAAAACTTTTATTATTTGTAGGAGTGCAACAGACCCCTACGGTTGGTGATGGCCAAACGGGCTGGCCAGTAACCGGCTCGGTCCGTACGGACCAACTCGCAGGCGGGTTAAAGCGCGTAAGCCCGTGTGATGAAACGGACCTAAACCCGGCCCGATCGGTCCCATTTCAGATGTCCAAGCCCGTCTATTTGGCCCAAATGCGAAGATCCACAGGCCAAACGGGTTTTTTTATTTTTTTTTAATCAGAAAAATCAGAAAAAATCAAAAAAAATATAGAAAAAATAAAAAGTAATTTAGTATTTAATAAGCTATTTTTAAAAATATAAAATCATTATACATATGAAAATTAGTTATTTTATATAAAAATAATGATAAAAAAACTAAACAAATGAAAGTATATAAAAGAAAAGAGGGACGGACGGACGGACTACCCTCTATTTTAATTTTATTTTTTAAATTTTTTATTGACTAGGAAATAATATTTTAGACTTTTTTTTATTTCTGGTATTTTTTACAAATAGGTATATAAAAAAAGATAAAAAAAAAAAAACTAAACAAATAAAAGTATATAAAATAAAAGAGGGACAGACTACCCTTTATTTATTTTTATTTTTTATTAATTTTTTATTGACTAGAAAATAATATTTTAGACTTTTTTTATTACTGATATTTTTTACAAAAATGTATTTAAATAAAGATAAAAAAAAAACTAAACAAATGAAAGTATATAAAATAAAAAAGGGACGGATTATCCTTTATTTATTTTATTTTTTATTAATTTTTTATTGACTAGAAAATAATATTTTAGACTTTTTTTATTACAGATATTTTTTACAAAAAGGTATATAAAAAAAAGATAGTAAAAAACTAAATAATTTAAAGTATATAAATAGAGTTATTAATAATATTAATTACTCAAAAGTGAGATAATTTTTTTTATTTAATAATATATATGCAAATAAAATGAGATAGTTAAAGTAACTCTTTTAATTTAGTTCCTATTTTTGTCAAAGTTTTTTAGTCGTGCGTTTAACGTATGGGTGTTAGACTAATTTGGGCTAACGACTCTAAAATGCGCTTCTTAGGAGGCAACCCAACTAAGTAACATATATTTTGCTTTCTTTTATTTTTATTGTGCCGTGTCAACCCTTTAACCCAATGCATGCTTCTATTTGTTTTATGCATAGATAACATAGCATGTTTTGAGTTTAGGGTAGGCAATGTTTGTTTTTTGTCACTCTTTGTGAGTCTCTCCGAGTTTGTGGGTTTAAAAGGGAGTGTAAATAGTGTCACCCTAAAAAAAATGAAAATTATAAAAAAAATTGTTATTTTTCATATTTTGTAATGTTAAAGTCTATGATGATTTGAGAGTATTTTAATTGTGAATATTGAGTGTTATTATCAATATGAGGATATGATTACATTGAAACATGTGAATTATGATTATTTCACCTTTCAATTTCATGTTATTTTCTTGATCATTGTTACCAACTTATTAGATCTTTATAAGATCACTTTGATATTCTCGGGGACCCTATAACATATTTGCATGACAGATAATAACACATCAATTAGGTACTCGGGAAGTGATTTAATGCTAATTTCTTTGAACCATACTTGTGAGCCTTGATCTTTTTAGTCACTTATAATAATTTCTATTAGAACCCCTTTTGAGCTTTAATAATAATAGAAATCTCTTACAAAGTGAGAGATTATCAAATACCGCGATTCGCCTTCATTTTGTACCCACATTATCTATCTCTTACACTTATACAATATTTTCTCACCTTTTCAAGAAAGTGAAACTAGGGAATGAATGAGAAATTGTGGGTTGTGCTTGAGAAATCAAGGAGTTGAGTGTAAAGAGGTCAACAAAGAAAAGAAAAGGGTTATGTATTGTATTGAAAAGAGAGACGTGCAAAATATTTAGTGCATATTATTCTTCATGATTCTTATAAATGCAAAGCAAAAGAAAAGAAAGAAAAATGAAGAAAATCTGAAGAAAAAAACTTTGCCCTCTTATTTTAAAGTGGAAAGTGACTAAAGGAAAGAAAGGAATGAGATCACTATTTGTATGAAAGTATGCAAAATTCTAAGTTTGAGGGTTGAAACATGGATTGGCGTGGGTGAGCGGAGAGATACACTCAAGGGAGGATATATTTTGAATAATTTCTAGTTTCACTTGCTTGACTTCGTATGTTTTTACCTTTATTTGTAATGTTTTACAAAGACCGCGATTGTCGCGATACATTACAAGTTATAAAGTCATATTTGATCCTTAAAGAGTAGTTGGGTTGACAGTTGTGGTTAAAAATGCATATAAGTGTACTTGTACAAAATTTTCATCTTATTATTATTGATTTAGAGCATGACACAAGTGACCCTATAAAATATCTTACTTTGATGACGACGATCTCTCATTATTCATTTATAATATCATACGATGGTGGAAAATTGTAAGTTAGATTAATCAATGTAAGTGTAATCACATTTTCATAATAATACTTGTAGATTATTTCTGTTTGTAAAGATATGAGACTATATGGCTAACAACCCTTTATATAATTAGAGAATCCCAAAAATATTTCCTTTTGTTTTAATATTTTTATATTTCGTAGTTTAGAAAAGTAGTTTATTATTTTAGTTTTTTTTTACTCGAGCACGAGTAAAAGATAAGTTTTAGGGTATTTGATGTATGTGTTTCTACTTATCCAAATTATATACTTTTAAACTTATTTGATACTCAACTTTGGGTGTTATAATGGATTTATGGAGTTTTTATAAGTATATGAAAAAGAAAGAGAAGTTCACAAATTATGGTATTAAAGAATACAAAAAGAACGATCAAAAGCGGAGCAACAAATGAGGAAAAAAATGGAAATAACAGAAGGACAATAAAGATGAAACTCTGAGCAACCAAGACCAATGGATAGTACTCGATGAGAGCTTTCCAACGATATGTGGCACGTCCAAGTCGGAGTCCGTACGAAAAAGTTAAGATTATAAGTAGCTAAATTCTTTAAATTCATGGGTTGGATGTAACATTATCGGATCTCTATGCTATAAACTTTAATTATTCCATTCAATCTTGTTCTACTTCTACAAAGTATTTTTAATTCAAGGTTTTAGAGTTACAAATTTATGTTAAAATAATTTTGGTTCTTTAACTATTTGGGTATTAATTGGATCATTAATTTTGGGTGATTAATACATTGACCACTATTTTGTTGTATGAATCTAATTGAACCCGTAATAGAATTCAAAATGATTTAGATTTATATGATTCTTGAGTGTTTAATTCGTTATTCGCATGTAATATAGCTGTAATAGAATACACAATAGGGGACCATATGCTTGCAAATCCGACCACCTAACCGTTCCAATCACTACTTTTGTGAATGAATCCTAAAATAAGATTGACATCCTTAATTATAAAAATAGCATAAAGTGAAGATATTGTGAAATCCAACCCTTGAATTCTTCTCGTAATCTGAATTTCCTCTCGTTTTTTATTGTTTCTTTAGTTTAATTGTTTTTAATTGCTTTAGTAATTAGTTAAAAACCAAATCAAAAACTTGTCTTTTTATTTTCTGTTTACTGTTGAAAGTCGAATTGTTGAGAACACAAGTCTCCGTGGATTTGATCCTTGCTTGTGCATTATACCACATCGATCACTAGTGCACTTGATAGGTTTTATTCTACTTTTCCGTTTACACCAATTAGTTTGTAGCAATATCCAAATCAAATAATTTCAATAAAGATTAAGACTCTCATCCGTATTTGCATACATCCGAAGGAAAATTTACCTTGTATGTTATTCATATACAAGGTAAATTTGAGTAAGCTTAACTATATCGCCTATTACTAGGTTTTATACTACTTGATTGTACATATTACTATATCGCCTCATCTCTTTAATTGAATATACCTCCCGTTGTAATAAAATGATAGTTTTACTATAACGTTTTATTCAATTTGAATAAGCTTAACTAAATAAAATTATGAGATATTAAAAATTGTTAATCATGCATCAATTAACAATATCATCACTAATAATTTTCACAACTTTTTAAGAATAATTAATTTTTGTGAATGCATAAATTCAATATTTTTATATATTATCTTTAACGTAGTATTGGTTATTCAAAAACAAAAAATTAAAACTAATAAAAATTATTGTCTTCATTCTTAAATGAATGTTTAAATTTTATTTATGAGATATTTTGAAAATATTTATTTTTATACTATCTAAACCTAGAGATGCATAACACTTACTAAACATTCAATTATATTAGTATAAAATGGATAGAGAAAAAAATGATGAAAAAATATACATGGACAATTTTTTTCTTTTACAATAACGATATGATATCATTTTGGAATAAAATGGACATTAAGTTAGGGATGGTGATAATTGTTTGAAGGAACATTATAAATTGGATAAAATTATTAGGGGGTGTAAGTGTATGTTAATAACTTATATTTTAACGACAAAATAGATGAAGGTTTATTGAAACAAAATTTCTTGCACAATATTTTTTATGCATTCATTATTTGTACAAGGTTTAAACTACAATGAATAAACTTATTCAAGATTTATTTTGCAATTATCTCAAATTGAATACTCTCTTTATCTCATAATAGAGTTTGAATGTATACAGATATTAAGAAAAAGTAAATGTTGTGAGCAGGCCCGTCTCAATAATTATAGGGGCCCTGTGCTAAAATTAAATATTGGGCCCGCAATATTTTAAAAACTAAGCACAAATCTATACTCCCTCCATCTTACATTTTGGGACAATATCATTTGTTATGGGACATTCAAAGAAAAGAAGTAACAATTATTATAGAATGAATAATATATAATAACAATTAAATCTATACAAAATTATGCATTTAGTATTTTAGAAATTTAGGATTTTAGAAATAATTTTACAAATTTTCAAAGGCTAAAAAATAAAAATGCAAAATTTGAGGCCCTTCAAAAAAAATGGGGCATTGTGCAAGAGCTCCTCTTGCCCCGGCTGACAACCGGCCTTGGTTGTGAGTATGAAAGTAAAAAATATGAGTGAGAAAATTAGCATAAAATAGTAAGTGGGTTATTATTATAAATATAATAAGTGATTCTCATTGTCCATTAGATGGAAAAAGTAACTTTAAAGTTTTGGATAAAAAAGTTGTTCAAAATCAAGAGCTATTTTAGATATTTAGATAAATCGGGACAGAAATTCAAAATCAAAATAATGGAAAGTACCTGAAAGAGCAAGGATTCAAATCTGACAAGGTCGGTATCCAAAGGCAATTTCATTGTTCCTAAAGAGACTCCATCTTCTTCTTCTTCTACGCTGGCAGAGGAAATTTCATTTTTCCCAGGTGATGCTTTGCACACAGCAATCAGATTAATACGGTGACCGGGATATTCGACAAGACTACAAATTCGATTGTTGAGGTTTTTGTCTCGAGTGAAAAAAGGTGACTGAAGGGAAGGAATAAATCTAGGCGATGAGATTTGGGTTTTTGATAGATGGAATGGTCGACTAATTGATGCAGAAGCCATGGCTGATGACTTTTCCTTTTCTCTCTGTGTTTGAGTGACTGTGGGTAGTTAGTGTGGGAATTGGGAAAGGATAAGCTAATATATGGTGCTGTTGTTTCAGCTCCACAGGCATCACAAAGATTTTTATTAAGGAAATGCTATTTCAGATGTGACTCACAATCTGGGCGGATTTACCCAACATTTGTGTCTAGGATGTGTTGCTTAGGAAAGCAAACCGAAAAAAAAAAAAAAAAAAAATTTTAAACGACGTCGTTTTGGTTCAGAAAAAAAAATTAGTTTAAACGCTGAATCAAATGTAAGGTTGGGAACGTCGTTACATCGTACAGAAGGAAAGAAAAAGAACAAAGAGGAAAAGAGAAAAGAAGAAAACGAACGGACCTTCCTCCTTTCCTTCGCCAACGCCGCCCGCCGCCGCCGGTGTTAAGGTGTAAGACCTCCATCAATATGGACAACCCACCCCCTCCTCCGCAACCTCCTCACAAAATCAAGAAGATTCTTTCGAATAAAAGGTAAACCCTAAAAATCTAAAATTGATTTTTATTCGAATTTTGAAATTTATTGGGTTATTTGAATAATTGATTTATGTGTTGGATACTTGGATTGGATGTTGATTTGTTCTAAATTCTACAAACTTAGTTTAATTGATTTTTTGATAACATTGGTATAGGTTGGATCAATTCTTTACGATGACTCCGAAAAACAAATCAAGCACTAGTGTTTCAATTGCTCAAGAAGAGGTAGTTGTTGAAGAAACACAAGGACCACAACCTACTAGTGCTTCAATTAAATCTCAACCTACAATACGATTACGAGACGGAGATGTGACACTACAAAATGATCCCGGGAAAAGAGAGGCAATCACGGTTTTTCATCCGGATGATGTTGAAAGAGTTAGAAGAATGTACCTCGTCAAAGGCCCGGAACAACCAATTTTACCGAAATATCCAATCACTCTCATCTCGGGTAAAAAGCGTAAATTTTGTCATGGTTTGGTTTTAGTGACTATAAAGATTGGTTTGGAATATAGTGAATCGAAAGATGCTTTGTTTTCTTTGCCATTGCTATTTGTTTAAAGATGTGAGTAAGTATGGTCGTGAAGCTTTTGTTGATAAAGATAATGATTTTAAGAGATGGTCTAGAATTGGGGAGGGACATGAAAGACATGCTAAGAGTGATTTTCATTTAGCAAGTTACACAAAAATGTACAATTTTCATGAACTCCAAGCAAAGCATTAGAACGTGTATGAACAGACAAAGCTGAACAAAGATAGATAGTGATTATGTAATGAACTTGAAAGGCGTCACCTAGAGTTACTAAATTACTTTTGAGGGCGGGGCGAAGCATTTCGGGGCCGTAATGAGGCAAAAAATTCTTAGCACACCAAGGTCATTTTCTTGAATATGTAAGTGTGTTAAGAGAGGTTAAGTAATTGACATGGAGAATTCGTAAGATGACTTCCCACTGCCATTCAAAAAAGAACTTGAGAGCATGTGCCTTTTTAACCACTTCAAAAATTTGTAAAGAGATTGGGGATGATGTATTCACTATTTTAGCCGATGAATCAGGTGATTGTTCAATGAAAGAACAAATGGGCCTTGTTGTGCGTTATGTTGATTCCAACGAAGGTGGTGTTGTGGAAAGATTTTTGGAGATAGAACATGTGAAAGAAACAAATGTCATATCAACTTAAAAATACGATTGAAGACCTTTTGACTAAGAATAACTTGAATATGTCTATGATTAGAGGTCGAGGGTATGATGGAGCAAGCAATATGAGTGGTTGTGAAAATGAATTAAGAACTTTAATTCAAAAAGAGAATCATACGCATTTTATGTTCATTGTTTTGCTCATCAGACTTCAATTGGCACTAGTTGCGGCTGTCAAGCGTAATATTGATGTGAGTGATTTTTTTGGGTTGGTTAATCAAGTTGTGAATATTATTGGATGTTCTAACAAGAGCCAAGAGTTGCTTCGAGATGAACAATTTGCTCATTTAGCCGAAATAATAGAGGAGGGTTTAGTAGAAACCGGAAGAGGTTTGAATCAACAATCATCTCACTGAGTGGTGATACTCGTGGGGTCGCACTACTGAAGACTCTTACGAGTATAATGAATTTGTATGGTCCGGTGATTCAAGTCCTTGAAACGATTCTTGGAGATACTTCTTGTGACGTTCATGGACAAGCAAGCAATTTGATAAATGGGTTACATGATTTTGGTTTTATTTTCATGTTATATTTGATGGTTGATGTTTTAGGGATTACTCATGATTTGAATTTGGCTTTACAAAGACGTGAGCAAGATCTCTTGAATGCTTTGAATCTTGTCACAGTTGCCAAATGACGACTTCAGCAGAAGAGGGATAGTGGATAGGAAGTACTCTTGAATAGTGTGGTTGAAATTTGTACGAGGCATGTGTTGTGAAAATCACGTTCTTGCGCAGCGGAATAACGGATCAAGCCTTGAGAATGAATAAATAAGATGCAACACACACGAAAAGTAAATCACACACAAAGGAACACACAAGAATGTTAACCTTGGGTTCGTTGCAACAGCAACTACGTCAGGGCGCTACCAAGCCAAAATATTCTCGCTATAATATTTTCGGATGTTTTACAATCATGCCCCATTTGTTTCTAGGCTACCACATGTATTTATAGGATACAAGAAATCAAATCCTAGCAATAAAAGGATTCCTAACTTAAGAAAGTATTCTTCTTTCTTAACAAGTCTTCCCAAATATTCTTGTCGCGAGGAATCCCAAATCGAGGAAATGCGATCAAAATAGGAAGCTGAGATCGATCCCGGAATCGTACCAAGCGCGGCCGCCCTCCCTACAAGCGCGTCCGCGCTAATATCCGAAACTCCGGCTCCTTGCTCGACAGCTCCAGGCGCGGCCGCTGCGGCCCTCAGCGCGGTCGCGCACATGGTCGCGCACTCTGCGAAATTCCTTCACGTTTGACTCACATCCCAACAATCTCCCACTTGGAGACAAACTATCCATGATACCTTTTCTTGAAACAAACAAATCTCGGTGGTGGCCGCCATTGCGTTGGTAGCGCCCGCCTCTTGTCTAGTTATCCAAGTGAGTTGAAGGCGAGCAACGCTTCAACATAACTGTCGGTTCTACCATGCTCAGAGTCTTCATTCCGAATGATCCTCCTGCACATCCCCGCTCACTTGCTTGCTAACTATCGATCACGAACAGTAGCGAATCCACGTGCCCCACACAATCACAAGCTTGGAACCTTTGTGTGTTCTTTGCAACCCATCGCATCACCGTTCTAGATCCCGCTCCCATGTTGGCCAAATTGGCTCCGTCGGCGGCCGACTTCATTACCCAATTTTCTACCAACATACCGTTTAGTGAAATTTCTCCCACCATGGCGATCTCGGCCACCACCATTCATCATTGGGATGCGCCTTCGTTTCCCAACGACTCATGTTGCATGTGGTATACAACATATTTTCCACGCCGCCACGAGCCACCAAGCTAGCTCCGCGGTTTAACTTCCATGTCCCACAACCGAAGGTCACCACACAACCCTCCTTATCAAGTTGCCTTATGGAAATCAAGTTCCTCTTCAAATCCGGAATATGTCGCACATCACGTAGCCGTAAAACAGTCCCATCCGTTGCTTTGACCCGAACAACCCCCCTTTCCAATGACCTTGAGAGGATGATCGTTTCCCAAGCGAACAACCCCAAAATCACCGGAACATACTTGCTCCATTCTTTACGCACCGGTGCATGAATGAAACGTCGAGCCCGAATCCAAAACCCACGAATCCGTTGAATCGCTCCCACCCAAGATTAATACGTCCGCCATCTCTCAAGCAACATTCAATTCCTTCGCTCGCTTCGACCGCTTCGGACAACTTCTCCTAAAGTGCCCCTTCTCCCCACAATCATAGCAAGTAATCACCTTCTTGCCACCCTTACTCTTTTCACCGACATTTAGTGCTAGCCCCGATGTCCCACCCTTGCTCTTCCTACGAATTTCTTCGCCAAGAATCACATCAACGACATCCGCAAACTTCGCCTTCACTTTTCTGTTGAAACGTTAAGCTGCTATCGCGATCGTATCCCAACTTTCGGCAAAGAAGAAAGTAAAATCAACGCTAGTACCTCGTCATCAAGCAGTAATGACCACGGAAGACAGTTGGGTCGCAGTAGATTTGAATTCACTTATATGCTTTGTTGCCGACATGCCCTCCACCATCCGTATGTTCAACAGCTTCCTCATCAGATGAGCCTTGTTCGCCGCCGATGGTGCCTCGTACATGCTCGCCAACATCTGTAACATCTCCATGGTAGTCTTCGCCTCCAAAACATTCTTCGCCACATCCTTGGTCAACGTTTGCCTAACAAGCCCTAACGCTTTCCGATCCAAGATTTCGAATTTTGCTTCCTCTATGTCCGCCGGCTTTTCTTTTAATGGTAGATACAAATCTTTGTTCCACAGAACATCCTCGATTTGTGTCTTCCAAAAATTGAAATCCGTCCCATCAAACTTTTCGATCAACACCTTATTACCATCCTCCAAAGCTCCCAAGAAATCCATAGCAAAAGACCAGCCAACCAATGATTCGACAAAACCAAGGGCTCTGATACCAGTTGTTGTGAATTACCGCAAAACCCTTTTGCTCCGATGAATTTGAGCCCCATCTCACCAACTCCTCCGACCGCGGTTCAAATCCTTTATCCATGGTTTTGACTCCACATCCCAACAAACATATCCACTGTCCGGTTTTAAAATCGGTGGTTTTTTATCGTTTACTATCGATCAAAATCGTGAACCGAATGAATCGGTATACTGGATCATGGACCGGCAGTATACAGTTCGTTTAAGTTTCATGTTTGAAAGTCGGCGGTTCATGAATCGTACTTTCTCCGTCAGATTAAGGTTTTTATTTTCCTTTTTGGTATGTCACATAAAAAATTTCTTAGTTGCTTCTCACAACAAATACTATCGACCTACTTTCTCTCTCCTACTTTAGTTTAAATACTCATAACATTTAATTTTTTTTAATATTCGTATAAACTCAAACTAGAAACCTTACTACGGGACGGAGGGAGTATATTATAAACGGTTCATGTACGATTTGTGTACACGGTGAACCGTGAATCGTGTGTGTCTATTTAGTGTATTTGTAGTGCGTCGGTCGGATGAGAAGGCCGAATTTGGGGCCATGTCATTGGATTGTTTGACAATAGTCCTTAATTTGATACACCCAACTCTCACATCAAGGGCCCTATGAAACTTAATTTTGGTACATCATTTTTCCAATATCACTAATATTCCATTGGACGCTACTTCAATTCGTAGTAAAGCAAGTTAAAGCTATATATTATCTTAAGCCATTTTACTTGTCAATTTGTGTTTTTGAATAAGATTGTTCTTTCTAGAAATGGCCATAAATGAGCGACTTTGTTAGTTCAGCTATTTCTACGGACCAATCAGTCGCACTTACCCTTTTGTCCATCCCAAGTCCCAACAAAACACCTTTTCAACACATTTTTCCAATTTCGTGAATGGATGAAGTATATTTTGATCTATAAAATTCTTTTATTGTGCAGGGCACAATTCTTTTGCTCATAACAGCTTTACTCCATCCCTCACAAGAATGTGGAGACATATCTTCAATCTGCAAAACCCCATCCCAATCTCAATTCGTGATTCTCTACTCCGGCATAATCCTAGCCACTCTAGGCATAGGTGGTGCCAGGTCCAGTACCTCAACAATGGGAGCAGACCAGTTCAAAAAACCTAAAGAACAATCTATTTTCTTCAACTGGTTCTTCTTCACGTGGTACGTCGGAACCCTAATAGCCGTAACTCTCTTGGTCTACGTTGAAGATAATGTGAGTTGGTCTTGGGGATTCGGCCTTTGCGTTGGAGCCAATGTTGTTGCCTTGGTCATTTTCTTGCTCGGGACCAAATTATATCGTCGTGTTAAGCCTGAGGGGAGCCCGTTTACGGGGATTGCTCGTGTAGTTGTTGCAACTATCAGGAAAAGGAAAGATCTGGTATCAACTGAAAATGGAGATTATTACTATGGGGATGATGCAGGAATGAAGAACTTTGTGATTACTCCACCAACAAAGAGTTTCAAGTAAGAAGATAACCGCACTTCTTTTGATTTAACATACATACTATAAGGAAGATCACTTTTCGAGACATCACACGTTAAACGCAAATTCTGAGGTTTTTCAAGTTTTTAAAAATAGTTAAAATTGTTAGTCCATCAGTCAAAACTGACAACGCATGTGAATTAGGGTTTTAATTGATGGGCTGTCTGGTAACTGACTGACTGACTGTGAGTTTTAAATAATGATTTGAAAATCATAGCTAGTAAACTAGGACTCCCAGTTTTCTTGCAAACCCATATAAAATCAGTTTTTATTGATTTAACAGACATTTTATGAGCAAAATCACTTTTTATGAGGTCAAAATGACTGATGCAATTCAAAAAATTCTATAAGAAAACAAGTTTTTTTTTTTTTTTCATTAGGATACTTAAAAATATCAATCCATCAGTAAAAAACGTCAGTTCAACCTTGCGTCAAGTTTTAAATGATGTGCGTGACGAGGTGACAGTTTTATCTGACGATCTCCCAATTTGAATTTGTAATTCTTTCAGGTTCCTTAATCGTGCAGCACTCAGAACTGAGGGAGACACCAACTCAGATGGCTCAATTGAGAAACGATGGAAACTATGCACAGTACAACAAGTAGAAGACCTTAAAGTCCTAATACGGTTCGTGCCATTATGGACAAGCAGTACATTCTTACACACCCCAATCGCCATCCAAGCCGGCCTATCCGTCCTCCAAGCACTAGTCATGGACCGTCGCATCGGACCCCACTTCAAAATCTCAGCAGGGTCCGTCCTAGTATTCGTCCTAGTCGCCACTGCCGCTTGTCTAGCTATCTTCGACCGTTTCATACGTCCCGCATGGAAGTACATCTTCGGCCGACCACTCACGCACCTCCAAAGAATAGGAATAGGCCACGTACTTAACGTCGCCAGCTTGGCAATATCAGCCATAGTTGAATCAAAGAGACTCAACATAGCCCATTCCAACAACCTCGAAAACCAAGCAGGTTTTATCGTGCCTATGTCAGTTTTGTGGCTAATTCCGCAGCTAGTCGTTGTTGGGCTTGGAGAAGCGTTTCATTATCCAGGACAAACTGAATTGTACTACGAAGAATTTCCAATGTCGCTAAAGACTTTGGCAACTGCGATGATCTCGTTGATCATCGCAGTTGCGTATTATCTGAGTACGGCGTTGATTGATCTTGTTCGGAATGTGTCAAATTGGCTGCCGGATGATTTGAATCAGGGGAGGTTGGATTTGGTGTATTGGGTAAATTTTGTAATTGGGGTGGTTAATTTTGGATATTTTCTTGTTTGTGCTTGGATGTACAAGTATCGAGTGAAAGTTGTAAGTTTAAGTTCTGCTGATTAGTGATTATGTGATTGAAATGGGAACTCGAAATGGGAAATAATTTTAATGTGTGGTTGGACTATGATTGTAATAATTTTTATTGGCTGATGATGATGATGATGGCAGAAATGTTCGTATCAGCCCAAATCAATCAACAGGTTGTATTCTGTATATTTGAATAGCCTGAAAAATAAAAATCAATACGTAAACTAAGCCGGTGCTTCACCTAATGCCTTCCGGCGTGAAAGTAAGTATTTGTGTGATATATAGAGCAAATCAATTGACAATATTTGAGAGTCAAAAATGTGTTAACAAAATAATGTGAATTATGGCTTGTATTTATAGGTGTAGAATGTAGAGTCCTTCTTTGATTAAGAAGTTGTGTGAGAGTAAGTTATAATCCTAGTTGTATTATAACTACCCACAATCCCAGTTTTGAGAATAATTAGATAATAGCATTTTGCACGTGTGGCTATAAGGCAAGTTACTCGTCATATAAAACTTGGTCGACATAATGGATGCCGAGGAAGAGAGGAGTAATTATAGGGAAGCCCATTTCCTTGTTATGGATGGTGACCGCGGAAGGTCTACTCGTCTTTCGATGAAGCCCTCATCGGCTTTGATGTATGTCTTGCTCGACATATGAGAGGGTGCCCGGTCGGCATACATGAATTTCATGCCTTAGTCAATATTTGCTCTTTTATTTCTAGGTCGACATGGTGGGAATAACAAGGAGGCACAATGAGCGAAGTTAGGGAACACCCACTCCCTTTGTTGTAATCAAGACTTGTATAAATTTATATTTTGGGCCCAATCCATTGGGCCTTACCCGGTTATTATCCACATTCGTATCTTGATTTATACCGTTACGTGGCTCACGACTTCCTAGCTTGGCTATGCCGAGTAGGAAGTGGTGCTCGACCTCGATTTAAACGGATACGAACAGGTTATTACGAATCATGAGGCGTAATCATTTATCCGCTGGTTATTACACGTTGGGGAACGCTCCCCATTATTGACGAGACATTACTATTGGGAACCTGCCATAACATTAATTATGAAGAAGAGACGGCGCTCTTTACCCGGATTTTGACTCGTACCCGATTCAGATCCGAGTATAAAAACTAAATCCCATTCATTTTTCAATCTTTTATCACTATTTGCACCCATAAGCTTGAAATTTGCATATTGCTCTTGAGTTCGTACTTTGATTTTCTTGAATCTGTGTTCAGTTCTGTTAGTGTAAAACGCAGGTGATATCCTGAATGATTTCTCAAATTCCAGATGATATCTCATGAGATATCATCTGGAATTTGAGAAATCATTCAGGAAATCATCTGATCAGATGATTTCCTGTGCTGGAATTTATATAGTTGTACATTTCTTGATTATTAATTTATGTACTAATGTGTTAATATAATATGTATAGTATATGTTATATGTCCATATTTCAGGTTGCAATATGATTGGAGAATGAGCTAGAAACGTGGAGAAATTTGGAAAAGAAAGATTTATGCATAAATAATGTTTTATGCATAAACCGTTTCAAGAATTACTGTGTCAACAACATTGAAAATGTGGGAAGACTATTTCAAAGAAGTTGTTGCTGATTCAAAGAGAGTACAAGATGGAGAAAGCTTGGCAGTACAAGGTGTTGAAGCATGGACTTGGAGAACAAGGATACGGTTGCTACAATTGAGGAATGTGGGCGCATGAAGTGAGGAACAAGCCCAACCACTTCCCCACTCTCCCTCAACGTCCAAGACAGCCCCAAGGCTGATTATTTGAGTAGCCTTCAAGTCATTGAAGACTATACATATGCTTGGAAGAAGTCACTTGAAGACATGCCAATTTCACACTTCACACCTTCAAGCATATAGAGATAGAGTTCTTTGTGGTTCGTTTCATCCATCCTCCCTTGTAATACGCACTTAATTACCTTGGTATCAAGTTGTGTGTTGGTTAGGATTGAATTCCGTTTTTTATCTCTTGTTCCATAGAAATTACATTGTAATACTTATAGGAAACATTTCGGCTTTGTAATTCATTTCATATAGTGAGTATAAAGTCTTGCCTAAGAGGCATCCTCAAGTTATATAATTTATATAACTTGAGAAAAATAATTTTGATGTTATCATTCCGCTGCAATCTCTTTTACAAAACTGTTTTTATTTTCGAAGTGTGTGTGTGCTATCCCAAGTGCTATCGTTGGTGCTGTTATCACCTTGGATATCACTTGTGTTTCTGGCCGTGACAATTTCAATTGGTATCAGAGCAGGTCACTTGACGTTACTAAGTGCTTGGTCTAGGTGTCATGGATTTTGATCCTGCAAATCCAAACCAAAAACGTCTTCCTGTTTTAGATGGTTCGAATTATGCATATTGGAAGATCCGTCTTCGCTCGCATATCAAATCAATTGATCTTCGAGCTTGGCGATCTGTAGTTAATGGATACTCTCTTCCACTTTTACCTCGAGATGAGGATGGTGATATTCAGGTTAAACCGAAAGCCGAGTGGACTAATGAAGAGATTACCCTAGCTAACTACAATGAGAAAGCTCTTAATGCTATTTTTGAGTGAGTTGGCATGCACATTTTAAAACTTGTTCAAAATAGTTCCACAGCTAAGGAAGCTTGGGATATTTTACAAAGGTTTTGTGAAGGTGATTCTAGTGTGTTTGAAAACAAACTTAGAGGTCTTACTAGCCAATTTGAAAGGTTGAGAATGGGTGAAAATGATACCATTTTCTCTTATTTTGAAAAATTGTTTGACATTGCTAATGAGTGTCAACTTCTAGGTGAACCTTTTACAAATAAACAATTGGTTTCAAAGGCTATTAGAACTCTCCCTGAGCATTTTAATATGAAGGTTTCATATATAGAAGAGGGTCACAACCTTTCTACTATGGACATCAATTCCTTAATGAGCATTTAAAAAAAAATGAGTCAAACCTTGCCGAGCAAAGTGAAGCTTCTAAAGGCAAGAGTGTTGCTTTAAAAGTTCAATCATATAGTTTATCAACTGATGAGAATGACGAAATTTTTGAGGAATTAGGTGAAGATGCTAGTGTTGCCTTACTTGCTAGGAAATACTCCCTCCGTCCCGCTCGAAGTATCCCAACTTTCCATTTTGGACGTCCCATTTAAAATGTCTCATTACCAAAAAAGGAAAGTTTTTTTACTATTACACCCACTCATTCTCACTCCTACTTTAGTTTTACACACACAACATTCTATCTCCTAACTATTCCACCCACTCATTCTCACTCCTAATTAATTTTTCATACTCACAACATTTAAACTTTTCTCTTTCTTACCTCACTTTCCTTAATTCTCGTGCAATTGTCCTTTCCGGACACTTCGGATGGGACGGAGGGAGTATAACTCTATGTTAAGAAAGTTTAACAAAGAAAATGTGCAGGTGAAGGCTAAAGAGAAACAATCCAAGGTGTACAATTCAATGCCGAAGAGGACATATCCATCTACTCAGAAAGGTGGTCCCATAAGAAGAGCATCATCATATCAATCTAGATCTCATCCAAAGTATCTTGAGTCGATACAATGTCATGCGTGCTCTGGGTGGGGTCACTACTCAAACGAGTATGCAAACACTCTAAGGAAGATGGGTAAGAACCTATGGGTATCCCTCAGTGACAATGAAGATGAGGAGACCAATCAATCTGAAGATTCAGATCAAACAGCAATGGTGGTCACAAATTGTGACTCGAACACTGACAGTGATACCCCAAGTGATATCCAAACTGTGATAGCACCTGAGATATCATCCAGCAGGTATACCAATTTTAATTTGATAAATGTTGTTTGTTTTGTGGGTTCTGTTAACATGGATGTAGGTAGTTCACAAGAGGGTGAACAAAGTAAGGAGTTCAGTAAGAATGAACTCATTTGCGGTCTTAAGGACCTTTGCAAAGATTTGCTTGATGAATGGAAGAAAGAGAACAAAAAGGTCGTGTCTCTGTCCAAAGAAGTTCAAGATTTGACTGATGGCTTGACTAGGTTGGAAATTCAACTCACAAAAAAGGATGCGGAGCTGGACAAAGTCAAGGCCAAGCTTACTCTAGCCGAGACCACATTTAAAAAACTCAACACACGAGTTCTTCCAAGCTGGATGAAATTCTTGGGTTGAGCAAACCACTCAAGGCAGGTGATGGAGTGCAGGAATCTCCATTGATATTGCTGAAAGAGCTGGAGGAACAAAGTAAGGCAAGTGATACCACGGGTGCTGACCAGTGTGTTACCACTGAAGGGATAGCATCTCAGGTATCACCTGAAGCCAGTCCAGCAACTGAAAATGACGAACAGTCTGATGATAATGCTGATGTGCATGGAGATTTAAGAAGGGATCCACCAGCTAGGATCAGAAGAGATCATCCCTCTTCTCAGATTATTGGAGAAGCAAATGAAGGGGTACGAACAAGGAACAATGAGCCTTTTAGTTGCCATGAAATGGTGAGGTATGTGTGCATGTCCACCACATACCATAAGGTAATATTCCTGTTTTGTTTCCTCTTTAGAACCCAAAAATATTTCTGAAGTTTTAAAAGATAATTTTTTGATACATGCCATGCAAGAGGAACTTGAACAATTTGCTCGTAACGAAGTTTGGTGTTTAGTACCACGTCCCATTAACACTAATGTAATTGGTACAAAATGGATTTTCAAAAATTAATCGGACGAGCAAGGAAATATTGTTCGAAACAAAGCCCGTCTCGTTGCTCAAGGTTACACACAAATCGAAGGTGTTGACTTTGATGAGACCTTTGCTCCCGTTGCTAGAATATAATCTATAAGACTCCTCTTGGCAATAGCTTGTTATCTAAAAATTACCTTGTTTCAAATGGATGTTAAAGCTGCCTTTTTAAATGGTTATTTAAAAGAAGAAATTTATGTTGAACAACCAAAAGAATTTGAAGATCCTCATCTACCAAACCACGTATATAGACTTGATAAAGCCTTATATGGCTTGAAACAAGCTCCACCTGCGTGATATGGTCGCTTAACCTCTTTCTTACTTGAATATGGTTTTACAAGAGATGAAGCAGATAGGACTTTATTCATTCTAAGACATGAAAAGGAAACAGTCATTGTTCAAATCTATGTTGATGACATAGTCTAGGCTCTACTTCTCAAACTTGTTTAAAAGATTTTGTAGAGGCTATGACGTCACATTCGAAATGAGCATGATTGGTGAGTTAACATTCTTCTTAGGCTTGCAGGTGAAACAATCTAGTGAAGGGATATTTATTTCTCAAAGCAAGTATGCAAAAAGCCTAGTGAAACGGTTTGGGTTGGAGGGGGCAAAAAGCTCTAAGATTCCTATGTGTTCGTCTCTTAAACTTGGTAGATACCAAGTAGGTGGGGATGTTGATCCTACTTTATATCGTTCCATGATAGGTAGCCTTCTCTATCTCACTTCTAGTCGTTCTGATATCATGTTTAGCGTGTGCATCTCTGCACGTTATCAAGCCAATCCTAAAGTCTCCCACCTTTATTATGTCAAAAAAAAAATTAAATATGTTTCGGGAACAAGCAAATTAGGAATTTGGTTTAGTAAGGATACTAACACCAATTTGGTAGGCTTTAGCGACTCGAATTTGGCGGGGGATATGGATGATAGGAAGAGTACTAGTGGGGGGTATTTTTACTTGGGTAACAATTTAGTTTCATGGTATAGTCGTAAACAAAACTGTGTCTTTCCACGGCTAAATCTGAGTATGTTGCAGCTGGTAGTTGTTCACAACTTATTTGGCTAAAACATATGCTAGATGATTATGGCCTTGAGAGTAATTCTTTGACTATGTGCTGTGATAACTTGAGTGCTATCAACATTTCAAAAAATCATGTTCATCATTCTCGTACTAAGCACATCGATATACGTCATCATTTTCTTAGAGATATGGTAGATAAAGGCCTAATTAACATTGATCATATTGATACTAAGTATCAACTGGCTGACATCTTTACCAAGGCCTTAGAGCACGAGAGATTTTCTAGCTTGAAAAGATCTCTTGGTCTTTGTAATCTCTGAGTCTCTTTGTCAGTGCTACCCCAGGTGATGTTATCACTCAGGGTAACACTTGTATATTAGTGTATTCTTTTTTCTTTTTTTTAAATGATTTTATATTCTTTTAATCTGGTTAGCTTAGTTCTGACCGTGGCACATGCTGACCTTTTTGTTATGGTAGGTGTAAGTACCCCAATCTGGATCACCCTCTTCCGAGCTCCCGGGAAACACCGCAGACTCACTCAAACGCAGTCTTGAACACCCGGAACCCTCAAAAAACCCTCCAAACCCTTCAAAAACCCTCAAAGGCCCAAAAAATCACCAACCAAACCAAGGGGGGCCTTTCTGGGACAAACAAACACAGAAGGAACTTGTGGGAATTATGCAGAAACTGGGAAAAGCATGGAGGTCCGTACGGACCTCTTTGCAAGCCAATAAGGTCCGTACGGACCTTCTTGCTACCAACTCTCATCATCACAGAATCCCTCTAAAGTCCACGAGATTCCCCCAAATCAGGGAAAACCAAAATTTTAGTTTAGCACCTAGGTCCGTACAGACCTTCTTGCACAAAAATTTTGACTATAAATAGAGGGCTCCCCCTCCCTCATTTCACACACATACCTCTTCTCCTCTCTCCCTAGGCCTTCTGGCCCCCCCTCTAAGTCCTTCCGAGGCACTCCCGGCCCCTTTCGGATCCTTCTGAGGCCTTCCGAGCTCCCTTGTGGTGCCTCGAAGCCTTTTCGAGCGCTCTCGAGATGCTCCCGCGCTGCCCCGAGGTACTCTGAGGCCCCTCTTGGTACTCCGAGGCCTTGCCTGGTCTTTCCCGAGGCATCCCGGCTCTTTTCGAGTCAAACCGGCAACTCGGACGCACGCCGGAACTCTGCCCGAACGCAACCGACGATCCCGACGCACGCCGAACCTCTGCCCGAATCCAACCGACGATCCCTGCGATCCCAACGCACGCCGAAACTCTGTCCGAGTGAACACCCGACAATCCCGAGGCACGCCGAAGCTCTGTCCACAGACAACCGGCACATCCCAAAGCAATCCCGGTCCGTCCCGGAACACTATTCCATCCTCAAACACTATTCCCCAGCGGAAGACAGACATGAACCAACATTGGTAAGGCTTCCTTCCATTACTATTTCAATACATTTCCATACGTAGTGTACAATGTAGACATCCGATACAGCATACATTTTTAAATGCACATACACACACACATACATAACATTTAAAGAAAGAAGGGGTGCCGAAAGACTCGTTTTTACGAGGCTACTCGGGTGAGCTCTAATATTCTAATATTCTCTTCCCGAGGAGTAACCTGACCTCCGAACTCAAAAATCTCATCACATAAAAACAGTTTATTATTATTTTAAACGGATGCCTTTTTTCAATGTTTTGGGCTTAATCAAAACGGCGTGGCGACTCTACAAGCAAAAAACACAGCGAGACACCTCCCTCCAATGCAAAAGTGAAATGCCAGATGCCGGGGCGCGATTGCGCTGCCTCTCGGATCCGGGCAATTTCAGTTGGCGACTCCGCTGGGGAATCATTTTGTTTTAAAAAAACTTTTAAACAAAAACAAAAGATTTTTAAAACGATGATGAGGGTCAAACTTTCATTTTACCCCTTTCTTTAACTGTTGTGTGTGTATGCATGTGCTTTACTTTTTATTTTATAAAAAAAAATACAAAAAAAATGCATCAATATACATCTGTGCACATACAAAATTCTTCAAAAACTTCTGTTTTACTCAGAAAAAGAATTTTAGAGACCGCACACTACTCGCACTGCTGCCTCGGTACACTGCACACTACTCGCACTGCTGCCTCGGTACACCGCACGCTACTCGCACTGCTGCCTCGGTACACCGCACGCTACGCGCACTGCTGCCTCGGATACACTGCACACTACAACCCTCAACCCGGGGTGGTCTCAGTTGCAGTCCGTTTGGTCATCCTAGGCCTCTTGGATGCGCACGGGATCATTCCAAACATCCCATCCTAGCCAAGTGTCAACCCTGCACGTTTGAGTCTTGAGTCACACTCTGCCCAGACTCGGTTGGTTTTTACTCAGTCCGTGTCTTACAGCCTGGATACATATTCCATGCCGGCCATTTTCTGAGTCGAAGCTTGGAACTCAAGATCCCTTGTGCAAGCAAAGCGATGAAAGGTCATGCTAAAATCTTGACCTGATCTTGATTTCCGAAGCTACACCCAGACGATGCTCCGTCTCGGATATACATCCATGCCCACATGACACCATGTCATCAAGCCTTTAATACGTCAGCCATGAAAATATGACCTAGCCAACGCCTAACGTCACAGATCCCTTGCGCAAGCAAGGTAAAGAGAGGTCATGCCGAACTCTCGACCAGATCTTGACTCAGGTGCCGGCTCGGCTCACTATTCACATGGCCGACACATTAAAACGAACATGACAGGCTCGGTCCTTAGGTTCGATTTTTCTTTTAGGCCGGTGGAAACCGCTTGCCCTATAGGACCCTCGCCGGGCTACATCCACCGGGATGTCGAAATACAGGTGCAAAACGAGGGGCTTATAGCCGCACCGATGGTCTCCACTGACCCAGGATCTAGCATAGTTGCGAAAAAGAAGAGCAATCTTTTCCAACCTACCTAGGATTCTGAGAAAACACTGTTTTAAGTAAATTAAAACAACAAAAAAATATAAAAGCGGAAACCGCATGTCACGTGAGCTTTCCCCCTTTTATCCTCAAAGGCCTTCCCATGTCTAAACCTTACCTGTCACCCCCTCCAGTGAACCGAGAGTGATCGAGAGTACCCGGGAACTACTCTCCCAGTGTCAAAGCTGCAAGGTCCAACATCCTTCCTAGCGCAGTCACTAGGACAGTCCGTCAACTCCCCATGGCCAAGTCGGTGGATAACGAAGAGGAAAACGGGACCTTACCCCCGAGAAATTTCCCAACAATGGAGGAAGTTTGGCAAGTCCTCATGGCTCTTGAGAAACGCCAAGGCGAACAGCAAGCCTGGATCGAAGGTGCCATGCACCATCTTGGAACACTAGCCATTCCCCAACCACTTGAGACTGCCAAAGACATACCCGCTCCCGTAGCTCCTAGCGTCTCTCATTGTATCCCAGAAGTCAACCTGCTGCCCTCGTACGAGCCATGCAGCTACGACATAAAGCCGCAAGACCCCCCGGGGGAGGACGTGTCCGGTCAACATCCTGAGGTCCCGATACCACCGCCGAACAACGAACATATCTGGTGGGACGTCTGTGACTGCACTGCTTGTCTAGAAAGGGATTTCCAAGATGAAATGAACGAGGATCGCCCTCGAAGAAAGAAGAAACCCTCTTCTCAACAAAAACTGAAGAAGAGATATGAATCCGACGACCCCACAGTCGGAACCCTTGGAGAACCATCGGGAAAGTTTGACTACTACGTCATCTACTCCAGCAAATCTCCTCAGTCTAGCTCTGCGCAAGGCCACGACAACGTTTGCTCCATGATCATCTGGGACGAGCTCCGTATCGCCACCAATGGCCCGAGGGTCCAGATACCTCAACCCCTGTCTTGGGAAGATCTTAAAGCCACTGTTGATGCTACAACAAAAGCAATGACGGTAAACGAACTGAAATGCGCAGTATGGCCCTACGCCAACCAAGGCCCTCTCATTACAGAAATAGGAGAGACGAGCAAAGCAGCAAAGCCAGAGGTGAACGTCCTGACGCGTTCCGGTCAAATCCCGATGAATCCTCCACGAGCAGACAAAAGGCCAGCCATGCCTGATCCTCGAACTGAAAAGGGGCCCTACGCCAAAGAAGCCGAAACCCTTGACCCGAAGGCTGAAGATCCTGTTTTAACTCAGCTCAAGCGTACTCAGGCTAACATTTCACTCTGGTCCTTACTCACTTCCTCTTACCCGCACAAGCTGAAGCTAGAGGAAAGCCTGGCCCAGACCATGGTACCCATCACCGTGACACCAGATGAAGCGGTTCAGATGATCGGCAACATTCATTACAGCAACATCATCACGTTCACGGAGCTCGACCTCCCAAAATTTGGGGCTGACCACAACGAGCCTCTCTACATAACAGTTCAACTTGACGAGCGCCATCTTCCTCGGGTCTTGGTAGATGGGGGATCAGCCATGAACGTTCTTCCATCCAAAATGATGGATTTGCTAGGGATCAAGACAACTGATCTGAAACCCTCAACTCAGACAATCAAGGCATACGACTCAACGTCTCGCTCAGTCTTCGGAATAGCCACCCTGAACCTGTGGTTCAGAAAGCAGATGGTCCCGACCGACTTCTAAGTCATCGACATCCCGATCAAATTCACTGCCATCTTGGGACGCCCTTGGCTCCACCAGATCAATGGGGTGGCATCCACCCTCCATCAGTGCGTAAAGTTCATCCAAGGAACGGACCTTACCATCATCTACGGTGATAGCATAGCCACCGAAGGGACCGACACGAACGGCGTCCCGGTCCTGGAGATCAAACACGACAATGACGGCATGATGCTGACAGGATTCACAATCGAAAGCCCGAAGGCCCAGGTGTGCCACATAGACCTGCCTTTGATCTGGGACCAGATCCCTCCCCCAATGAAAATGATGAAGCGCATGAACTACATCCCAGGGCTTGGTTTGGGAAAACGCCATCAGGGTACCCAACAAATCATCGAGGTCAAGGAACAGAATACCCTCCATGGCCTGGGATACATTCCTACTACCGAAGACGTTGCGGAAGATAGAAAAGCTGCACGGAAACGCTCCGCCAATAGCAAAAGAGGCTTGCACGCAATCTCCGATCTCCGCCCTTACAGCTTCGACATGACCAAGTACTTCACAAAGAAACCCAACAGCTTGAACGAAGACACAGAAAAGGGAACAGAGTTGATCAATGCCAAACAAAGCTGGCCGACAACCATGGACAAGCTAAAGCAGAACCTTGCAAGATTCAGAGGCCTCAAGGCAAACCCAGTCAGAAGAGCATTTCTCGACGCACCACCTCTGCCGGGACCCACGACCACCACTATTCATAATGAATTCTGGTTCAGGAAAAGCCCCTCTTTGGCAGAAGAACTAGAAAAACTCTCTGTCAACACCCCTGCCCCCAACAAACGGGACGAGTCTGCATTCGAGCTAGCAATGCCCAAGACAAGAGCGGAAGACTCCGCAGACGATGCTTGGAGCGAGCCACTGCTCCACCAGCTCTTCAGTGAAGAAATCAAGGCGCCAGACCTAATCGATTTTGTTTCTGATAACTCTATGATATCCATGATCGGGAACGGCAACACAAAGCCCTTCAACCCCCGCCTTCTATCAAGCTCATTGCCACTCAATAACTGGGCCACCTTCTCCGCCAGCAAAAAGGACATGATCGAACAACTTGGTCTGACCCCTCGAGTCCTAGAGTCCAGTGTCAAAACTCATCCTAAGTCCATTATCTTTGAATTCGAGTCTCTCGAGTCATCTGATGGCCTCACGCTAGAAGATTATGAACTCATTGCCAATAATGTATTCCCATATGCTCTTAATGAATGCTTCGATCTTTCCGAGTATCCTCTCATTGCATCTTTAACAACTGATAAATTAACTAACACACAAACAGTTAATAACGATTCACTTGATAAAGAAGCAGACACATTAAACGAACAATACATTAAGCACATCTTTAAGCATGTTGTCAAACGGGAGAAAAACCGGGCCCAAGCTGCCGAGGAGGTTTTAACCAAAGTGAATTTGGGAACTGCTGAAGAGCCAAAAGAGACGCAAATCGAAAGTTTCTTCATCGGCACAGAGCAAGGTGCATTGACTGCACTGCTCAAGGAATTCGTGGACGTGTTTGCTTGGTCTTACCGAGACATGCCCGGATTAGATCCAAACATAGTCGAACATCGGATTCCCTTGAATCCCGAGGCCAAGCCCGTCAAACAAAAGCTACGCCGAATCAAGCCAGAATGGTCTTTACAAGTCAAGGAAGAGATCGAGAAGATGCTCCGCGTCGGCTTCATCAGGGTGATCGAGTACCCTATATGGCTCTCCAACAAAGTCACGGTCACTAAGGCCAACGGAAAAGTGCGCTACTGCTTGGACTTTCGAGATCTCAACAAAGCAAGTCCCAAGGACGACTTTCCACTACCAAACATTGACATGTTGGTAGACACTACAGCCAATTTCGAGGTCAAGTCCTTCGTGGACGGGTTTGCCGGCTACAATCAAATCAAGATGGCCGAAGAAGATCAAGAAAAAACAGCCTTCACAACCCCCTGGGAACCTACTGCTACACAGTGATGCCGTTCGGACTAAAGAACACTGGGGCCACCTACCAACGGGCAGCAACCGCCCTTTTCCACGACATGATCCACAAAGAGATCGAAGTGTACGTCGATGACATGATCATCCACTCAAAGGGATCAGATGGACAACACCTCACGGACCTGAGAAAGTTCTTCGACCGCCTCCGGAAACACTCAATGAGGTTAAACCCTGCCAAATGCACATTTGGGGTCAGCCGAGGCAAAGTCTTAGGATACATGGTCACCGAGCGAGGCATCGAGGTTGATCCTCAAAAGATCAAGGCCATCATCGAAATGAGACCACCACAAACTCAAACAGAGGTGAAGAGCTTCATGGGCCACTTGCAGTACATCAGCCGCTTCGTCAATCAGTTGACCTCCATGTGCGAGCCAATCTTCAAACTGATGAAGAGAAATGCCGACGTCGAATGGAACTCAGAATGCCAAGATGCCTTTGAAGAAATCAAGGCGTACCTTATGAGTCCTCCGATTCTCTGTCCTCCCCACGAGGAGAAGCCACTGTTGCTATACATAACTGTGACCGACACCGCAGTCGGAGCCATGCTCTGTCAAGAAAAGAAAGAGTCACGAGTCGAGAACGCCATCTATTTCGTCAGTCGAAAGTTTCAAGGCAGCGAACTCAACTACTCAGCCCTCGAGAAAACCTGCGCAGCTCTAGTATGGGTCGTCGGAAAATTACGACACTACATGCAGTCGCACACGGTGCACTTGGTCTCCAAAATGGACCCAGTCAAATACCTCTTCGACAAACCATCTCTGTCAATGAGACTCGCCAAATGGTCTTTCTTCCTGGCAGAATTTGACATCAAGTACGTGAACCAGAAATCAATCAAGGGACGGGTAATGGCCGAACAGCTGGCTGACTTCCCAACCGATGAAGCTCGAGGTCCTGAACCACAATTTCCAGACGAAGGAATCTTCGCACTCGAAGGCGAAAATCGATAGCAACTGTTCTTCGACGGAGTAGACAACAAAAGAGGAAACGGCATCGGTATGCTCTTGGTCGACCCCAAGGACGAGCACACCCCAATTGCCATAAAGCTAAATTTTGAGGTAACCAACAATGCCGCCGAATACGAAGCCTGCGCCGCTGGACTAGAGGCCGCGCTCGAAAGGAACATCCAGAAACTCGAGGTCTACAGGGACTCAGCCCTGATCATCAACTAAGTTTCCAACAAGTGGAAAACAATAGACCCCGGCCTGCAAAAGTACCACGCTTGCATGGAGGACCTCATCACACAATTCGAAGAGGTCACCTTCGACTACTTGCCAAGAGACCGAAATCGGTTTGCAGACGCCCTAGCCACTTTGGCTTCACTTGTGGAAATCCCCGAGGGAAAAGCAATCAAGCCCTTCAAAGTCGGACGAAAGGAAATTCCCGCCTACTGCTGCGAGATCGAACCAGAGCCCAAGCCCATAAAAAACGGGGAAACCGCCTTCATGAACGAGGAAGGTCAATGCCGGGAAGGAGTCAAAGCCAAGAGCATCATGGCCCTAAAACGCCTCGTCTCTCACTTTGTCATCCTTGGGGACATGCTATACAAGAAACGCTACCAAGGACCGCTCCTACGCTGCATCAGCCAGGAAGAAGCAAGCGAGCTCATGAATGAAGTCCACAACGGGGCTTGCGGTCCCCACATGAACGCCAGAGCCCTGATGCAAATCATCCTTCGGATGGGCTACTACTGGATCTCTATGGAGGCAGACTGCATCCACTTTGTTCGAAGCTACGACAAGTGTCAACGATTCTCCAACCTCAATCATCTACCTCCTCACGATCTCTACTGCATGACTACGCCCTGGCCCTTCGCCACGTGGGGAATCGACGTCATCGGGAAAATCTCTCCGCCATGTAGCAACGGCCACGAGTTCGTCTTGGTAGCCATCGACTACTTCACCAAATGGGTCGAAGCCAAGTCCTACAAGGTGCTCACCTCCAAGAAAGTGGCACATTTCCTCAAGGAAAACATCATCTGTCGATACGGCATCCCGAACGAGGTCATATCAGACAACGGCTCCCACTTCGAAGGTGAATGCGGCAGACTGCTGGCCGAATTCAAGATCACGCGCCACAAGTCTTCTCCCTACCGGCCACAAACGAACGGCGCCGTGGAAGCAGCAAACAAGACCCTCGAACGGATCATCCGAAAAATGACCACCCGAGGACGCGACTGGCCCGAGAAGCTGCACCTTGCACTTTGGGGCTACCGAACATCGCTCAGAACAGCCACGGGAGAAACTCCATTCGCCCTGACATACGGGATGGAAGCAGTCCTTCCCATTGAACTGGAAATTCCCTCACTCCGAGTGTTGCTGGAAAACGAAATCAACGAAGTCGAATGGCTTTGAAGCCGACACGACGAACTGGCTCTGCTAGACGAGCGACGACTAAAGGCCATGGAACACGTCCGAGCCTACCAAAGCAGGATGGCTAGAGCTTTCGACAAGAAAGTCAAGCCCCGAGACATCAGGGAAGGCGATCTGGTACTCAAAGAAAAGCCTCCCACTCGAACCAACCCATTGGGAAAATGGGAACCAATATGGATCGGCCCTTTCGTGGTTCAAAAGATCTTCTCCGGAGGTGCCATGAAGCTGATAGACCTAGACGGCAATCCCTTCATGAATCCAGTCAACGGAAGCAAACCTCGCAGATACTTCGCCTAAAGAAGACCAATTATGCATCTCTTGGCACTCCTTGTAGTGTCGAACTACGCAGACCTGAGCCCTCTAGTTCGGGGGAACGTAGGCAACCTTAATTGGTCCGGTCTAAAAAACACACAAAAAGTCAAAAGTTTGAATGTCAATCAAGACCTCCATCAAACTACACACTTTCCAAAAGCATGCCCCCAACATCACCTTGACCAAGTCAAACGACGGCGGCAACATCAAAGGACATTCGAGGGTCACTCCACGTCAAACGACTGACCCATGTCAACTTCCAAGCCAGGGGCTTGTCTTCGCCCTCACGCGCTTCAAAAAAAAGGAGCTCGAGCAAGGGCTCTCAAAAAAAAATATAAGCTCAAGCAGAAGCTACAAAAAATGAGGTCAAGAGCCCGACGCCAACAAACAAGAGGCAAGGAAGCCACGAAAGAGACCGTCAAAATGACTTGTCAAGGGAGCACCTGTAACGACCCTAACCCTAGGCACTAATTTTAATAAAATATTATATGCTTTTAATATTAATGTTAGCTTTATGTGTTTATTTTATATCTTTGATTTCTTAAATTAAGATGAGATAATGGGGAAAATTAAATAAAGTCCATGGGGGAAGTATAATAATTGACAATAAATAAAATGTGAGTAGTTAGGCTTTAGTTTGTGTAGGGGAAAGAAGTAAAAGGTTGAAGTTCTTTCTTTAAAGTTTAGGGGCTTTAGTGTTAAAAGGTTGAAAGCCTTTAATCAATGGTCATGGGGGGACCATACCTTTCCTCCTTATTTCCCTCACACTTCTCCTTCAAAGTCCAACCTCCCCATACTTCCTTTATCATTCTCATACTCCATCCTCCTCCTTCTTCTCCTTCATTTTCTTTTACAAATTTCCATGGAAGCTACAATATGAAAGCCTTACTTCCCAAGATCCTACTAAGTCCAATTCTACTCCATTTTCAAATCCGGTTGTACTTTTGTGATTGGTGCATCTAGGAGAGTTGATCAAGCCAAGAAAATCCTTAATCCACCTCTTATTTCCTAAGGTGAGTTATTATGACCCTTTCCTTCATTAAATGCTCATGAACTCTTAATGTTGTTCTTGTTAATATGATGGTTGTTTAATGCTTTGGAACTATTCTTGGAGTTGAGAAATTGGAAATTGACATGGAATGATGTTAGGGTGCATAGAAGTGGATTTAGAGTGTAAGAAATGGGTGGAGTTAGTTTTAGAAGATTTAACTTGAAATGTGTTAGTAAAATGGGTTGGAAATCATGTGGTAAATGATCTAGGTTTATATCATTTTGGGTTTAAATGCTTTAGGATGAAGTGGTGAAATATGTTATTGTTCATGAAAGTGGTAAAGAGTAGAAGTAAATGAGTTGGGTTGGATTAGAATGGAAATCTTGAAAAATGATAGTAAATTGGGTGGAAAAACTAATTGGTAATGATCTAAGTTTAGGACATGATACCTTTGAATTAAATGGGTTAGCATTAAGTTAATAAAGTTATGAATTCCTTTTAGGTTCACCAATTATAAGGAGATTAGTATAAATCTTGGTTTTTGGGAATTCCTCAACAATATTGCTGCTGCTACCAGTTTCTGGGCCGAGGCACGAGTCGTGCCCATGGCCAATTCGTGACCACGAGTCGTACCTAGGAGGCCAAGTCGTTCTGAGTTACTTGAGGAAGATTGGCACGAGTCGTGCCCTCAGGCACGAGTCGTGCCCAGGAGAGTCACGAGTCGTGACCAAGGTTTAAGGGAGTCGTGCCCTGGGGCACGAGTCGTGCCCTGGTGCACGAGTCGTGCCCTGGCCTGGTTATGTTGCATCAACTTCAGAGCTGTTCAAACCTAATCAAACTAGAACCAAAATGGAATCTCTTTAACCTTGATTAAAGTAGAATACTCTGGCTTCACAATGACATCTTAATTGATAAAAATGGAATTGGGGAAGTACTTTAAATATTGCTTGGAAAACGCTAGGTAGCCTAGTGTGGTAACGTGACCAATGTGATCCCAACTTGGTAGATTTAACTTGGACCTTTATAGAGGCCATGTATTATTGTATAATGACTGAGTATGGTGGATTGATGGTACTTCCTTGCCTTACTTGAGTTCATATTCATTGTTTATATTATGCATAGTGTGTTGAATAATTGTTGCACTATGATATTGGTTGGACATGAGTATATTTTACCATGTGGCTACATTGTTTATCCCTTTGTGTGGATTATGTTTCAAGTAACTGTTATGTACTTGATAATGTGTTGATCAGCTGATATTGGGGGTATAACATAATACGATCAATTATGGAAGTGTGACCTAATGTGATCGGATTATGTTATATCTCGCGATCCCCTTCTGTGGCCACAGGTTGGGGTATAGCATCTGTATTGAGCCAAAAGCCTTACAGAGTTGCTACTATCTTATATGGTTCCCTGAAAAACGGGTCTTATAAGATGTGAGTATTGCTTAAGCAGCTCACCTAAGATTGGAGTATTATATTACCCAATGTTGTACGACTATTGTTCAGACGGGAAAAGGTAAACCAAGGTAATGGAAGGTGTTTACAGCTTTTCCAATGTGTTGTATGCAACTTGTTATGTGTTGCATTTTATTTGACATATTGCTGCATTCATAATAACTTGCTGAGATTTATTCTCACCCCTCTCCCTTTAATGTTTTTAGATCCTGAGACAGGCGGACCGGCCAAGTGAGGACGAAAAGGAGTTCGGATGTGGTATTTTGAATTTGTCGGGGTACGTATAGGTTGGCGTAGAAAATGTATGTTGGTATAATTCATTTAGGGAGTTTGTATTTATAAACCTTAATTCTATGTTATAACCGATATCTTTTTGTAACTAAAACAGTTTATTACTTTCAAAGTTGGTCAACTCTTTCTACATTTTGGAAAGGTGTAGAGTTATTTTGAAATGATTATGATAATGGTGTTTATGTTTGAAAGTTAAATCAAAGTTTTAAAAGTTTAGGAAATTTTGGTTAGTCTGAGGACGCTCCAGCTCGGGACACGTGTAGGTTCCGGGTCGGGGTCCTCACAGTTGGTATCAAAGCTCGGTTAGAGTTCTCGGGTAGAGTCTAGCTGAGTGAGAGTGTGTGATAACTGACGTCGAGGGTTTAATGCAGGAAATTGTTCAATGACAGAAAATGATAATGACCAACCAAAGAATCAAGGAAATGTGAGCAATATGGAGAGATAGATTTCTCCACAATCATTTGAGGTATATTACCTGTCTCCGGAGTAGGGGGTCATACTTTTCTAAATTTCCGTTCATTTCGTTCTCATGTGGCATTACATTTTGCTTTTATTTGCATAAATGGCCTAAGAGTTGCCTTATGTGCTGGAGGTTCTACTCTTATGGGAGAGTACCTCGAATCATTCTTGATTATCATGGTAATTGTGATTAAGTGGGCATGGATTGACGGTGGATGTGGTAGAGATACCAATCCGTGAATTATTGTTATATTGACCTGAAATATTTGAGTAGTTGTTGTGTTTGGGGAGGACTGTCGCAAGAAGCGATTTTCCTTATCTATGTTTGATTTGCCTCCGTATGTAGTTGAGGCGGATGAGTCATTAATTGATATTATGTCATATATGCGTAAATGTCAAAAGTAGGGCCTAAGGAATGTGAAGGTTATTTGGGTTATGTGTTATATTTGAGTAAAGGACACTTGAATTATCTCATGTACGGTGGTAAATGAATTTGTGAACTCCTAGTTGAGGTTAGGTATATGGCCTAATTAAGAGTGGTTTATGGTTGTATAATTGCGTGAGTATTTATTCATTGGTGTCTCGTGGTGGAGACTAGATATATGAGACTAGTATTGAAAGTAATAGTCTAAGTGGGATTATATGGTTTATAAGATATCGCGAGTACGAGTTCTTATAGAACTGACATATATTTGCCTTATGTGCTATAAGTATATTCTCTAATGAGAGATTGATTGTATTCTTACTACTAATTTGAATAGGAAATCAGATATTCTTGTAGGTGATGTCACCCTATAAGTTGACTAAGTGGTGTTTTCCATGTGAGTTTCAAAATGGGTTCCCATCAGGTATCATGCCAGGATATTGAGGCTTCGAGTTGATGTAAAGTACTATTTTGGTATTCGGATCCCTAGATAGAGGACACTAATTGGGATGATGGAATTGATGATTCAACTTGGGGAAATTATTTGATAAAGAAGATAATTAGCTTAGCGAATCTCCGTAAGGATAAATTAGTACTATACTTAGAAAAGATGATACTTGGTGGTTATTTATAGATTAGAGAGATCTCAAATAGGTAACTGTGAAGAATAAGTATTTGTTATCCCTTGTTGATGAATTGTATGACTGATTTTAGAAACTAGTAGAATACTCAATGGTTATTAGTGGAATTTTTCGGAGTGTTACAATTACAGTAAATATTTGCTTTAAGGATATACTTAAGACAACCTTTGTATCTAGTATGACCGTTTGATTTGTGGTTGTGTATTAGTTATGGAGAGGTAAATAGGGTAAATGTGAAGAAGTATAATAGATGTAGTTATTGGTGACTTATAGGATCAACTTCAGGGATTGGTAATATATGTATATGGTTTGTTTTGAGAAACGATTATCATTAGTTGAGAATATAAAATGAGGATAAATCTTATTGGTAGGCAGGATACTTTAGGATGATTACACCCTATAGGTTGACTTAGTTGTGTGACTCATATGAGAGATTGGTGTGATGCTTGGGAGGTATTGGCGTTATGCGGATTTTGAGTTTGTTGATGGTTATCGAGAGGTAAGTTAGTTTACACTGTTAATGTTTAATCGCAAATTGGGGATGATTGATCTATGTGAGTTCCAATTATATTTTCTTATTAGGAGATCATGGTAATTGATCGGAAACTTGATGTATACAATACGTTGTTACTAAGTACAATACCAATATCAAAGGTAGGGAATAGATGACTCAAATTAAGTAAAAGTGTTGAATATTCAACTTGAGGAATTATTGAATTGAGGATGATTTACCAAGTTTATAATCTTAATGAATGTTTTAGTGTTATTTATCGGAGATAGTAATAGTATTGCGAGATTGTGTTTTCTTATAGAGAATTTAACTAAGTATAAATATTATGAGTGGTGGCTACACTATAAATAGAAGTCAAACAAGAATATCATGTTAGAATTGTTTTAAATGTGCTTTAAAACTTTGGATTGTATATTGAACTTCGGTATGAGCAATTGTGCCCTTCGGGGATAGTTTATTTAATAAAGTCAGTGAACCGTTTTTGTGTACATTAAAATCTGGGAGTAATTTAATTATCTACCACTGGTATGGGACGGTTGTAGATAATTGGATCGCTTGAGTTAGTTTTGTTTAGCTTATCGATCTTTTGAAATTTCTTAAAGTTTTGAGTGGTTTAGTTAATTAAAACTGGTATGGGACAGTTTTAAATAAATAAACCATTCGAGTCTCATTGGATCTCTTTTTATCTATCCTTTGGAATTCTGAAAGATGTTGTAAATTTTAGAAAGACTTGGTATTCTAAAGATATAATTTGTACAGAGGCAAGTAGAAAGGCAACCTAGTTCCTCTATAGTGATTAATTATATTAAAGTTTTGATCCGAGAAATGATTTGATAAATTGTGGGGTTATTAATGTGATGGTCGCAGTAGACTCGGTTTTTGTATTGGAGTTGGATCGGCTCCGTTGTGGGCGGCCAACCATTTGATTCAGATATTGATCTGTCACTGGACCTGAACATCATTAGAGCATTGAACTGTGAAGTATGGTCGATTAATATTCCGTTTATGGAATCAGGGTCTTATTAGCATGTCCATATTTATTATTCCATGGGCAGTTGTTTAATGTTTGTATTATGAGAATGGCGGACGAGATAATTGAAATAACTCGTTTCAAACGAGTCAAGACATAAGGTGGTTTGGTCATAAATGTGAAAATAGAATATTGACGTTAGAAGATTTATTAAAATATTTAAAGTTCTAGATTGAACTTGAGAGTATTATCAAGATGGATTTTGTGATTGGGTTACCTTGGAAGTAAAAAGGAGTATGTTGTTTTATTTATAGAAAGTTGGTTGTATTTTCTACTCATTATATAGGTATATAGTGATGAGATTCTTTGATCAAGTCCTCATATAAGTTAGGGGGTAGTTTGATTGTATAAACCCCATAGTATTAAATGGATTGGATAGACATCATTTGGGAAGGTCTTTTTGGAATGTATGAATGCTATTAAGTTTAACCTTGTGAAAAATTTGAGGAATCATTACTTATTGTTGAGGATATGCTACGGGCATGTACAATGGATGTTAGTAGTCGATAGGACGTATGGTTACCAGTAGTTGGGTGCGTATAATAGCAGTTATCATTCTAGCATTAGGATAAAACCGTAAGAGGCGTGGTTCGGGAAGAAAATATCGATCTCCAATTTGTTGGGGTAAGGTTGGTGAAGCAAGGCCTAAGGTAAATTGGCGCCAAAATTTGTTAATCCATTTGAAGCTTTAGAAAAGGTTGGTGATTTGACTGATAGACTGGCTTGGAGCAGCTTATAGAGTATTTGAAGTTTTAATGTAATATGGTAATGTATTTGGTGACATAAGTTGTAATACTTTTATTTATTTATATTTTATTGAGGTCGTGAAAATTCGGGTTAGTGATATTTGTATGGTATTCTTGGAACATTAAGTTGTAATACCGTATTATTAATGGAATTAGAAATCTTGGGGAAGAATCACAACATTGAAGAGACTATTTGGAAATTGGAGTCTGAGGTATATATAAGTAACCGAGGCGGGTTGAACATTTAAGTAAGTGACAGTCAAATTCGGGACGAATTTTCTTTAAGGGGGAGTGAGTGTAACGACCCTAACCCTAGGCACTAATTTTAATAAAATATTATATGCTTTTAATATTAATGTTAGCTTTATGTGTTTATTTTATATCTTTGATTTCTTAAATTAAGATGAGATAATGGGGAAAATTAAATAAAGTCCATGGGGGAAGTATAATAATTGACAATAAATAAAATGTGAGTAGTTAGGCTTTAGTTTGTGTAGGGGAAAGAAGTAAAAGGTTGAAGTTCTTTCTTTAAAGTTTAGGGGCTTTAGTGTTAAAAGGTTGAAAGCCTTTAATCAATGGTCATGGGGGGACCATACCTTTCCTCCTTATTTCCCTCACACTTCTCCTTCAAAGTCCAACCTCCCCATACTTCCTTTATCATTCTCATACTCCATCCTCCTCCTTCTTCTCCTTCATTTTCTTTTACAAATTTCCATGGAAGCTACAATATGAAAGCCTTACTTCCCAAGATCCTACTAAGTCCAATTCTACTCCATTTTCAAATCCGGTTGTACTTTTGTGATTGGTGCATCTAGGAGAGTTGATCAAGCCAAGAAAATCCTTAATCCACCTCTTATTTCCTAAGGTGAGTTATTATGACCCTTTCCTTCATTAAATGCTCATGAACTCTTAATGTTGTTCTTGTTAATATGATGGTTGTTTAATGCTTTGGAACTATTCTTGGAGTTGAGAAATTGGAAATTGACATGGAATGATGTTAGGGTGCATAGAAATGGATTTAGAGTGTAAGAAATGGGTGGAGTTAGTTTTAGAAGATTTAACTTGAAATGTGTTAGTAAAATGGGTTGGAAATCATGTGGTAAATTGAAATTGTCAATGGCTTCACTGGAAAGAGATGTTACCGTAGATGTTACCCAACACCTTGGTTAACACACTGACGGACAGCACACACACACCAAAATAAATAGTTTATAAAAACTTTGTGCAGCGGAAATAAATAACACAAGATATAATTTTCTCAAGTTATATAAATATATAACTTGAGTGTGCCTAGATGGCGAAGACTTTATAATCAATATAGCAAAATTACAAAGCCGAAAGTTCCCTATTGCTAATACAATGATAATGCTCTATGGAACTAAATGAGACAAAGAACGAATCTTATCCTTAGCCAACACTCTCTTAAACACTCAGTGTTTAAGCTAGAATCACAAGGGAGGAAGGATATGCGAACCAAAGAACTTTGTCTCTCTTGTGCTATGGTGTGTGTGTTTGATATTTGGCCTACTTCAAATGAAACACACCTAGCCTATTTATAGCCTTCCAATGCCTTGGAGGCTACTCCAAAATAACAGCCTTGGACCTTCAGATCGTGTGAGAGGAGTGGAGAGATTTCTTGGCTTGAATTCCTCTTCATACGCCAACTTCCCTAGAATGTAGCAACCGATTTCTTGAAGCCCAAGTCCATGCTTTATCCCTTGTACTCTCTTGCTTTCTTGGTATTGTACTCTTCAATTAATCAACAACAACTCCATGACTTGGTCTTCCCACGTTTTTATTCCTTCATCAAATAATATGGACCAAGTAAACATTATTCGTAAATCTTCGTTTACGAATAATTCCTCCAACAACTTCTTCCTTGATTTTAGCATTTAATCCAGCCATATATTTAACCTGAAATATGGACCAACAAACACATATATCTTGCTAATAATATTAGACATTAGGATATAAAATAATATGGAAAGAATTATTAAATTACAAATCATTACAGTCCGGGTAACACCCAACTGCCAGTGATAGCACCTGTGGTAACACCCACAGTCTGCATTAACAATCTCCCCCATAATTTATAATTTCTTTCCAAACTCTAAAGTGCTGATCCCTGCAAGATATTGTTAGCCATCCAGAGCAACTTCATAGTTATCAACTCCCCCATAATCAAGGATTTAACAACTACAATGATTTATCACAAAAATACTAGTTATCAAAACATATTTTCCAAAATAAGTTTTCCAACTAACTAGTAACCTAAAGCACCAAAGATAAATCAAAGTTACTAAGCTACTCCATGTTCAAAACAACCCTAAAAGTTTAAGCACCATAAGCAAATAAAACAAACCACCAAAGTATTTAAAACATGTTCCAAATAAAAACATAAAAGTAAATTGTTTTTCAACCACCAAAAAATATCATCACCATAAGAGCGGCAACATCAACCTTCAGGCGATGTATTGTACTCACTCTTCTCGTTCATCATCAGCTTCATCTTCCTCCTGATCATCCCCTTCTTCATCTCCAGCATCTAAGTCAGCACCATCAGTAACATCTGCAAAGCAGACCACCGGCATCTCCAACACCACCACCACTGGACCAGCTCCATCAGCACTATCAACTCCCCCAGTTTGGGAAGAAACCTGCTGGATGAATTCATCAGTAATCTCCTTGAGCTTTGTCCAACCTTGCACAATCTCGGAAATGGTAGAAGTTTGTTTGTGGAGAAACGCCAAAACTGTGGTCTTTGGTATTGTTGGTGAAGCATTCCCCAACAAATTGTATACATTAGCAAGAACATGAGCTGCATACGTACTCCGAAAAACTTGGAGATTTCGGAGTAACATTTGGGATAGCAGATTGAGTAACACCCTTAGCGTAAAACCGCATCACTTGACCCAAATTCATTTATCTTTGACCAAGGAAGATCACCTGTGTATCTCACACTCTTGGTATTCTTCTTAGTCAGCTGGGAATCTATAGCATAGAGATCAAGACTGGGTGTATACTCATCCGACTCTTCAATGGGCAATTTTGAGATTTCAAAATTTGGAAGATTAAAGAAGGGTAAGGAAACATAGTAATGTCTTTTCTTCTACCCCACGAAGCCAAATGTTTGAAGATCAATCTACCCAAGTTCACTCTTCGATTCTTTCCTAACTTATACAAGATTTCAGCTTGTTGCAATGTCACATATTGCTCGTTAGAAGTAGGAACCCAATTAAATATGCAAAGCTTGTGAAGCACGGCAAAGAGTGAAGTGAGACGGGAAGCAAGAAAATGAACTTTGGTTTTGGGATTAGGATTGGAGGGCCATTCATGCACGACATCATGAGAGATAAACCTAGCAATTTCATCCTTATGAACAATAGGACCATCATCATCCAAATTTGGGAGTCCTAAAGTCTTGTTGATCAAAGAAGGAGTAATAGAAAAATTTTGTTCCTTAAAAACACCTTTCCAAATTGATCGGACTTTTCATTATCTAGGTTGGCATGAAGGTTGGCATAGAAATTTTTGACTATAGCTTCAACAAATTTCGAAGGATGCAAGTTAGCTTTCAAAAATTTCTATCCTCCAAGAACCGAAATATACCATGCTTTTTGAAATCAACCTCGTCAATGTGCTTTTCTTTGAGAATTTTCGTGTCACTATGCCTTAACCAAAACTCCATATTTTCTTTTCGATAAAACTCCAATGAGAAGTAAGGTTTTGGAAAAGCAATATTCACGTCATCAAACTCTTTCTCAAGGAAATCGGAGGACTCGTAATAAGCAAACTCACTAATTGAAGACTTTGAAGCTTTAGAAACGAGAGGATGTTACCTTGGGTGTTGCGGCTTTCGGGTAACATCTTTGACAAAGAAATCCACTTGCTTTTGCCTTTAATGTTTCTTTTCTTAACTTCATACAAGGGTTCTTCTTCCTCAATCTCCCAATCTTCAAATGTCTCAACAGAATGGCTCTTTTCAAAGATCGCATGGAAGTCTTCATCCGAAACATGAGCCGAGGAGAGACCAAGTGAAGACTCCTCGGAAACTTCAACAGGATCGGAGGATGTGTTGGATTTAGAGGTCCCTTTGTGCCTCATTGCAGTGAGCCTACTTGAGCTCCTCTTTTTGACGGGTTGTGCCTAGGATTTGTGAGCAATGGCTTTTCTTTTTGGCTTTTTGGTTGATGGAACGGGTGGAAGAGGTGGTAAGGTCACAATGGGCAAGGGTTGCGCCATTGTTGTCACCAAAGGAGGATCATCAACCGACATTGTCATTGCCGGAGACACATTGAGAGGGGTGGTCGAAGTGTCCATGAGACTAGGACCACTTGAACCAACGCCGGAGATACCTCCAAAGGGGCGGATTGCTTTTTGGTAGGGGTTGCCATGGTTAGGGTTTTAGGAAGGGTTTGGAATTTAGGAAGGTTGTTGATTTTGGAAGGTTTGAGAGTGAGGGATTGACGGTGACGAGGAAGGGGTATTTACCGTGTAGAGAGAGAAGGGGATTAGGGCGGTTAGAGAGAGAGGAGAAAAAATAGGAATTAGATTAGGAATTAATTTTTCAAGACTTATCCTACTTCCTCTAATTATCTCCTATTTTAATTAATCTCCCCTGATTTTTTAGCCACTAAAAATAATTACATTAAATATTTACCTAACCTCCCTTATTTCTAGCCACACAAAAATAACTACAATATTTACTCCCCCTATTTTTTAGGCCACAAGAAAAACAAGTACAAAACTCCTCACAAAAATAAAGACATCCGGCCATTATTTTGAAAAAATAATTTTTTTTTTAATTTTTGAATTTTTAAATATATAAAAAATAATAAACAAATACAAATATACCAAGTCCATATGGTTTTTGAAAATCAAATCCCTAGATTTTAGGACTTAGATATTTGAGTTGTTTATCAAGAATAAATTGGTTAGTTAAAGACTTTTTCAAACTTTTAAAACTCTTAAACAATAAAAAGACTTTCAAAGTTTAAAGAATTAATTAACTGAACCGAAAATAAAGAAATAAAAAACATAATATAGCACATACAAATATGTTAATGGCAATGATGGTAACATCTAGGATAACACATAAGATAAAAATCCCTTGATAAATATATTCAAGCTTTCAAACACTTGAGGCATAATAAGCCGAGCATTTTAAACACTTTAGGCATAACAAGCTTGTTAGACCACGAGGCATAGCAATTTATAAAATTCTTTTACACTTCTTTAAACAAGAAAGCATCGTAGTAACGAGCTCCGTGCTTCGAGTTTTATTTCAAGTGTAAAGACCAAGTGATTTATGCCTTTCAAGTAGGGTACACTGTAGTAGCGAACTCCATGTCCCTAATACTTAGCATAAATCACCTCATACATTCTCATTGGCAAGAGTACATCGTTGCGGCGAACACCGTGCCCCGAGCTCGAGAGAATAGTATGGATAAATGCCTTTGCCTTTTATTTATCAAAAATTAGTGACTTTGTCACTTTAAGCATATGAAGGGAGTTTTATCAAGTGTGTTATTCAGGGTGCTATCCTACCACAACAAAAGGTCGGCATGTGCACCGTGAGAACTCTCATAGCTCGCGTAACTATGGGAACCCTTACAACGAGAGAGAATAAAACCAAACTAGCAAAAAATATGCACTAGTATACATGTGTTACCCCAGTGTTATCGGCACCCATGGTAACACCTTACTACAGAGGACAATTTTTAGAGAATGCAAAGACCAAGAGATCTCTTTAGACTAGAGAATCTATCATGGTCTAAGGGTTTTGTGAAAATATCGGCAAGTTGATACTTTGTATCAATATGCTCTATATTTATTATCTTTTTATCTACCATATCTCTTAAAAAATGATGACGGATGTCAATATGTTTAGTACGGGAGTGTTGTACGGGATTTTTGGAAATATTAATAGCACTCAAATTATCACGGTATAAGGTCAAAATATTGCTATCAAGACCATAATCATCAAGCATGTGTTTTAACCAAATTAGTTGTGAACAACAACTACCACTGCTACATATTCGATTCAAATTGTGGATAATGAAACACAATTTTGTTTTCTACTATACCATGATACTAAATTATTTCCCAAGTAAAAACATCCCCCACTTGTACTTTTCCTATCATCCATATCCCCCGCCCAATCCGAGTCACTAAAGCCTACTAAATTAGTATTAGTATCTTTACTATACCAAATCCCTAAATCACTAGTTCAGAAACATATTTAATGATCTTTTTCACAGAATTTAGGTGAGACACTTTAGGATTGGATTGATATCTAGCACATACACACACAGCTTTGTACATCAAATCGGGCGACTAGAAGTAAGGTAAAGGAGACTACCAATCATGGAACGATATAGGGTTGGATCAACATCTTCTCCCACTTGATCTTTTCCAATCTTGAGAGAAGTGCCCATAGGAATTTTTTAGCTCTTCGAACCTTCCACCCCACCCTTCTTCACCAGGTTCCTTGCATATTTGCTTTGGGAGATGAAAATCCCTTCACTTGATTGCTTAACCCGCATGCCTAGAAAGAAGTTAAGTTCCCCATCATGCTTCATTTCAAATGTTGATGTCATAGCCTCTACAAAATCATTTAAACAAGTTTTTGATGTAGAGCCATATACTATGTCATCAACATAGATTTGAACCACGACAAGTTCTTTTCCATGTTTAAGAATGAATAAAGTCCTATCTCGCTTCTCCTCTAGTAAAACCATATTCTAGTAAAAAACTAGTTAACCTACCATACCATGCACGTGGAGCTTGCTTCAACCCATAAAGAGCTTTATCAAGTCTATACACATGGTCCGGTTGAAATGGATCTTCAAAGCCTTTTGGTTGTTCAACAAAAACTTCCTCACCTAAGTATCCATTTAAAAGGCTGCTTTGACGTCCATTTGAAACAATGTGATTTTAAGAAAACAAGCAATGGCCAATAAAGTCTTATTGACTCAATTCTAGCCACGGTGCAAAGGTCTCGTCATAGTCAATACCTTCCACTTGTGTATAGCCTTGAGCCACAAGACGAGCCTTGTTCCTAACAATGTTTCCATACTCATCGGTCTTATTTTTGAAAATCCATTTTGTCCCAATAACATTAGTGTTTGAGGGACGGGGTACTAAAGACCAAACATTGTTACGAGCAAATTGATCAAGTTCATCTTGCATTGCTTGAATCCAAAAATTATCTTTTAAAGCTTCAATCACATTTTTAGGTTCTACGAGATGAAGTAAAACAAGAGTATGTTACCTTTGAGTATGTGGTGGACATGCACACATACCTTACCATGTCACGGTCACTAATGGAATTCATACGTCTTGTTTGTACACCCTCATTCACCTCCCCAATTACTTGGGTTGTAGGATGATTCCTGCGATTCTAGGTGGAGGATCTCTTCTCACATTCTCGTGAACCCCTGTTTCAACTCCTTCTTGATCTTCATTTGCTTTGGACTGGAATCGGATGCTATCCGAGGTGTTATCTCATCAATGGTAACACCGCTCGGTTTATGTGTTACTATCGGTGTTAGCACTCGTGGTAACACCTGGGTAGTAACACCTTCGGATCGACTTCTTCCAACAGCTCCAAGGGTGTCTCTTGAACATTTTCTCCTGCAATACTTGAGTGATCATCAAAAACAATATTCATGGATTCTTGGATGGTTTTTAGCCTTAGATTAAATACCCTATATGCACGACTATTTGAAGCATAACCAAGAAAAATGGCCTTATCACTCTTAGAGTCCAATTTTGCTAAGTAGTCCCGATCATTGAGAATGTAACACACACAACCAAAGACATGAAAATAATGAACTTTTGGTTTTCTACCATTCAAAATTTCGTTTGGAGTCATGGTTGTGCCGGGTCTTAGAAAAACTCTATTGGGTGTGTGACAAGCCGTATTTAGTGCCTGTGCCCAAAATCTTTTCGAAATTCTTTTTGAAAATAACATCACACGAGTCATTTCAAGTAAAGTCCTATTCTTCCTTTCGGCTACCCCATTTTGTTGAGGTGTTTTGGGGGCTGAAAATTCATGGTGAATACCTTTTCTTTCACAAAAATTTGAAAAAGAAACATTCTCAAATTCCCTCCATGATCGGACCTAATTCGAAAAATTGAAGCACAAAACATGTTTTTGATCTTAGAGTGCAAGATTTTGAACTTTTCAAAAGTCTCGATTTTTCCCTTAAAAAATAAACCCATGTAAATCGTGAAAAATCATCAACAATGACATAAGTATATTTCTTGCCCCCAAAACTTTCTATCTCAAGTGGACCCATTAGATCCATATGCAAGAGTTGAAAACAATGTGTAGTACCAGTGTGTTGCTCATTGTGTTGGGCGGCACCATGGGTAACACGAGTTTGTTTCCCTTTGAGACAATCCTCACAAACAATTTTTTGTTTAAGATCAAGACTAGGAATGCCTTGGGCGGCATCTAGATTAACAATCTTTTCTATGTTACGAAAGTGAACATGTCCCAACTTTTGATGCCACAATGTAGTGTTATCAAGTTTTGCCGAATGGCATACTTGCTTGTCTTCAACAAGATAACAATTATCACTAGATCTTGTACTGTCATTACACAATTGTTAATCTTGTCATAAACTTCACAAGTATCTTTATTAAATTTCACCTCTAAGTTGTCATCACAAAGTTGACTAATACTAATTAAATTAGTTACAAGTCCATCAACATGTAAGACATTCTTTAAGGTTGGAAATCCAGACACATTTAGTGTCCCTCTCCCGATGATATTACTCTTGCTCCCACCACCATAAGTTACACTACCCCATGAATTGTTTCATAGTCTTTTAAAAACAATTTTGTTCTGTCATATGACGTGAACACCCACTATCAAAGTACCAAGAACCTTCAATATTTATTTTTAAAGCGGTGTACACAACATCACATTTGGATTAGCTTTTGGTTTCCACACCTTTTTTGAATTTTTACCATTATTTGGGTGTGTTATCACGTGTCCGGGTAACACCTCGAGGTAACACCAAGGGACTGGACAGCTTTTTCGAAACAATATGGCATTTATTTTTAAAATGTCCAGTGTGTGACAGTATTGACACACCTTCCCTTTGTCACATGGTTCTTTTGAAGAAGAATCTTTGTCAAAAAACCGCTCCTTAACAAAACAATTCTCATTATCATTCATAGACAAAGTAGAAAGAATACTATTCAAAGATTCTTGAAAACCAATACCGCTTCCGAGAGGTGTACTCAAGTTCAAGATCTCATCCAATTTGGTAGATCCAAGTGTTGAGCTTCTTCAAGGTGGTTTCGGCTAGAGTCAAATTGCCCTTGACTCTTTCAAGCTCGATTTCTCTCTTGGTTGCTTGAATCTCCATATGAGTCACATAGGCACGGAGTCCTTCATTCTTCTTGGTTAAGGACTTAACCAAATTGTTCTCTTTCTTCCATTCCACGAGCAATGCCTCGTAAAGGTCTTTTAATCCGGAAATGAGATCATCTTTGCTCGCTCATCCTCTTGTGTACTTCTGTATCGGGGTTAGAAGAGCTAACAAAACAAACAGCATTATTATCACATAATTCATCATACTGTCGGGTGTGATCACGAGATGTTATCTCGCATTGGATAACACCTTGGGTAACACTTGTCCTTTTCCGTGTTACTTACCGTGACAAACATGGTTGTTTGATCGAGATTCTACCTCTGAGATGGTCCTTCATCCTCATCATCACCGAGAGAAACCCATAGGTTCTTTCCTCTCTTCCTTAGAGTATTTGCACACTCATTGGAATAGTGACCCCAACCCGAGCAAGCATGACATTGAATGGATTCAATGTGCTTTGGATCAGACCTTAAGCGATCCGATGATGCTCTTCTTGGGTTCAACTTTGGGTTAGATGGGAAAGTCCTTTTTGGCATCGAATCATAGACCTTGGTTTGCTTCTCCTTTGCTTTCACCCGCATTTTTCATTGTTATACTTTCTAACCATAGAATTGTATTTTCTAGCAAGTAAAGCAACACTAGCATTCTCATCAATTTCTTCAAAAACCTCATCTTCGTTTTCATCCAAAGAACTCGAGGCTTGAGTTTTCAAAACAACATTTTTCCCTTTAGATGCTTCACTTTGATGTCTAAGAGATTTAACTCAAAGTTTTTCAAAATACTCATTAAAGAATTGATATCCATAGTTGCAAGATTGTGAGCCTCTTCAATAGATGAAACTTTCATATTAAAACGCTCGGGAAGGGTTCTAATTGCTTTTGAGACAAGTTGTTTGTTGGTAAAAGGTTCACCCAACAATTGACACTCATTAGCAATATCAAATAATTTTCAAAATAAGAAGGAATAGTTTCATTTTCACCCATCCTTAATCTTTCAAATCTGCTAGTAAGACCCCTAAGCTTAGTTTCACGCACATTGCCATCACCTTCACAAAAACGTTGTAAAATATCCCATGCTTCTTTTGCGGTGGGAACTGTTTTGAATAAGTTTGAAAATATGCATATCAACCCACTCAAAAATGGCATTAAGTGCCTTTTCATTGAAACTAGCTTGGTTGATCTCTTCCATGTTCCATTCGATTGAGGTTTGACTTGTACGTCACCATCTTCATCGAGGTAACATTGGTAAGGAGTAACCATTTGTTATAGATCGCCATGCTCGAAGATCAATTGATTTGATATGCGGCGTAGACGGATCTTCCAATAACAATAATTCGAGCCATCTAACACGGGAAGACGCTTATTATTAGGATTAGCAGGATCATAAGCCATGACACCTAGACCAAGCACTTAGTATCGTCAAGTGACCGGCTATGATACCAATTGAAATTGTCAATGGCTTCACTGGAAAGAGATGTTACCGTAGATGTTACCCAACACCTTGGTTAACACACTGACTGACAAAGACACACACACCAAAATAAATAGTTTATAAAAACTTTGTGCAGCGGAAATAAATAACACAAGATATAATTTTCTCAAGTTATATAAATATATAACTTGAGTGTGCCTAGATGGCGAAGACTTTATAATCAATATAGCAAAATTACAAAGCCGAAAGTTCCCTATTGCTAATACAATGATAATGCTCTATGGAACTAAATGAGACAAAGAACAAATCCTATCCTTAGCCAACACTCTCTTAAACACTCGGTGTTTAAGCTAGAATCACAAGGGAGGAAGGATATGCGAACCAAAGAACTTTGTCTCTCTTGTGCTATGGTGTGTGTGTTTGATATTTGGCCTACTTCAAATGAAACACACCTAGCCTATTTATAGCCTTCCAATGCCTTGGAGGCTACTCCAAAATAACAACCTTGGACCTTCAGATCGTGTGAGAGGAGTGGAGAGATTTCTTGGCTTGAATTCCTCTTCATACGCCAACTTCCCTAGAATGTAGCAACCGATTTCTTGAAGCCCAAGTCCATGCTTTATCCCTTGTACTCTCTTGCTTTCTTGGTATTGTACTCTTCAATTAATCAGCAACAACTCCATGACTTGGTCTTCCCACGTTTTTATTCCTTCATCAAATAATATGGACCAAGTAAACATTATTCGTAAATCTTCGTTTACGAATAATTCCTCCAACAACTTCTTCCTTGATTTTAGCATTTAATCCAGCCATATATTTAACCTGAAATATGGACCAACAAACACATATATCTTGCTAATAATATTAGACATTAGGATATAAAATAATATGGAAAGAATTATTAAATTACAAATCATTACAGTCCGGGTAACACCCAACTGCCAGTGATAGCACCTGTGGTAACACCCACAGTCTGCATTAACATAAATGATCTAGGTTTATATCATTTTGGGTTTAAATGCTTTAGGATGAAGTGGTGAAATATGTTATTGTTCATGAAAGTGGTAAAGAGTAGAAGTAAATGAGTTGGGTTGGATTAGAATGGAAATCTTGAAAAATGATAGTAAATTGGGTGGAAAAACTAATTGGTAATGATCTAAGTTTAGGACATGATACCTTTGAATTAAATGGGTTAGCATGAAGTTAATAAAGTTATGAATTCCTTTTAGGTTCACCAATTATAAGGAGATTAGTATAAATCTTGGTTTTTGGGAATCCCTCAACAATATTGCTGCTGCTACCAGTTTCTGGGCCGAGGCACGAGTCGTGCCCCTAGGCACGAGTCGTGCCCATGGCCAATTCGTGACCACGAGTCGTACCTAGGAGGCCAAGTCGTTCTGAGTTACTTGAGGAAGATTGGCACGAGTCGTGCCCTCAGGCACGAGTCGTGCCCAGGAGAGTCACGAGTCGTGACCAAGGTTTAAGGGAGTCGTGCCCTGGGGCACGAGTCGTGCCCTGGGGCACGAGTCGTGCCCTGGCATGGTTATGTTGCATCAACATCAGAGCTGTTCAAACCTAATCAAACTAGAACCAAAATGGAATCTCTTTAACCTTGATTAAAGTAGAATACTCTGGCTTCACAATGACATCTTAATTGATAAAAATGGAATTGGGGAAGTACTTTAAATATTGCTTGGAAAACGCTAGGTAGCCTAGTGTGGTAACGTGACCAATGTGATCCCAACTTGGTAGATTTAACTTGGACCTTTATAGAGGCCATGTATTATTGTATAATGACTGAGTATGGTGAATTAATGGTACTTCCTTGCCTTACTTGAGTTCATATTCATTGTTTATATTATGCATAGTGTGTTGAATAATTGTTGCACTATGATATTGGTTGGACATGAGTATATTTTACCATGTGGCTACATTGTTTATCCCTTTGTGTGGATTATGTTTCAAGTAACTGTTATGTACTTGATAATGTGTTTATCAGCTGATATTGGGGGTATAACATAATACGATCAATTATGGAAGTGTGACCTAATGTGATCGGATTATGTTATATCTGTGTCCCCTTCGTGGCGCAGGTTGGGGTATAGCATCTGTATTGAGCCAAAAGCCTTACAGAGTTGCTACTATCTTATATGGTTCCCTGAAAAACGGGTCTTATAAGATGTGAGTATTGCTTAAGCAGCTCACCTAAGATTGGAGTATTATATTACCCAATGTTGTACGACTATTGTTCAGACGGAAAAAGGTAAACCAAGGTAATGGAAGGTGTTTACAGCTTTTCCAATGTGTTGTATGCAACTTGTTATGTGTTGCATTTTATTTGGCATATTGCTGCATTCATAATAACTTGCTGAGATTTATTCTCACCCCTCTCCCTTTAATGTTTTTAGATCCTGAGACAGGCGGACCGGCCAAGTGAGGACGGAAAGGAGTTCGAATGTGGTATTTTGGGTTTGTCGGGGTACGTATAGGTTGGCGTAGAAAATGTATGTTGGTATAATTCATTTAGGGAGTTTGTATTTATAAACCTTAATTCTATGTTATAACCGATATCTTTTTGTAACTAAAACAGTTTATTACTTTCAAAGTTGGTCAACTCTTTCTACATTTTGGAAAGGTGTAGAGTTATTTTGAAATGATTATGATAATGGTGTTTATGTTTGAAAGTTAAATCAAAGTTTTAAAAGTTTAGGAAATTTGGGTTAGTCTGAGGACGCTCCAGCTCAGGACACGTGTAGGTTCCGGGTCGGGGTCCTCACAGCACCCAACCTCCCATACAAATACAAAACCCAGGCGAAAAGGGATTGCCATCAAGGCTCACAAAAGAAACGAAAGGCAAACAAGAGATCTTGCGTCTCGACAAAGCTTTAAAAGTAAATCACAAATCACTAACGATTACAACATTTCTTGATGAGTTCAAGCACGGTCTACTCTCAAGTTCACAACATGCTAAAAGACAGCTAAATACATTTAACAACTAATGTGTCTGCAATGCAATGAATGGATACCTAGGAGGTCATTCCGCGCCATCTGCGCTTGTCCCCTCGCCATTCTTCCCTTTCTTTTCTCGTCCCCGGCGAGTCTTCTTTCGCTCCACGCGAGCCAGCTCTGCATCTCTCAGTCCGAGATTAGGGGGTCCTCCCCGTAGAGTCAAACAATCCAGTAGCTCGCAGGGCTTCATTTGCCCGTGCTTCGGCTCGGATCTCCTCCCTGCGAGTCTGCAAAAAAGGACCTCTCTCCGTCAGTCGGTCAACTCTGGTCTCGTAGTCAAACAAAGTGTCTCCCGTAACATCCTGAGGGTCAGACCAGGCCTCGGCACTCCTAAGGCAATAGCTGCGACGGCAATCGGGCCCCAGAATCGCCTCACGCCTGCTCCCAAAAAATCACTTGCACGCTGCCCAACACGCCGCTCGTACCAATCCAGGTACACGGTAGTCAATACAACGCTCTCCCGACATCGAAGGAGCACAACAGGAGGGAAAGCGGAATACTTCCATACCCTCAGGAAATACAAAAGAGCACCTGGAGCTGCCATACAAAGAGGAGCCACCTCCGCAGTGGCAAGGTCATCCCAGCCCAACAAAGGCTCCTGCCTCATCCCGAACTGCCGAGAAACAAGCGACGGAATGTAAAAGGAGGACCAAGACAAACCTGGGACTCTGACGACATAGGACCCTTCCTGAAAGGCCCTCCTAGTCTCAATCCCCCAGTGCGGAACCCACCAGTGGATCTGATACGTACCAAGCTGCGCCATCCATCTCTCCTAGGCGGACTGATCCATATCCAACACAAGTGGTCGCTGAGCAAACGACCACGGGCTAAACGACATCGGAGCCTCGGGCATAGCCTGAAGTCTCTCTCGCAGCCACAAGGTGAGCAAAGCGGGGCTTCCCCCTCTCATGAACCTATCTCCAGTCGCCAGACGATCAATGCCGTGAAGGGTCTCCCCCAGCACCAACGGAACAATATCCTCTCCGGCTCTGCAGTGCCCAACCACATCCAGCAAAGCGCCATCGCAAACCTCAAGGGAGCTGACCATGAAAAGCGTCGCTATCACTCACAAGGCAAATGCATCCCACGAGACATCACTCTCGTCATCACTCATAAACCGCTCCGGCAATGCAGAAATGTCAATGTGACCCGAATCAAAGGTCACACCCTGTACTTCTTCCAACGAAGAAAGCATGCGAGCTTCACGCTCACGGCAGCACCGCTAATCAAAGGAAGCGAGATGGCCTCCACCTCCGGTCCTCCCATCAAAGCTCGAAAATCCTCAAAAGTGGGCGTCACTTCATTGTAGGAGAAGCTATACACATGCCTCCTAACGTCCCAGAACCTCGCGGCAGCCCGCAACAATTCCCAATCAGGAACCAACTCCTTAAGGGACCAAACCGAGCAGAGTCAAAATCTCACCTCAAAAGCCCGCCTCTGATGCCTCATACGGTGTCGCACCACATTTTCAGTCACTCAAGGAAGTATGCTTGCCTCTCCTTCGAAAGCCTCGGCAAAACTCGTGGAACATACAAAGAATCCATGGCAAAAATGGAGGTTCCTAGAGAAAATGGGGAAGAAAGCTCGAAATGACTGCAAATGGGAAATGGGGGAAGTCCAGAAATCCTGAAAAAAGCTTATCCCCTCCCCAAAAGTAGAAGAGATCCGTACGGACCTCTTTGCATGCCTAAATGGTCCGTACGAACCTTCTTGCATCAGGGTTCCACATTCTCAGCAAACAGTACAATAGGCACTGTTCCCAGCTGGACCTTGCTCCAAATTGTCCAAATTCTGGCCAAAGCCATTCCCGGCAAGCATACACTACCCACAAACGCACTCCCAGCTCACGTGGCATGTACAAGTAATAAATTAGCAACAATTCCTAGGACAAACCCCGGGAATCACAAAAATACAACATTACATCTTAAAATAAAATACTTTGCTGTGCAAATACAAGTGTTTTATTACAGGTACTCAAAATGTCTGTTAGTAAACAAAAAAAAAAACAAAAAAAAAATGGAAAGAGGGAAAGCAAATGAGCCCTACTCCGACTCCTCGTCATCAACCTCATCAAACATGAAGTCAGGCATGTCGCTGAACTCGTCGGTCACGCCCTCGTCGTCCGAATACTGAATCCCCTCCTCGGGAAAATACTCAAAGTAATCTGCCGGATCGAGCCCGGTAAAAGGATCAAAGAAGGAAGGCTCTGACGAACCCTCTCCTTGAGACTCCTGCGCCGGCAAGAACTGGTGGAAGATCGGCTGCCGCCGGGCCCCCGAAGACGTCCCGGCATCCATGCTATGTCGCCCCCGAGAGGGTCCCTCCTGCTGCGGCTGTGGCTCGGCTCTCGAAGGAGGAACGTCAACAGAATGCCTCGAAGACCTGCAAGACAGCTTCCTCGCCATCTTCTTCGCGAAAGACCGCATCGCCACATAACGGCGGGTCAACGTGTCGAAGGATCTCCCCGAGACCTGCACGAGCAAACAAGCAAAGAAACGCTCAGCAAAAAGGAGATACAATCATACTCAGCAAAAGAGAAAAATACAAAAAAGATGCCAAAATGGAAAAGAGTAAGCACACTCACCGGCGCATCCGGGTCAACCCGATAGGTAGCAGGAGCCAGCTCAGGCACGGGTACCGACACCCTCCGCCTCGACGAGTCGCCCCGTACATACGTAAAGTCCGGCCCCGGCACCGGAACATCTGGGGGACGAGGTGGACCATCCCGTCTCTCTCTCTCGCCAACACCTGTGGCGTCCTCAGCTTCCTCCTGACGAAGGACCCGTACTCCTCAAACAAAATGAACTCATCGGCATCCACGCCACCCAAGTACCTCTCGTACTCAATCACATCCATGTCACGGGGATTCATCATCCCAAAAGGCGGATCCCTCGGAGCCATAGGGAGCATACCCAGGCCATGCTGCCAGAAGACCCTCTCCCCCAAGTACATGACATCGCAGGTCAGGCCCCGCAGCATCTTCCTCTGCGCTGTCACCACGGGACCACCCTCAAACTCGTCATCCCCATACCGAGCCCAGGGATACAGCTCGAACTCCGCCGGGCTATCTCTCCCAGGTGCTCCTGCACATCTCCGTAGGCGATAGTGAGCTTCCCCCTATTCGTCGTCCTCCTCCTCAACGGACGGGCCCAGCCCAACATAGCAGGATAGGCCGCTATGGCCTCAGCATCTCGATCCCACGGAAAGCACCGGAAGATCTCATAAAACCACACCTGCGACAAAAGCAGAAAAGGGCTCAGTGCAAAAGAAAACGGAGAAATGACAAACTGCTAAATCAAAAACAGCAATAAACTCATACCTCCAAAGCAAAATCAAAGCAGCCCAAAGAACTGGCCACGCCTCGGCTAAATCGGTCCAAAGAAAAATAAAGCTCGGCCAGGCCCGCCTCGCCCCAAGCTATCTCTCCAACTCGCTCCAAATCCACCAAACTCTCCAGCAGAGGAAAAGGAGCCGAGGTAGCGTGATTCGAGAACAGGGTCTCGAAGAGAGCAAACCAAAAGAAGGAGCGCGCCAGCTACTCCGCCGTCACCAAGCCGGTACCCCGGCGATAGGCCCCAATGTTGGCCGAAATCTGCATCTCTATATCGCCATACAGCATGCCCAGGCCCTTGCGAGGAAGAGGCGCGAAGCCCAACAGCTCAGCCAGCACCCCATCGGACATCCTGTCCCTCCACCTCACTGGCCCTCCTTTGAAGGAGAGCCCGGTGATAGCTGCAAAGTCGGTGGGAGTCAACGTCACCTCGCCCCAGCTCAAATGGAAGGTGTGTGTGGTATCCCACCAATACTCGGACAAGCCCAAGAAGATACTCTTGTTCTTCCTCGTATCCGAAATCCCGGCCAGGTTCTCCACGAACGCGCCCAAACCAGAAGTAAAGACTAGCCTCTTAGGGCTCGGGCTGCCCTCCCTAGAGATGTCCGGCAACTGCTGCCACAACTCCACTACAGCCTCGAGCGACCCCCGAGACTTCATCTTTTTGGCTTTTCCAGACAAAAGCCCCTCATCCTACAGGTAAACACAACAAAGGTACGTCAGTCACAGTACTTAATGCAAAATACCAAAAGGAAACCAAAGCATAAAAAAGTCCGTCCCAACACGGCAAAGCATAAAAAAGTCCGTCCCAACACGGCAAAGCACAAAAGGTCCGTCCCAACACGGCAAAGCATAAAAAAGTCCGTCCCAATACGGCAAAGCATAAAAAAAAGTCCATCCCAACACGGCAAGACAAAAACAACCCGTCACAAAACACGGCACACATTGCACATAATTCTCCACATGTAACCCGTCACAAAACACGGCACACATTGCACATAGTTTTCCCCATGCAGTCCGTCACAAGACACGGCACACAGTGTACAAATTTTCTCAACAGAGGGATTAAGCCCTACACGACACATCTTAAAAAAAAACCCGTCACAAAACACGGCACACATTGCACATAAACTTCCCACAGAGTCCGTCACAAAAACACGGTACACACTACACATTTTCGAAAAGTTCGTCCCCACACGGCACACACTTTCAAGACAAAACCCGTCACAAAACACGGCACATGTCACACTTTTTTACAAAGTCCGTCCCTACACGGCAATTTTTCACAATGTACATACAATAGAAGTAGCATAAGGTACAAAACACCAAATCATGCATTTCAAGGGAAGGCACTTTATTTTTACAAATAAGAGCTAATCTCCACATTTTTGCACAATAATCACATACCCACAATTCTCACATGCTCAATTTCAACAATTCATCACGAATTTCACAAAAAAGTATGGCAATAACAAAAAGCCCCAAAAATGCGAAGAATTAAAATTTAGTTATAGCATACAATAATTCGAGCAAAGGATCAAGACGAAATTGATTTCTTACCTCTCTGACGGCTCTATCTCGCATGTTGTGCACCTCCGGATCCGGATACAACACATCCGAATTCCTCGACGAAGGCACGAAGAAAGTGCAATTCCTTTGAAGGTCCGCCCTTTGCTCAATCGCCTCTTGGCCCCGTTGACGACCTCTCCTTGCCCTTTCCGCCATTGACAAGCAATTCAAGCTAAATGTGGAGAATTTTCTAGGGAATTTGGAGCAAAAATTGAGTTTTCTCCTTCTCTCTCTCGGCTGCTCACGAAACTGGAAGAGGAAAATGGGGATTGGCCTCGTTTCTGGGACTGGTCAATTTCTGGGAACTCTAAATTGCACAAAGGTCCGTACGGACCTCTTTGCAAGCCCAGAAGGTCCGTACGGACCTCTTTACATTTTAGGACCAAATTACTTCTTTGCCCTTATAATCTTTGCCATAGGCATCGAGCCTACTTGGCGGATTGATGCGGTTTGGTCCTTAACCCAACAAAACTAACACCGGTCGTCATCGTAAGCCCGAATTTCGCCCACTAAACGGCAACACAAACACCGGCCGTCATCGTAAGCCCGAACCTTGCCCACTAAACGGTGAAACAAACACAAAAGGCACAAGCGCCTCCAAACACAAGTCCCAAGGCACAAAACGCCTCCAAGGCACAAAACGCTTCCAAAACACAAAACGGTGAACCAAGCACCGGCCATCAAAGTAAGCCCATACGAGACTACGCGTCCCCAGCAGACGAACACCGGCAGTTATCGTAAGTCCAACCCTTCCCCAACGGACAAAGCACGAGGCAATCACGCCTCTCACAAACAAAGCACGAGGTAATCACGCCTCTCACAAACAAGGCACGAGGCAATAACGCCTCTCATAAACAAAGCACGAGGCAATCACGCCTCTCACAAGCAAAGCACGAGGCAATCACGCCTCTCACAAACAAAGCACGAGGCAATCACGCCTCGGCTTTCTTAGTAGCCCAAGTCTATTCTTCCCCTTATATTTACTTCTGTTGGAAGCATGGTTGGTGCCGTTGCATACTGCCACGGTTTTCAGACCTCTTTTTACTTTTCTTTTCTGTCATATCTATGGCGTAAGCCATATTATACAGATCGAACTTTGACTTAGGCTCTCTGGCAGAAAGTTCATAGATTAATTGCCCGGATCTCAGTTCGGAATTGAAGTAAACGATCACTTCCCGGTCAGTTAGACTTTCCTCTTGTTCAGCCATGGCTCTGAATCAATTGTAATAACTCAGAGTTGTTTCATTTTTCCCTTGCTCGATGTTTGCAAGGTCTGTCAGTCTTTTCTTTCTCTTTCCCGCTGTAGCAAAGTGGTTCAGGAACCTCCTACTCATGATTTTCCAGCTATCGATGCTTCCCTTGGTGTTCCGGAGAAGGTACTCGCGAAAGCTTTGTAGAGAATATCATCTGCATTGGTGAGGAGGGTCATGGTGGATTCAAAACATTGCACATGATCCCGTGCATCATTGGTTCCCGCATATTTTTCAAAACATGGGATTTTAAGAGCAGGATTAGGAGGTAGATCATTAATCCGCTGGGAGAAAAGACGAGTGACACTGGTATCATCATCATCCACTTCCTTCCTCTCCATTTCCATTTCAGCTGGTCTCTTTTTCAAGAGAAGAATATCTCTTGCATTGATCCCCGATCTAAAATGAGAACTACGGTGGGTCCTTTCTTTCTTTTTGTGCCCATTCACTGTACTGTGTTCCTCATGTTCCTGGTGATTGTCCCCATGTCCAGATGGTGCTCTATCCCTTGTAGGTGCCATTGCTGGATGGGGAGGAGACCTGTGACGAGGAGGGCTTATAGGCCGAGGAGGGTTCCTATGCCGGGCTTCTATGTCGAGGAGGGCTCATATGCCGAGGAGATGGAGTATGACGAGGAGGGGATTTTTGCCTTGCCTAACTAAGCATTGCTCTCAAGTCAGCAAAATTAACCTCATGATCCCTCTGATGGTTCAGATGACTTCTCAAATCCTTATTGTTTCGTGTATTTACATGTCCAAAAGCCATATGACGAGGAGGAACATATTTGAGAGGTTTCTGCCTGGGTTTACCAGGAGGGTCATGGTGAGGGGGATTTTGGCTAGTAGGAAGATTTTCTCTATTCCCCCGACTATCACGCATGTCAACATGACTTTCCCCTCCAAGGGAATTTCCAATACTCGTAGGCCTCATGAATTCAGTCAGGGAGTGTTCAGGATCCAATTGTAGCCAGGCCTTTTGTGTTTCATAAATGCGTTGCAGAGTTTCCATTTGTTGATTCAAGAGAGCTCTACGATCAACTTGGGGGGGAGCCCCAGTGCCCCCTTAGGCGGCATTCCTCCCCGTCTGGCCACCAGCAGGCCTTCCTCGACGCCGACGACGAGCAGGGTTCGGCATCACTACCTCGATTACTGGTTGTCCCGTATAACGCAAATTCATTCCTAGGGGTGGTAGCCCATCAATCAACGGTAAATGAGGTGGCAGTTCCTGATTGGCAAGAGGAAAAGTAGTTCTAGCGTTGCCATGAGTCTCCTGAACAAGAATATTATCTGGATCAGGAGTAATACTTGCGTTGTGCCCGTCTTCCATTAGGATTAGGAAAGTGAAGCATAATTTTTCAAGTTATTAAATGGATAATACCAATTCTTTTCGGCAATATAACCAAACTGATGATGACAAAAACGTTCGGATCAGCCCAAATTCAACGTCAGGTTGTATCCTGAATGTTTGAATAGCCTGAAAAAGAAAACCAAACACGTACACTAAGTCGGAGCTTCACCAGCGAAGGCCCTGCGACTTGAAAGTAAGTATTTGTGTGATATGGAGAGCAAATCAATTGACAAAAGTTGATAATGGACGAATTGACGAGGTCAGTCCAAGATGATATACCAAAGTGTATGCTGTTCGCAGATGATATTGTGCTGATTGATGAGACAAGAGAGGGTGTTGAAAGTAAATTGGAGTTGTGGAGACACACTTTGGAATCTCGAGGTTTTCGATTAAGCAGAAGCAAGACTGAATATTTGGAGTGTAAGTTTAGCAGAGTTGGAAGTAGGGAGGCAGGGGCGGTCACATTTGATGGAAATATTATCCAAGCTTCTGAGTTTTTTCGCTATCTTGGATCCATTATCCAAAAGGATGGAGAATTAGATGGAGATGTGGCTCATAGGATTAAAGCAGGTTGGTTGAAGTGGAAGAGTGCTACAGGGTTTCTATGTGATCGCGGCATGCCCAATAGATTAAAGGGAAAATTCTACCGCACGGCAATTAGGCCGGCATTGCTTTACGGCACCGAATGTTGGGCCGTGAAACAAAGGTCACGTGCATAAGATGAATGTGGCGGAGATGCGTATGCTTCGATGGATGTGCGGTCATACAAGAATGGATCGGTTGGGGAATGAGGTGATCGAGGTAAAGGAGGAGTTGCGCCCATTGAGGATAAAATGAGGGAAAATCGTCTACGGTGGTTTGGACATGTGAGAAGGAGACCGAGTGATGCACCGGTTAGGAGGCCGGAACGGTGGAGAAATGATAAAATGGCGAGGGGTAGGGGAAGACCCAAACAAACTTGAGTTAGAGTAATTGAAAATGATATGAATTTACTTGGAGTGGATGAAAGTATGGTGTTGAAGAGGCCGGAGTAGAGGGCAAAAATCCATGTGGGGGTTGATTTTTTATTTTTTTATTTTTATTTTTTATTTTTTATTTTTTTATTTTTTATTATTTTTATTTTTTTTTATTTTATTTTTTATTTTTTAATTTAATTTAATTTTATTTTTTATTTATTTTTTTCACGATAACATATGAGGATTCATGTTAGCCGACCCCAAATTATTTTGGAACTAAGGCTTTGTTGTTGTTGTATTTATAGGTGTAGGATGTAAAGTCCCTCTTCGATTAGAAAGTTGTGTGAGAGAATGTTATAATCCTAGTTGGATTATAACTAGCCACAATGTCTGTTTGAGTAGGATTAGATAATAGCATTTTGCACATGTTGGTGATTTTAGTGTCATCAACTTGTTTTATTGTAATGGTGATTTACTAAGAGATCAATGTGATTCGTATTAGACTCGGATACGAGTAAGGGAAAGTGTGGAGTACACACTCGTTTGAGCTAAAACGAAGTCAACCTCGATATAGAAGTAAAAGTTAAAGGGTAGCTCTTTTTGCTGATCAGTATGAACAGCACGGCCGTGCAGTTCATATGACACGGCCGTGCAGGTATGAACAACACGGCCGTGCAGTTCATAAGACACGGCCGTGCAGTTCCTGTACAGATGCCTTTTCAAAATGAAGAGACACATTGCTTGGCTAAAGTCATGTCTTTTGATTGTACCCTTTAACTAATACCTCCCCATCTGTATATATACAGAGATTGATCTCTGTTGTACATACATGAAAAACACAAGAGTGAATTACAACAATAACGAAAGCAAACAATTCTCAAGTTTTGATTTGTTCTCTTTGCCTAGAAAACAAATTGTGTGATTGTCTTATCCCAATAAAGATTTTGTGTAACCCAGGCATTAAGGGTCGAAATACTTTATTCGGAAAGTGGATTATACACGATTCAATCATATATCCGGCCCTAGTATCAAGATCGAGACCCCATATTCCCCTACAAACGAATAAAGTATTTGGTGATACTCATGGCTACTGTGAAGGAGATGACAACAAAGTTTGGAAAGCTAGACAAGTTTAAAGCTCGATTGGTAATCCAAGGCTTTAGACAAAAGGAAGGGATCGATTACTTCGATACCTATGCACCGGTTGCTCGTATCACTACTATTAGATTTCTGATAGCTTTGGCAGCTATTCAGAATCTATTGATCCATCAAATGGATGTCAAAACAGCATTCTTAAATGGTGATTTGGAAGAAGAAGTGTATATGAAGCAACCTGAAGGATTTGTTATGCCAGGTAATGAGCATAAGGTATGTAAGTTAATTAAGTCATTGTATGGGCTTTGAAGCAAGCACCTAAGCGGTGGCATCAAAAATTTGATGAGGTTGTTTTGTCGAATGGTTTTGTATTAAATCAGTCCGACAAATGTGTATATAGCGAGATTTGATGAATCCGGTAAAGGTGTAATCATGCGCCTATATGTAGATGACATGTTAATTTTTGGCACAGACCAAAATGTAGTTGATAAAACTAAAAAGTTTTTGTCATCAAAGTTTTCGATGAAGGACATGGGAGAAGCCGATGTAATTCTTGGTATAAAGATTAAACGGATGAACAAGGGAATTGCAATATCACAATCTCATTATATTGAGAAAATTCTCAAGAGGTTTAATTGTGATAATTGTTCCAAAGTTAGTACTCCCATGGATCCTACCGAGAAACTTGTATCAAATATCGGTAAACCCGTGTCACAGCTTGAATACTCAAAAGCCATAGGCGCTTGATGTATGCTATGACGGGCACTCGACCACGATATTGCTTATGCGGTTGGAAGATTGAGTAGGTTCACTAGTAATCCTAGTAGACAAAGATTGGCATGCTATAACAAGGGTGTTCAAGTACTTAAAAGGTACTATGGACTATGGTTTGTGTTATAGTGGACATCCTTCTATATTAGAAGGTTATACCGATGCTAGTTGGATCAACCAAGAAGATTCATCTTCTACTAGTGGTTGGGTGTTCTTACTTGGAGGAGGTGCCATTTCTTGGGCTTCCAAAAAGGACATGTATTACACATTCTACAATGGAATGCGAGTTTGTAGCATTGGGTGCCGCTTCTTTGGAAAAGAAGCGGAGTGGCTTCGGAACTTGATATATGAGATTCCATTATGGCCAAAACCGATATCACCAATGTCTCATCCATTGTGATAGTCTTTGCCACCTTGGCTAGGGCCTATAGTCGTATTTATAATGGCAAGTCTAGACACTTGGGTGTCGGACATAGTATGATTCGGGAGTTAATCATGAATGGTGTGATATCGCTGAGTTTGTTCGGTCGCAACAAAATTTGGCCGACCACTTGACGAAGGGGTTAGCCAGAGACTTGGTAAATAAGTCCGCAATGGGAATGGGATTAAAGTCCATTTAATCCTCTAATTGTGAGATACCCAATTCCCTTCTAATACAACGTTAGAAGCTTGAATTCAATGTGGAAAGCTCGTGAGTTGGAGATTGGAACACATGTTATTATTTCCCAAGGTATGTGTTCGGACACTGCAAGTAAAGGTTAGGTTGAAGAATATCTTCTTAATAGTTCCTTTGAAAAATTGCAAATGCAAGTGCAAGATTAAAGGAACTACCTATATGGACATGAAGTTTTGCCGCTTCAAGAAGCTAGGACTTGGCTTCCCTATATGTTCACTAATGGATATGGACACGTGGCTTGTAAAAGTGTCAAGATTAAACAAAGAGAATTGTCTTGAACTTATGTGTATAGTATCTTCAGTATTCATATGAGTTGACGGGTTCAATCGTTACGACACCCGATTCTCGAGTATTTGAAATGTGTATTATACTAAGATGAAAATTCAATCGCAAGACATTTTCATTTATGCATTCGTTTGTTTAGATTATTTATACGCTTTAGTAAATCAAAGGATTACACTAAAATGGAGGGGATTTGTTGGTGATTTTAGTGTCATCAACTTGTTTTATTGTAATGGTGATTTACTAAGAGATCAATGTGATTCGTATTAGACTCGGATACGAGTAAGGGAAAGTGTGGAGTACACACTCGTTTGAGCTAAAACGAAGTCAACCTCGATATAGAAGTAAAAATTAAAGGGTAGCTCTTTTTGCTGATCAGTATGAACAGCACGGCCGTGCAGTTCATATGACACGACGTGCGGAGTATGAGCAACACGGCCGTGCGGTTCATAAGACACGGCCGTGCGGTTCCTCGTACAGATGCCTTTTCAAAATGAAGAGACACATTGCTTGGCTAAAGTCATGTCTTTTGATTGTACCCTTTAACTAATACCTTCCCATCTGTATATATACAGAGATTGATCTCTGTTGTAGATACATGAAAAACACAAGAGTGAATTACAACAATAACGAAAGCAAACAATTCTCAAGTTTTGATTTGTTCTCTTTGCCTAGAAAACAAATTGTGTGATTGTCTTATCCCAATAAAGATTTTGTGTAACCCAGGCATTAAGGGTCGAAATACTTTATTCGGAAAGTGGATTATACACGATTCAATCATATATCCGGCCCTAGTATCAAGATCGAGACCCCATATTCCCCTACAGCACATGTGGCAAGCTCCTCGGCATATAAAGCTTGGTCGACATAATGGTTGCCGAGGAAGAGGGCAGTAAGGATAGGGAAGCCCATTTTCTTGTCCTGGATGGTGATCGAGGAAGGTTTTCTCGTATTTCGATGAAGCCCTCGTCCGCTTAGATGGATGTCTTGCTCGTCATATGAGAGGGTGCCATGTCGGCATATATGAATTACATGCCTTAGTCAATATTTGCTCTGCTATATGTAGGTCGACACGGTGAGAATGACGTCGACACAGTGAGAATGACGAGAAGACACAATTAGCGAAGGTAGATTGAGACTTGTATGGATTTATATTTTGGGCCCAATCTATTAGGGCTTGCCCGGTTATCATCCACATTCGTACCTCAATTTATACTGTTCACCAAATATTATTCACCGATAAATTTGGGTCGTTGATGCTAAAACAGAATGCTCGTATCTTATAATTTTTCAGACGGACGAAAGCAAACTCTTTTCACACAATGAGAATGGAATTATAGGTTAGAATCTCCAAATCCAATTTCCTTTCTTGCCCCAAACAAAACTTTACCAACCTGTTACGAAAAAAAAAAAAAAAAAGGAACCACCAATATATATTTAGCAAGTTGACAAATGAGAAGTGGTAATGAATTATGCTTTTTTTCAGTTGTTTTTTCTTTTCATTGAAACTCTATGTAAGTGACCATCTTTGGAACATATGATAGAGTCTTCTTGGTGGATTCTTATCAAGATATGTTAGGGATATTTAGAGAGAATTAATTAGTATGCATCTAGCATTTTCTTCATTTGTAAATTTAGTTTTATTTTTATCATTTATTATAATCGTGTTCAAAATAATATTTATAAAATACCCTACCTTGTATAGATTCAGGAAATCATTTAGACAACCTTTAAAATAAAATAAAGAAAGAACCAAAAGAGAGCTTTGTTAATGAATTGGTCTTATAAAAAACTAGTTTTTTCTTAAGATAAGGAAAAACGTCTTTTCAAAATGAACGGTGGCAATTTTGTAATTACTGGCAACCATGTTCAAAATAAACGGTGACATTTTTGTAATTACTGGCAACCATGATAAATGCCAGTGTTAATATTACAAATGACCAGTGATTTCATACTGGCATTTTATAAACATGAAACTAGCACTTTTTACATGGGCACTTTTAAATACATAAACTGGCATCTCTTCAAAAATATAAGCACTGGCATTCAAAAATACATGGACTGGCATTTGAAAACACATTTACTGGCACTCAAAAATGCATATACTGGCACTCAAAAACACTTATAATTATTTTCTTGATATTCAAAAAAAACATGAGCGGCATTCAAAAACATGGGTGGCATTCAAAATTACAAGAACTGACATTCAAAAAATACATTGACACTCAGTTACACACTTACTGGCACTCTATTATACACTAACTGGCACTCCAAAATACATGGACTAGCACTTGATTATACACTAACGGGCACTTGATTATACACTAACGAACACTCAATTTTACACCAACGGGCACTTGATTATACATGAACTGGCACTCAAAAAAACAAAAACTGGCATTAGTTTGAACTGGAACGGGCACATCAAAAAAACAAAAACTGGCGATTCAGAGCACGGCGAAGCTAGTCGAGGAGGATTGATCGTTGTTTGGGCCGGAGTGAGAAGACGACGAGTTGGATTGCGGTCGTAATTGGAATCGGGGAAAGCTGAGTTTGCGGTTTCGGTTTGGGTGGAGAGGAAGAGTTTGGGTTGAGGTGAAGATTGGGGCGGCAATGGAGGTCACCGGTGAGTGATTTGGTGAGGGAGCTTGGCGATGTCGATTGAAATTGGGGGAGTGGGAGAGGTCGTCGTTCTGAGGGATTTGGATCGGGGTGAGGAAGGTTGAAGGAGGTAGAGGTTTAGGGATGATTGGCGTTGGTCTTGGCCGGAGAAGATGGTTGGGGAGTTGCCGGCGTTGGTGAAGAAGGCGATTGGAGAGGGATGGTTGGTGAAGATGGCGATGGCCCTTAGAGAGAGAAAGAGCAAGCTGCTGCGTGCGTTTAGAGAGAGAACGAGAGATTTGCCGAGAAAAACACGTTTTTTGTTAAGCTTAGGAAAAACGCGTTTTTTATAAGTTTTTGGCTTTGTTAATTGAGTAATTATAAGAATCAAATACTTTTGATAAGTTTTTTAACATTTATTTAATGACGGAGGTTGTATAAATTTTCGCTTGACTTATCATATGTAAAAAAAAATTAAAAAAAAAATATTTAAAGACATATTTATTCCTTTCCATAATATGTGTGGCAATTGACTTATTAATTTTTTTAAGAATATACTTAAATGCCCATTCGATGTATTTTTATAAAATTGCACTAAAGTTATTTTTTTATTTATAAGGTAACACTTATTATTATGGAGGAAAATATGATATTAATAATGTAATAGAGGTAGTAATGAATTTAAATTAGCAAATAATGGAAATTACTTTATGGACTACTGAAATCTGAAACTGATTTTTCAACTATTACAAGCATTGAAATTAAAATCTATCTGGCAAGGAAATAAAGAAAAGAAAATAAGATCGTCATCTCATTGAGAACTTGGGAAAATATTGAATGACATAATTACATACTACTTCTGTCCAAATGTCTATTTTTGTTTTTGTTTTTTTTTTTTAATTTTGTTAACAATAAAAATAAAAATGGATATTCATTTACGTACCCAAATATATGTTTTGACTTTTTAACAAAAAAAAAAAAACTTTTTTTTTGTTCATAGCTTTGTTTTATAAATATAGCAGTCTTGTTGATTTTTCATCATAGGGTGACCGACTCCATGGAAGCCTCACTCAACAAAGGTGGAGAGTCTGGCTTTTCAACTCACAATCGCGGCGGTTGGATCACCTTCCCCTTCATCACAGGTCTCTCTCTCTCTCTCTCTCTCTCTCTCTCTCTCTCATTTCAACTAATGAAAATGAAATAATTTGTGTCGAAAAATGACTATACATATAGGAACCATGGCGGGGTTGACACTGGCGGCGGGAGGATGGATGACGAATCTTATCGTCTATCTCGTAGATGAATTCCATGTGAAGAAGATTGACGCTGCTCAAATCAATGGTGTCATCAATGGTTGCACCACTCTCTTCCCCATCATCGGGGCTATAGTGGCCGACTCCTTTGTAGGACTTTTCCCGGTCATCTCCATCTCTTCCCTTCTCTCTTTGTTGGTACGTGGTAATATTTTTTCAACTCCCTTCTCTTTCATTTCAACAACCATAGCATGATTATAATTACTTAAACATTTCGCCTCCAAAACCCTTCTAGCAAATTCCAAGTAATTTTTTATCCGGGATCTGGAACTGCTGCACTGAAAGATGTACTGCCGCATCTATTTGTTGATTCACTGTCCCTAAAGTCATGTGAGATCGGTAGGATCTGCTGCTGACCTCATAAAGCTTTCTACCTTTGGATCAGCAAATGATAAGATGGTCAAGCTGGAAAAATAAATCCTTAATTTTTTATTTACTACTACGTGTGAAGAGAAAGAAAAACAAAATTTTCATTTGTTGCAGGGTATTGTACTACTAACCCTAACCGCAACAATCAAAACATTGAAGCCTCCCAAATGTGAAACCGGATCAATCATGTGTAAATCCCCAACAAGCCCCCAACTCGCGATCCTATACGTGGGTTTGGCTCTAGCTTCCATTGGGGTGGGGGGTACACGCTACACCATAGGAACGATCGGAGGAAACCAATTCGATAAACCAAAGGATCAAGGAACGTTCTTTAACTGGTTCCTTTTCGCGTGGAACATCTCTCTTATAGTGAGTGTTACGGGCATTATCTATGTTGAAGGTGCTGTGAGTTGGGGATTGGGGTATGGTCTATCTATTGCGGCTAACATGCTTGGGTTAGCCATTTTCTTGTTCGGAAGAAAGTTTTATCGGATGGTTAAGCCGCAAGGGAGCCCTTTCATGAATCTGGCTTGTGTTGTTGTGTCTTCTTTTAAGAAAAGAAAAGCTTCTCTCTCGATTCTTAGTGAAGATTATTATCATGACCCTAAAGATGAACAAGGCTCAAAGGTGGTCAGAGCAAGTCCCTCAAACACCTTCAGGTAAGGATTATTTTGTTTTGTATTTTAGATGCACATCAATTTGTTTATTTATTTTATGAAAAAAAATTGGACATACATTTTGGACCGAGTAGCTCAAAAAAAAAAAAAAAAATGGTTTGGCTAGGCTAAATTTTATTTAATTGGGATTGAGATATTTTGATTGGAATTCATTTGGTTTAATAGGCAGATCCTGAATATTGATCACTATTCAAACTTAAGAAGGAAAGAATATAAAGTTGTCTCTCGATATCGAGTATTTGTCGATTTGGTTAATCCAAAACTCTAGTAATTTTATGATACATGCATGAAAAGTCTATATATATAGGGTTCCGGGCGGGTGACATCTGATTGCGTGTAATTGAAATATAGAATGTCCGATTCAGGGTCAACGAACTTTCAACCCGCCAACAAGGACAATGAATTTGATTCTAGGCTATTTCCCACTGTTGGAAACCGAAAATCCTAGGCAGTCCGATCACAGAAAACCCAGATCCCTATCATGTATTGTAGATATTATTCTCTTCACCCTATAATTTAAATGTCTTTAAAAACATAACAAGGGAAAATTTTGGCTTTGCAGGTTTCTAAACCGGGCGGCTCTAAAGGAGGTAGGAGACACCAAACCAGATGGCTCAATCGCAAAACCATGGAACCTATGCACAGTCCAACAAGTAGAAGATTTCAAAGCTTTAATCAGAATCTTCCCAGTACTCTCAACTGCTATATTCCTAAGCGTCCCAATAGGTATCCAAGGCAGCCTGTTCGTCCTCCAGGCTCTTACCATGGACCGTCAGCTCACCCAACACTTCCAAATCCCAGCAGGATCCATGGTTGTCTTTCAACAGCTCTCCATCTGTTTCTTCGTAGCCCTAATCGACAGAGTCTTCTATCCTACGTGGCAAAAACTAAAGGGTCAACCGCCAAGTTACCTCCAACGAATTGGGACAGGCCACATCATCATCATTCTAAGCATGGTTTTCTCAGCCATAGTGGAATCAAAGAGGCTTAAAATAGCACACTCGTATCAGCTTCTAGAAGGTTCCGCGGCGGATATGTCGGCATTTTGGTTAATGGGTCCGCTACTATTGATTGGTGCAGGAGAAGCATTTCATTTTCCAGGACAAATTGGATTATACTATCAAGAATTTCCAGCATCGCTCAAGAGCACGTCAACGGCCATGGTGGCATTATTGATTGCAATAGCGTATTACTTAGGGACTGCTATAGTGGATTTTATGAGAAGGGTAACCGGGTGGTTACCGGATGACATAAATAAAGGGAGGATGGATAATGTGTACTGGGTGTTGGTAGTGATAGGGGTGGTAAATTATGGGTATTTTTTGGCTTGTGCGTGGTTTTACAAGTACAAAAATGGTGATCAAAATTCGGAGAATGATACATCTGATTCTTAAGTATTCTAAGAATGATGAGTAGAAGAATATGTTATAATATCTGAGAAATAGTTTCAGAGTTGCAAAGAGATGTAGATGCTAATATTTATAGCAATAACTTAATTATTCAGCAACATAGTTGAATGTTAAGCATGAGATAATGCATCATTTAGTTTGCAATTCTACGAACTTTACGCATTCACAATGACCCCCCCCCTCTCCCTCATTTGAAAATTACTCAACGGATCGTCACTTTTTTTCTATTTCACCCTCAAAAAATCAGCATTTACTAGCTAGTAGGCACATTCTTACTTAAGGATTGATAGTTGCTCATGAATATTGAATATAATAGTTATTTTTATTACTCCGTAGTATATACCAATTCAATTGTAATGATGTGGCAACATGCAGCATGAAAGATGATAAAAATGGTCTTTGAATCATAATGCATATAAACCTCCGGGAAGATCTGAAATTACCTCTCCAGCAGCTTCAGTAGCAGCCATCCATTCGTTAGAGAATGGAACTGCATTTGGAGGAGGCTCTATCAAAGGCATATCTAGTTTCATCTTATTCTGTGAACTCTTGCTGCCAAACAAAACTGAAAAAAGAGAGAGATAAAGAGTAAGAGTGTAAGTTCAGATCTACTAAACAAGTGTACCTTAAAGATAGCGAATGAGTAGAAAAATAAACAAGAGTGTGAATCACTTACATTGATAATGTTGTATCTATATATCTTCAAGATCCCTTGCCATATGTTGTCGTCTTTGGTTACAGTTTCATTGAAACTGTGGACACAGTGGTTTGTACAATGTGCAGTAACGGTTGTACCAGAACAGCAAACGGTGTAACCATGTACAACACAAACGCCCTGTTAACAACTTGTTGTCCTTTGCAAATCAACAATCCTTCACTTTCTTACCTCCCACAAACTTTGGTCTCGAATAATAGCTCTGGACGGTACCCCCATTAAGGAACTGTACATCAAGCTATATAACTAATAACAACATAAATCACCTTTGTTGAGTGATGATTTATTTTTCGTGCATTCCCCGAGGAAATAAAACTACAAACATTTATATCACAGGTTGAACTAGGGTGAAGAACATTTCTTACAAACAACAGCATACAAACAAAATAACTAGCTAATGTTGCACTCTGTTGGATCTCCAACATCTCCCTCCTCCATGGAGACTTCACCATCTGAAAACCCTAAAACAAGAGCATGCCTCTCATCTTCATCATCACTAGTTTCAATCTCATCGCTGTTGGGTCTTCGTTCAATATACGCCAATGCTTGCCTCCTATGCATCCTCAAAACATGCATGATAACATCAGGGGCGAGTGAGATTCGCGAATGGTCTTCTCTACCTCGTCTATTAGACTCCAAAATGTCTTCCAAATCACGAGGGAGAGGGCGTATATCATTTGACGTGGGGGCCCACATCTTTATGTTCTTTTCTAATCCACAGGAAGCAAGAACTGGGAGACTAGGGTGGGGCTCCAAATGGTTCACTATTCGCCTATCGCCCACAATTACGCGTACGAGTCTAGCTTCTTTCTTCTTCCAGATAAATATATGACCACAATCAGAGCCGTTCATAACGTATGAATTGTTGGGGCCAAAAAAACTCACTCCTTTAACTGTTAATGAATTCCTATGTCCAGTGTAAACCTGTGGATCTTCTAAATTCTCCAGATACTCGGGTGGGACCGCTAATGGGGCAGCACCCAAGCCCATATTCTTTTGAAACAAGTATATGAGTTCGTCATTATAAGATACGAGTAGTTCACTCGTGTTAGAGTAGGCCAATCCAGTTATGTGAACATCATGAGTCTTGATAAGATGCTTTGGGCAAAATGTGTTAACTGGTTTATCCAAATTGCTTGAATGTTCTTGCTGGCTCTTTCTGATGTCATACACACGTGCATATTTATCGGAACCTCCAATAGCAAAATAATTAGGGTTCCTAGGGTCAATCACAATCGCATTCAACCTTATGTTGCTTGAGGACTGCCGGTGGTTATTTTCTGTGAATGACGAGCAAGAGAAAAGCTTTGTAGATGAATTACTTCGTAAATCGAACTGCAAAAGACAGCGCCATTCTAAGATGAAATTTTAAATTAGATTTTGAAGGAAAAATATTGATTTCACCCACATGTTGAACAAATCCATCCTCGCCACAGCTATATAATATGTGGGGACTCCCCGGTTCAACTGCAAGCTTGTGAATGCGACCTTGGTGCTTGCCTAACCTTTTTGTTGCCACATGACCATTCTCCAATACCAGCCCAAGTCTGACCTGCAAAGGTGGAATCTGGTGAAACTCCAAAATTTATAGGGCCAAAGTGAAAACTGGTGAAAGATAGAAGGGCAAAAGTGTCCCCCCCCCCCACACACCAAGCACTTGATTATGTTTCTCACTGGGGGCTGATAGGTCTGATCTTTATTCCCCCCATCCGCATAACTCGGAATCTTTTAATGTATGTTTTGAGAATAAGATAATATGAGAGAAGACTTAAGCCAAGTACGTGCACCCTCGGTGGACATAGAGATGCAATCATGCAGAAAAGTAACCACTAAGCAACATTTTGTTTCCATTCTGTTTTGGGTAAATTCTGATCATACCAACAAGGCATCAAGCTAAACTCATATGGTATTATAGGTAGAACAAGCATCAAAAAGGAAAAGGGTGATTGTCTAAAATGGATGTTTCTCCGAGAGGAATCCAAATCTCCCGTGGAAAACATTATACATACAGATCCTATTTCCTATTACCAAAGAAAGGGTGAAGTCTTTGATTGAGTTTACTGCAAAAGAGGGGCATGTAAGCATTACCTTAAGTAGCTTGAAAGATTCTTGTGAGGCCATACTTGAGAAGATTTCCCATAATCGAGCTCAAACCTCAGTTTGTGGAAAGTATTATACTCCCTCTGTTAGGGATGGCAATTTGTCCGAACCCGATCCGTATCCGGGACGATCCGCACCGTAGCGGGGCGGGTTTGGTAGCATTTTTTGAAAACCCGGCGGGTCACGGGGCGGGTTCGGTTTCACCCCTCAACCCGCGGGGCCCCGCCCCGCCCCGCCCCGTATACTATTATATATGTAATTACTATAATACCCCTCACCCATTTTAATTATTACCCTTACCCCCCAGACAGACAAGCGCATAACCTATTCTACCAGGACCAAACGCGGCTTCACTTCACTCTCTATCTCATCTTCTCAAATCAATTTCTAGGGTTAGAACTCTTGCCTCTTGCGGCGCTAGATCTACCCAACCGGCCAACCCTACTTCTCTCTTCTTAGGCGACTTCCACTTCCACTCCGCCGCCGCTTCACGACATCCTCCGACCGCCGCTGCCTTCCACGACTTCCACTTCCACTCCGCTTCCACTTCTCATCTTCTCAAATCGATTTCTATGGTAAGTAAATCTCTCTCTCTCTCTCTCGCAACTTCAAAGCATTTCTCTGGATTATTCTTCAATCTTCATCTCCTTCGATCCATTTTTTGCTCATTGTTAATCATCTGTTGTTTCCGTTGTTCTTGCTGGCGCCGAAAACTAAGTGGCATTTCTCTGGATTATTCTTCATCTCCTTCGATCTGTTGTTCTTATGTGTTTGGGTCAAAATATTTTCTTAAATTGCAACTAATGCATGTTTTTGGGCTTAATATTTTGCTTTCATTATAGTTTTTAACCATATTTATGTTGCACCTATACCTGGCTGGTACCCATCGTCTCATCTGTCTCTCTGCTGCTGTGGTGAATGTCATTTATATTCGTTCTGGTTCTGGTTCTGGTCTTTTGAGAGTAGTCATATTGAAAATGTAAGATATTTATGCAGTTAAGTTAATATTTGAAGGCATTGTAAGAGTTCATTTTGTAATCATTCTTATAGATGTTTTGTTATGGCTTCAGTCGTTTCGTGTGGATCAAATTTATACCATCAGATTTGTCTAATTTGTCTAATTTGCTTTATGCTTGTTTGGAAATTTATTGATTTTCTCGCATTATTGTTCATAGATGTCTAAAGAAATTGGTCAAGGACATGAAAGTGCTAATAAAGATGATGATTTGCACATGTATGAGAAGGGGGATGAACCTATGATTGATAGGGGTTGATGCTCAAAGTCTTGGCAAGTGGGACACCCGTTGACTCTAGTCAATCTTTGAATGAAACTAATTCTTCTTCAAAAAACACTAAAAACAGTAAGTGTTTCACACCTGATGTGTGGAAAGACATGACTAGAACAACAATAAATGGGGTTGTTGTCGCAGTTTGTAATCATTGCAAGTTACATTTGAAAGGTGGTAGCAGTTCGTACCTCTCATTTGCGCAATCACATATCAAGGTGTAAAAAGAAGAAGAATGTCGACATTAGGCAATGTTTTTTGCATGGTGGTGAGAAAAAAGATGGGAAGGTTGAATATCGCACCTTTGCTTTTGATGAAGATAGGTCGAGAACAGGATCTTGCGAACATGATCGTTTGCATGAATATCCTTTGAGCATTGTCAATCATCATGGATTCCGTGTTTACTCACATAACCTCCAACCGTTGTTCAAAGTGCGTTCTAGAAATACGATCAAGAGCGACATCTTGAAGATATATCATTCCAAGAGAGAGAAGTTGGTTGAGGATTTGGAGAGGTTGGACTCAGAGTTTCCATTACTACGGATATGTGGAGCGCAAAACCAACAAAAAAGGATACACGGCTATTACCGCACATTATATTGATTCTTCGTGGGTTTTGCAAAATCGACTTGTGAGGTATTTCCTACTTTTTTTTTTTTTGCATGAATATCCTCCGAGTATTGTTCTCTACTTATTTTTTTAAAAAAAAATGAAAGTGATAATTATTGGTAAAAAATTTAATGTTACATTATTTTCTATATGTTAGGTTTATTTATGTTCCACCTCCACATAATAGTGATGTCCTTACCGAAGATCTTGTTGAAGCACTTATGGAGTTAAATCTTGATAGGAAGTTGTCAACCATCAGATCGATAATGCAAGTTCTAATGATGCTATGTTGGGGAAGGTTGTTGATAGATTAGATCCTAGCACACTAATGATGAGGGGGAAAGTTCTTCACATGCGTTGTTGCGCACACATATTAAACTTGATTGTGAAGGATGGTTTAGAGGTTATCAAAAAGGAGGTTGAAAATGTAAGAAATAGTGTTGTGTATTGGATAGGGTCTCGTAGTAGAATTCAAAAATTTGAGGATACGGCCCGTCAACTATCCATTCAAAACATTAAGAGTTTGATTCTTGATTGCCCCACTAGGTGGAATTCAACTTATCTCATGCTTGAAAGGGCTTTAGAATATAAAGTTGTATTTCCACGATTAAAACAAAAGGAAAGATCTTATACTTGTTTACCGGATGAGGAAGATTGGAGAAGAGTTGAAATAATCACCGAGAAATTGAAATTATTTTATAATGCGACATTGATGTTTTCGGGAACTCTTTATCCTACCGCTAATGAGTTTTTCTTGAAAATTTGTGAAATTAAGTTGGCTTTGAACTCTTGGGTTGTTGATTGTGAATATTTTATCTCGGATATGGCAAAAGTAATGATGGAGAAGTATGATAAGTATTGGAGTGAATGTCATGAAGTCTTAGGAATTGCATGTGTTTTGGATCCTAGGTATAAGATGAAGCTTATTGAGTATTTTATGCCACTTATACACGGTGAGTTAGCTTCATTTGAGATTGAAAAAATTCGGAATAGTTGTTATGATTTGTTGAATGAGTACCAAAGTAAAGAGCGTGCGAATGAAAAGGTTGTGTGTGGAACATCTTCCTCTCTCTCTTCGGGTGCTAAGGATGCAAATGACACTCTTTTGGGTTTTTACATGTTTGTAGAATAATACTTCAAGGCATAAGGATGTCAAATCGGAATTAGATCATTATTTGGATGAGTTAGTGTTGCCAAGAACTTTACACTTTGATGTTTTGGGATGGTGGAAGACTAATGGAGTAAAATTTCCAACACTACAAAAAATTGCTAGAGATGTTCTTGCTATTCCGGTTACAAGTGTTGCATCCGAGGCGGCTTTTAGCACAAGTGGTAGATTGGTTAGTCCACATCGGAGTAGATTGGCTCCTAATACCTTGGAAGCATTGATGTGCACCCAAAATTGGCTACGGAATGAAAAACGTGGTAATTATTATATATTTTTTGTCTCTTTTTTTTTTTCCAAATATCTTAATTTTATTTCTATATATCTAATATTGATTTTCTATGTAGAACTTTCTTTGGAAGTGGGTAGTGAAGAAAACATTGCAACTTGTGATGATGATATGGATGTTAATGAGTGATAAGTAAGATTATTTTACTTTAATAGTTCATTCATCTTGCTTAGCTTTTCCTTTTTCTCATTTAAATTATTATCTTATCTAACCATTTATTTTAATTTATGTAGGTTTGAAATGTTGGGCTTTGGGAATGAAGTATTTTGAAGACTTTTATAAAGTTTGGATAATGTCATTTTTAGAATTTATTATCTATGGTTTGTAATATTTGAATTTATGTACTTTTGGTTTGTAATACCCTTCTTAAGTTTTTCATTTTGGTTTGTAATACCCTTCTTAAGTTTTTCATGACTGATAGTTGAAGGCTTCATTGAAAATGTTGTGTTAGTTTTTCATTTTGGATAATGTACTTGCTTCAACTTGAAGCAAGTTCTTGATGTTCATTGCCTGCCTTAGAAGGCTGAAAGCTGTGTTAGTTTAACAATAAGAAAGATGATTTTTTTTTTTTTCACTTATCTCGTTATGGGAAGTACATGAACAGGAAAATGTTGAAAATGTTGTCTTAGTTTAACAATAAGAAAGTGGTTAACTTTTGGTGAAAATGTTGAATGGCTGGGCTAAAGCCCAAAAAAATGATTTTGGACCATGCGGTGCGGGGCGGGGCGGGGCGGATACGGGTTCTACAGTTGGCGGGGCGGGGCGGGTTCGGTACAAGGGGGGTTCTTTGAGGGGCGGGTACGGTTTTGGTCAAACCCGCCCCGTATCCGCCCCGTTGCCATCCCTACCCTCTGTCCCATAATAATAGTCCAATTTGACTATTCAAACATTTTAGCAACCTATTTTCATTTCCATCACTAACCTAACCTCATTGAGGTTTACTTATTACTCAATACTCCCTCTTCTCCCTTGGTTGGCTCTCATCCTCTCATCTCCTCTCTTCCTCTGCTTCCTTGGTTCAATGATTTGAACCTAACAATTTTGGAAATGGGACTATCTTCTTGGGACAAACAAAAATGGCAAATGGGAACATCTTTATGGGACAGAGGAAGTAAGATTTATTTTTTGCTGTTTTCTAATGCTGAACACAACATTTGGTGGAGGACTACAAACAGTTGAGAGGCCAGGGGCCTTTAATTGGTACATTTTTGGTTACTAAGGGTGCATAGAGGGGTAGAAGAGCAGACCAATCCTTAGACATTACTATGTCAAAATAGTACCAACGTGTTCAAGCCTTCTAATGGTTGTATACCACTGATTTCATTATGCGATAGCCCACTTGTTTTAACAGTCTACTTCTCTTCTATGAATTTTATCATCCTCGGGATAAATTTGTTGAAACCTATGATGCTTGGACTCAGGTACGAGTGTAACAGGTGCGGATCCGAGTGTCGATACTCTCCAATATTTTAAGATTTTACACCAAATGTAGTGTAAAATAGCCACAATCATATCCACACGAACACCCACACCCAAGTCCAGTGGACACAGGTACTTTGGCGAAATTGAAGGGTCCGAGCATCGCAAGTTGAAATTGAAAGTAATACACAGTTACGCACATAAAAATGCACACATGTACATATTTGGAAAAAAAATAAGAAAACAAATAGGACTCTTGGTAATTTCTCATACCATAGTCACCATCATAAACAAGTTTGAGAAGCCTAACCATAATATGATGCAATTTTAACATAGTAGACTGTCCAAGATGCAATATCAAGTATCAGTGTAAAACATAAGATCATCAAATTATTGAAAATCAAAATACCTAATATACAATCATCCAAAAAATACACCAATATAAATAATAGAGTGCTGCAAAATATAATGTATGATTATGATTATACCTGGCCATCAGCTGCAGAAGTAACTATTGTGCGGTCATCCGTGAATGGCATAATCTGGGCCTGAAATATGTTGTCGTGGTGACCAGAAGGATATGAAAAGACTACCTTATTAGCAGCCCATTTCCAAAACATAACTTGCCTATCGTCAGAACCCGACACAAGGTGGTCACCAGTCGAGTTGAACTCAACTGTGTTTACACAACCCTCATGCCCATTTAACTTTCCACACAGATCAATTCGCTTTACAAGGGTCTGTAACAATATATGAGAAGTCAACTCATTAGGAGGGTGATGGAGAAAATTCTCGTGTAATAAAAATTCCTTGCAAGTGTACAAGTTACCTAAGTAGCAATATACAAAAGTAAGAGTCGAACCACAGAGATTTGTGTGTGAACAATTTGGTTTAGTTAGTGTAAAAAGTACAAAGGGGGTTTTGATTTTTATTATAACTAATGACAAAAAGTAATTAAGCAACTAAAATAGCACGTAAACAAAACAAGGAAGTAATTCAAGAATTAAGAAATAGTCCACAGATTGGATTCACAACATATTATCACTTTATGCTATTTAAATCATGTAAAGAAAGAATTCAATCTCATTCTTGGGTTCGTTTACAAAAGCATAAGGTTAAGATGTTAATATATTTCGCGAGGTCAATACCAACATTAAAACCCTAAAATCGCTATCTTGTTTATAATTTCCGCAAGGTTAATATAAACATTCAAGAATTTCTCATTAAATCATAAGAACATAAAAACCTAGATTCAAGTGAATTCCGTAAGGTCATCAATTGAATCTACAATTCTCAACAATTGTCAAATTACAAATCATCCACGCAAGTGCAATGATTCAAACCCAAATAAATTCAAATTACAAATCATCCACGCAAGTGCAATGATTCAAACCCAAATAAATTTAAGAGGTCAAACGTATATTCCGCAAGGTCAATACAATTGATCTCAAAAATGATAATTAAGAATGTTGAGAAGAGTAAGAACGAGAGAGATAAGAAGAATTAAAACCCTAGCATAAAGATCTAATATGTGCTACTACCAATCTGCAAACTAAATAATTTAGCAACTCATACCCATAGCAATAAATATAAGAGATAAAATTAAGAACATAAAACTAAAATTTTGATAAAAAGCTTCAATTCTTGCTAGGAATTGAAGCTTCTAAAAGAAAAGTAAAGTTGGAACCCCTTATAATATTCTAAAAGGAAGTATTTATACTCCACCCTAAAAACCTAAAACCAAAAGGAAAAGAAAATAGAAATAAAAAAGACTTTCCAAACAAAATTTGCACAGGGTCAAAGTCAACAACCGAGCCAAGTCATGGGAACGAGTCGGGCAGTTAATTCAAGTCGTGCTGAAAGGAGGCACGAGTCGTGCTCCTAAGCACAATTCGTGCTTCTTAACTGCCTTGGATTCCTTGGATTTGATTCGCAGTTGCACTTTGGTCAATATACTTTTCTCTTTTGCACTTTGGTCACTGTACTTCCCAAATTTGCAGTTTGGTCCTTAAACTTTAAAACAAACTTTTTCTCCTCTTTTCTGCTTAATTTCACTTCAGCCCCTATACTAATAAAACACTAAAAAAAACATATTAAGTTCCTAAGATTTCGAACAGAAATTAAGCTAGGAACATATCCTTTTGGATGGGTAAAACCACATCCATCAGAGGGTCCACTGGGTCCACTGCACAAATGCATATAACTGATTTAAGCTATTGCAAATGGTTCTTAAAGAAGCTTTTTCTAGAAACATATTTTAGCTCCCTCATTTAAAACATGCGCTGCCACAAAGTCAATCCATAACACCCAAAATGTTAGAGAGAATGGCTGAGCTGAGTATCTACAAATGTTAAAACTAATATAGGTGTTGTGGGCAGATTTTCTGCAGGTCGACATCTCGAACCTAGCCAGCATGTCAACAACTTGAATATTCCTACGTGACGACATCCCGAACCTAGCCAGCATGTCAACATCTTGAATATTCCATAAAATCTAACCATACCAGAAAAAGCTTTCAAAAGTACCCAAGCCAAGAATTGTCTTACTTATCCTAGCAGAAGCCACAGAAAAACCTAAGTGTTGAACCAAACCAACACTTAAAACAAATTGTCTTCAGCCCGTAAAAACCAAGTTCAAAAGCAAATGTCAAACATCTTCACTTGTCGGCTATCGCCGCTCGTGGTGCTTCTCCTTCCTTCATGTCTCCATCCTTTAAACCTAATGTCACTTCCCTAAACCTCTGCTACTTCTCCAAAAAGATCCCTGAGGATGGCACGTTGTTGCTCAATATCCCACTCAACATTTTTGCCGTTTAAAAATTCTTCAATCATTTGTATCTTGATTTCAATCATGCTTTTAGCCACAGATGCCATGAGATCATTCTTAAAGATCCTTGATCTCTTGCACATGAGCATCCTGAATTGAAGACACCCCCTTCATCAGACTCTACCTCATTGTTCAGAAACTTTCGACCTTTTCCTCAAAATCTTTAATCTTCTTCTCTAAGCTTTTCTTCTCCTCCTTATGCCGCTTCTTTAGATGCAGCATCTCCAACAAGAGCTTCCTATTCCTCTTCTCCAAAGTAACCATCAGGATCGAGATATTGATAAGAAACTTATCCTTTTATCTTCCTTAAAAGGATAAGTTTGGAGGCAATTGTTGTGGGCAGATTTTCTGCAGGTCGACATCTCGAACCTAGCCAGCATGTCAACATCTTGAATATTCCTACGTGACGACATCTTGGACCTCTGTAAGTAATGCGTAATTTATATTATTTACTAAATATCTTTTTATACAGGATAAGTAATTGAAAACGTGCTACAAATAACTCCCTTCAACTAAGAAGACTCGGTCAAGAGGCAATGGAGAAGGTCAAGATAAATAAGCCTAAAAAATAGGAAGATTAGTTATTTTGTTATCTTTTTTCTCTATTTAAAGGGCTTATGGCTGGAATTAACACACATTCACACACAACTCACGCACTCTCTTGTACTCCGCCATAGCTCCACCACTTGTAACCCACTAAATATCAATATTACCGTTTGGGAAGGTAGGTGCTCATAATCACCTCCCGAGGTTTTATGCCGGCGAGATAGTTGTCTCAAGGGCTTTCCTCGTTACATTATTGTGTAAACTTTGATATATTTATACACCGATTATATTCCATTGCACCCTCCTTAGCTTCATTTCAAATTCCTTCATTGTTGACTATTTTTTGCGAAAACAGTTTGGCGCCTACCGAGGGGCCTTTGGTTTTTTAATCGGTTCAATTCTCATCCGCCCATCATGTCTACTCAACCCATGACCTCAACCACCGGCAAAACTATTGTTACTAATATTTCCACCAGAGGTTTCAATCCCAGCGTGTCGACGGCTGCAATCTTGGGGCCGTTTCCGCCACCGCCACCTGCGGGATCTAGCAAGAAGCAGTCATCTCCAACGCCCGATTCTGAGATCAAGAGCATGCTGATGCAGATGAAGAACCAGCTAGACAGACAACAAAGTAACACCTCGCTGATAGCTGACACCTTGGTGAAGATGCAAAAGGATCAGAAGTTGCTGACTGAAAGAATGAATGTTGTCTCCCCCATTCGCCCTGGAGTCCTTAACTTTGATGTTGGGGGCAGCTCCCAGACCCTCGATGAATTCCTTCCGATGGCTCCAGCAACTCATGGGTGGACACCACAGATGACGACATCTCTCCCAAGATGAAGACATCTCCGATGACGGCGACACCATTTCGCATCCAAAGCATCTTCGAATTATCTTCTCAAGGAAATACCTCTCGTCCCACCATCTACGCATAACATCTTTGGGACATCTTCGAGGGGGCAACCTTTACCAACCAAAAGCACTGGCCATGACATCCTCCGCAGATAACACTAATCCCTTTGCTAATGTCAATACAAATTATGTTTTTGATAATATTTCTCGTACTACTAACCCTTTTGCAGGTAGCTACATAGCAAGTCAGCTTCAAGAATTAAGGGATATGGTCATGAAACTACCTGATGTCACTCCCCCCATCCAACAAGTTTCACCGACATGCTACAATCAATCACGCTTTATACCGGCTATTGCACATGTCGACATCCCGAAAGGATTTAGCATTCCAACCATGAAGATGTATGATGGAAGCACCGATCCTGAGGAGCATGTTGCCCATTTTCTAGAAAAGATGGAAATTGTCCGCATACCTCTCCAATTCCGAGAAGCATGCTTGTGTAGAGGGTTCGGTTCAACATTGGTGGGACCGGCTTTGAAGTGGCTAATCCGTCAACCACCTGGATCCATTGGGTCATTTGCCCAGCTTGTCAACATGTTCAACAACCAGTTCTCTTGCAGCAGACAGTTCGAGAAACTCACTAGTGACCTTTATTATATCACTCAGCAGCCTACCAAAGCGTTGAAAGACTACGTTATCAGGTTCAACAAAGAAATCTTAGAAATCCCCAACCTAGATATGGCAACAGCCGCTGAAGCCTTAAAAATGGGTTTGAAAAAGGATTCTCCATACTATGAGGAGTTGGTGATGAACCCGTGCAAGAGGATGGAGGACATCCGGAATAGGGCGTTAAGATTCATCAGGCTAGAGGAAGATAAGATGTCGACATATTTCATGTAAGTCATAGCATATCAACTCAATTCAGAAAACAAGAAAACTCAAAACATTCAAATAGGTCACCATGTTTCAAGATGTCAACATCATTACTACAGGTAGACGACATCTTAAGGTAATAAGTCAGGTGCGCATCAACCCTTGTTATTTAATAAATATTATTTCCTTTTTCAGTAAATAAATTTCGGCAAGGTTTATTTCTTATTCTTTCATTAAATAAAAGTGACATCAATCAAGATGTCAAAAACTCTTACCATGTCATTGTTTTGCAAGATATTACCATTTTGAAACTTCAAGATCCCATGGGAACAACCGTTTGAGACTGGCCGTCTCATCTTAAGTTTAGGGTACTTAATCCCCTCAAAGGTTTAAAGAAATTACTTTCTTTCAACGTATTAAGGTTTATACACCTTCGCCTGGAGCGCACGATTGTCATCCTTGATTGAGGTGTGGGATGGGCCCGTATGTTTATATATACGAATTACCCATTTCCACTCAATCAAAGTGATTGACCAAACGATTTTTACAATTGGTTATGACACATACGTGTCATCTAAGAACAAAAGGTTTTTGGCATTAACATGTCAACAAAGTAGGGATGGCCAAACCGGCCCGGAAAAGCCCGGAACCGCCATGAACCGCGGAGAAAACCGGAACCGGGGTAACAGGAACCGGTTTGGAGGCGGGCCGGTTAAGGTTCACCAAATTGGTGAACCGGACCGGAAAAAGCCCGGAACCGGACGAAAATTTGTTGTTTTTCAATAGAACCGGCCCGGACAGGACCGAAAAGCCCGAACCGACCAAAACCGTGAGAAAACCGGAACCGGATAACCGGAACCGTGAGAAAAGCGGGCCGGTTAAGGTTCACCTCCTCGCCGAACCGGAACCGGCGGTTCAAGGCCCGGAACCGGAACCGGACCGGATTTGGTCATCCCTACAACAAAGTATAAGCAAGGATTTCTACATCCTACGCAAGGTGACAACATCTTCAAAGATGTCAACATTTCATTACCATTCCATAAAATCTAACCATACCAGAAAAAGCTTTCAAAAGTACCCAAGCCAAGAATTGTCTTACTTATCCTAGCAAGCCACGCAAAAACCTAAGTGTTGAACCAAACCAACACTTAAAACAAATTGTCTTCACCCGTAAAAACCAAGTTCAAAAGCAAATGTCAAACATCTTTCACTGTTTCGGCTATCGCCGCTGGTGGTGCTTCTCCTTCCTTCATGTCTTCATCCTTTAAACCCGATGTCACTTCCCTAAACCTCTCGCTACTTCTCCAAAAAGATCTCGAGGGATGGCACGTTGTTGCTCAATATCCCACTCAACATTTTTGCCGTTTAAAAATTCTTCAATCATTTGTATCTTGATTTCAATCATGCTTTTAGCCACAGATGCCATGAGATCATTCTTAAAGATCCTTGGTCTCTTGCACATGAGCATCCTGGATTGAAGACACCCCCTTCATCAGACTCTCTACCTCATTGTTCAGAAACTTTCGACCTTCTCCTCAAATCTTTAATCTTCTTCTCTAAACTTTTCTTCTCCTCCTTATGCCGCTTCTTTAGATGCAGCATCTCCAACAAGAGCTTCCTATTCCTCTTCTCCAAAGTAACCATCAAGATCGAGATATTGATAAGAAACTTACCCTTTTATCTTCCTTAAAAGGATAAGTTTGGGGGCAATTGTTGTGGGCAGATTTTCTGCAGGTCGACATCTCGAACCTAGCCAGCATGTCAACATCTTGAATATTCCTACGTGACGACATCTTGGACCTCTGTAAGTAATGCGTAATTTATATTATTTACTAAATATCTTTTTATACAGGATAAGTAATTGAAAACGTGCTACAAATGACTCCCTTCAACTAAGAAGACCTGGTCAAGAGGCATGGAGAAGGTTGAAGATAAATAAGCCTAAAAAATAGGAAGATTAGTTATTTTATTATCTTTTTTCTCTATTTAAAGGGCTTATGGCTAGAATTAACACACATTCACACACAACTCACGCACTCTCTTGTACTCCGTCATAGCTCCACCACTTGTAACCCACTAAATATTAATATTACCGTTTGGGAAGGTAGGTGCTCATAATCACCTCCCGAGGTTTTATGCCGGCGAGATAGTTGTCTCAAGGGCTTTCCTCGTTACATTATTGTGTAAACTTTGATATATTTATACACCGATTATATACCATTGCACCCTCCTTAGCTTCATTTCAAATTCCTTCATTGTTGACTGTTTTTTGCGAAAACAGTTTGGCACCCACAGAGGGGCCTTTGGTTTTTTAATCGGTTCAATTCTCATCCGCCCATCATGTCTACTCAACCCATGACCTCTATCACCGGCAAAACTATTGTTACTAATATTTCCACCAGAGGTTTCAATCCCAGCGTGTCGACGGCTGCAATCTTGGGGCCGTTTCCGCCACCGCCACCTGCGGGATCTAGCAAGAAGCAGTCATCTCCAACGCCCGATTCTGAGATCAAGAGCATGCTGATGCGCAGATGAAGAACCACTTGGACAGACAACAAAGTAACACTCGGCGATAGCTGACACCTTGGTGAAGATGCAAAAGGATAAGAAGTTGATGACTGAAAGAATGGATGTTGTCTCCACTATTCGCCCTGGAGTCCTTAACTTTGATCTTTGGGCGGCTCCCGGACCCTCGATGAATTCCTTCCGATGGCTCCGGCAACTCATGGGTGGACACCACAGATGACGACATCTCCCAAGATGACATCTCCCAAGATGACGACATCTCCCAAGATGAAGACATCTCCGATGATGGCGACACCATTTGCATCCAGCATCTTCGAATTATCTTCTCAAGGAAATACCTCTGTCCCACCATCTACGCATAACATCTTTGGGACATCTTCAGAGGGGGCAACCTTTACCAACAGTACCGTCATGACATCCTCCGCAGATAACACTAATCCCTTTGCTAATGTCAATACAAATTATGTTTTTGATAATATTTCTCGTACTACTAACCCTTTTGCAGGTAGCTACATAGCAAGTCAGCTTCAAGAATTAAGGGATATGGTCATAAAACTACCTGGTGTCACTCCCCCCATCCAACAAGTTTCACCGACATGCTACAATCAATCACGCTTTATACCTGCTATTGCACATGTCGACATCCCGAAAGGATTTAGCGTTCCAACCATGAAGATGTATGATGGAAGCACCGATCCTGAGGAGCATGTTGCCCATTATCTAGAAAAGATGGAAATTGTCCGCATACCTCTCCAATTCCGAGAAGCATGCTTGTGTAGAGGGTTCGGTTCAACATTGGTGGGACCGGCTTTGAAGTGGCTGATCCGTCAACCACCTGGATCCATTGGGTCATTTGCCCAGCTTGTCAACATGTTCAACAACCAGTTCTCTTGCAGCAGACAGTTCGAGAAACTCACTAGTGACCTTAATTATATCACTCTGCAGCCTACCGAAGCGTTGAAAGACTACGTTATCAGGTTCAACAAAGAAGTCTTAGAAATCCCCAACCTAGATATGGCAACAGCCGCTGAAGCCTTCAAAATGGGTTTGAAAAAGGATTCTCCATACTATGAGGAGTGAGTGCATGAACCCGTGCAGAGTGATGGAGGACATTCGGAATAGGGCGTTAAGATTCATCGTGCTAGAGGAAGATAAGATGTCGACATATTTCATGTAAGTCATAAAGATATCAACTCAATTCAGAAAACAAGAAAACTCAAAACATTCAAATAGGTCACCATGTTTCAAGATGTCAACATCATTACTACAGGTAGACGACATCTTAAGGTAATAAGTCAGGTGCGCATCAACCCTTGTTATTTAATAAATATTTATTTCCTTTTTCAGTAAATAAATTCCGGCAAGGTTTATTTCTTATTCTTTCTTTAAATAAAAGTGACATCAATCAAGATGTCAAAAACTCTTACCATGTCATTGTTTTGCAAGATATTACCATTTTGGAACTTCAAGATCCCATGGGAACAACCGTTTGAGACTGGCTGTCTCATCTTAAGTTTAGGATACTTAATCCCCTCAAAGGTTTAAAGAAATTACTTTCTTTCAACGTATTAAGGTTTATACACCTTCGCCTGGAGCGCACGATTGTCATCCTTGATTGAGGTGTGGGATGGGCCCGTATGCTTATATATACGAATTACCCATTTCCACTCAATCAAAGTGATTGACCAAACGATTTTTACAATTGGTTATGACACATACGTGTCATCTAAGAACAAAAGGTTTTTGGCATTAACATGTCAACAAAGTATAAGCAAGGATTTCTACATCCTACGCAAGGTGACAACATCTTCAAAGATGTCAACACTTCATTACCATTCCATAAAATCTAACCATACCAGAAAAAGCTTTCAAAAGTACCCAAGCCAAGAATTGTCTTACTTATCCTAGCAGAAGCCACAGAAAAACCTAAGTGTTGAACCAAACCAACACTTAAAACAAATTGTCTTCAGCCCGTAAAAATCAAGTTCAAAAGCAAATGTCAAACATCTTCACTTGTCGGCTATCGCCGCTGGTGGTGCTTCTCCTTCCTTCATGTCTTTATCCTTTAAACCTGATGTCACTTCCCTAAACCTCTGCTACTTCTCCAAAAAGATCCTTGAGGATGGCACGTTGTTGCTCAATATCCCACTCAACATTTTTGCCGTTTAAAAATTCTTCAATCATTTGTATCTTGATTTCAATCATGCTTTTAGCCACAGATGCCATGAGATCATTCTTAAAGATCCTTGGTCTCTTGCACATGAGCATCCTGGATTGAAGACACCCCCTTCATCAGACTCTCTACCTCATTGTTCAGAAACATTCGACCTTCTCCTCAAAATCTTTAATCTTCTTCTCTAAACTTTTCTTCTCCTCCTTATGCCGCTTCTTTAGATGCAGCATCTCCAACAAGAGCTTCCTATTCCTCTTCTCCAAAGTAACCATCAGGATCGAGATATTGATAAGAAACTTACCCTTTTATCTTCCTTAAAAGAATAAGTTTGGGGGCAATTGTTGTGGGCAGATTTTCTGCAGGTCGACATCTCGAACCTAGCCAGCATGTCAACATCTTGAATATTCCTACGTGACGACATCTTGGACCTCTGTAAGTAATGCATAATTTATATTATTTACTAAATATCTTTCAAGGTTGTTCCGGGTGAGAGCACAGCAACTCAACATAGACTGGTGGTACTTGATTTTCGAAGTAAGAGAATTTCGAGGAAGAGAAAATTACAGGTAGACCCTAGAATCAAGTGGTGGAGACTTCAAGGGGAAAATCAACCGAAATTTGTAGCTAAGATGGTTGATACCGGTATTTGGGCGGATAATATGGAGGATATGGATATAGATTCGACTTGGACTAAGATGGTACATACCATAAAGGAGGTGGCGAAAGAAGTCCTTGGAGAATCTAGAGGAAATGGGCCACCAAGTAAGGAAACATCATGGTGGAACGAGGAAGTAAAACAAGCAATAAAGGGCAAGCGAGAATGCTACAAATTATTGGGGAAATGTAGGAGCGACGAGAACTATGAGAAGTATAAGGAAGCTAGAAGAGATGCTAAGAAAGCAGTAAGAGACGCAAGAGCGAAGTGAATCGAAACTTTATGATAAGTTGGATACGAAAAGAAGGGGAAAAGGACATCTACGAGACTCGCTCGTATGAGGGATAAGAGGACACGAGATATTGGGACGGTTAAATGTGTGAAGGATGTAGACCAAAGAGTTTTAGTCGGGGATAAAGAGATAAAAGATAGATGGAGTTCGTACTTTGATAACTTGTTGATGGCGGTCGAGAGCGGGATGTTGGAGATTTAAATATCTCTTCGAGTATGGTTAATCGAGATTTTATGCGGAGAATTCGAAAGAGTGAAGTGGAAATCAATGAAAAAGATGAGATTGAAGAAAGCCGTTGGACCGGATGGTATACGGTGAGGTTTGGAGATGTTTCGGGGAGAGGGAGTAGATTGGTTAACAACGCTATTTAACAAGATATGGAGAGTTAACACGATGCCGTTGGAGTGGCGGAAGAGTACTCTGATCCCTTTGTATAAGAATAAAGGTGATGTCCAAGATTGTGCCAACTATCGGGGATCAAACTAATGAGCCATACTATGAAACTTTGGGAAAGAGTGATTGCGACAAAGGCGAGAGAAAAATTGTGGATATTTCGGATAACCAATTTGGGTTTATGCCGGGAAGATCGACTATGGAGGCAATATATCTTATGAGACAAACCGTGGAGAAATATCGGGATCGAAAAAAAAGATTTGCATATGGTTTTCATTGATTTGGAGAAGGCGTATGATAAAGTGCCAAGAGAGGTACTTTGGTCGGCATTAGCGAAAGAAGGGTGTTTCAAAGAAATATATTGGTATTATCAAGGACATGTATAATGGAGTTAGTACTTGTGTACAGACTAGTGTTGGAAAAGGCGAAGAGTTCCCTATAAAGATTGGAGTGCATCAAGGTTCCGCGCTTAGCCCACTTTCTTTTTGCTTTGATAATGGGCCAATTGACGAGGTCAGTCCAAGATGATATACCAAAAGTGTATGCTTTGTTCGCGAGATGATATTGTCTTTGATTGATGAGACAAGAGGGTGTTGAAAGTAAATTGGAGTTGTGGAGACACACTTTGGAATCTCGAGGTTTTCGATTAGCGAAGCAAGGCGGAATATTTGGAGTGTAAGTTTAGCGAGTTGGAAGTAGGGAGGCGGGGCGGTCACATTTGATGGAAATATTATCCAAGCTTCGAGTTTTTCGCTATCTTGGATCCATTATCCAAAAGGATGGAGAATTAGATGGAGATGTGGCTCGTAGGATTAAAGCGAGGTTGGTTGAAGTGGAAGAGTGCTACGGGGTTTCTATGTGATCGCGGCGTGCCGATAGATTAAAGGGAAAATTCTACCGCACGGCAATTAGGCGGCATTGCTTTACGGCACCGAATGTTGGGCGTGAAACAGTGTCACGTGAATAAGATGAATGTGGCGGAGATGCGTATGCTTCGATGGATGTGCGGTCATACAAGAAAGGATCGGTTGGGGAATGAGGTGATCAGAGGTAAAGTAGGAGTTGCGCCCATTGAGGATAAAATGAGGGAAAATCGTCTACGGTGGTTTGGACATGTGAGAAGGAGGCAGGAGTGATGCAGGTTAGGAGGCGGAACAGTGGAGAAATGATAAAATGGCGAGGGTAGGGAAGACCCAAACAAACTTGGATTAGAGTAATTGAAAATGATATGAATTTACTTGGAGTGGATGAAAGTATGGTGTTGAAGAGGCCGGAGTGGAGGGCAAAAATCCATGTGAGGGGTTGATTTTTTTATTTATTTATTTTTTTATTTTATTTTATTTTTTTATTTTTTTTTAATTTTTTTAATTTAATTTTTTTATTTATTTTTTTTTCACGATAACATATGAGGATTCATGTTAGCCGACCCCAAATATTTTGGGACTAAGGCTTTGTTGTTGTTGTTGTTGTACTAAATATCTTTTTATACAGGATAAGTAATTGAAAACGTGCTACAAATGACTCCCTTCAACTAAGAAGACCTGGTCAAGAGGCATGGAGAAGGTTGAAGATAAATAAGCCTAAAAAATAGGAAGATTAGTTATTTTGTTATCTTTTTTCTCTATTTAAAGGGCTTATAGCTGGAATTAACACACATTCACACACAACTCACGCACTCTCTTGTACTCCGCCATAGCTCCACCACTTGTAACCCACTAAATATCAATATTACCGTTTGGGAATGTAGGTGCTCATAATCACCTCCCGAGGTTTTATGCCGGCGAGATAGTTGTCTCAAGGGCTTTCCTCGTTACATTATTGTGTAAACTTTGATATATTTATACACCGATTATATTCCATTGCACCCTCCTTAGCTTCATTTCAAATTCCTTCATTGTTGACTGTTTTTTGCCAAAACAATAGGTAGTTTACTTCATGGATGCAACATTAGGAATAGTAAGCAAAAGAGAAAAAAAATCCCATAGACAATCACTTCGTGCCCATACGAGTACCCGTGGAATCCTTCACAATTCAAAATTTCAAACTATTTATCTCTCCTAATAAAGTGAAACCCTTCACCATATAATGGACATACTTGGTTGAGATTCATTGTCATGTAGATCATACAAAGGCTCTAGTCTTTGGCACGTCATTAAACTTTGACCAAAGATCTATAGAGGTTTGTTTGTCCTTACAAAATCCTAAAATTTGTTATTGATTATATTCATGATATGATGCCCATGATTATGTTAAATATTGATTTCATATTATCCTAGGTTGACTACCTGGTACAAAAAGTGGAATATACTTTAAGTGGGAGGGAGCAGTACTTTCTACGTATATAAGATTCCAATGAAACTCAAGCCCAATTATAGAACACCAGGAAGATCCACGGAGATGCAACTGCAAGTATCTCATCCCTCTATCATGAAAAGTATAGGAAAGGGAGCCTCCATACGGCTACCTTTTCTAATACGGCGATCTAACTCCGTCCCCCGAGAGAGTGGGACCTCTTAAGTCAGTTCGAAGCAAGCTGAGTCCAAGACAGCCACAGTAATGGACCTAGAGAAGAGTAATGAAACTAGAGTTCACAAGACAATCCATTCAGGGGTAGAGCTAGCGAGAGTCACTTATTCCATTTTGGGACGTCACAAAATCAGTGTCTCGCTTTGGCATCTTCATTTTTCTTTGAACATCGTAAGATAATAGGAATTTAACATAACAATAAAAATGGGCATCATGTAAACCTCCCCTTTGCCAGCACCTACTCCCCCCAAACAAAAATATACCCCAACTTTGTATTTTTGTATTGTTAGAGTTAAAGTTTTTAACTCTATATCTTTCTAACTTCTTACGAATTATTTTGCTCTTTTTTTCACTACGTATTTAATGCATAAATCTTGTGAGTAAATTGTTTATTGATTTGAGGTTTTACTAGTGAAAAGACACATCAAAGAGGAGGTTAAAAATGGATACTACAGAGGTGGTGTTGCTAAAGGAGGATCAAGTAAGAGTTGCAGTATTATCAACTTCTCGACCTACACAGAAGTTCAAAGCCTTTTTTTCTGTTCACTTGTAATAGTTATAGTGTTCTTGTTAGGTTGTCCATTGAAGGTTGTCTTGTGTGTATGTTTGTCATCTTTTCCTCCTCATCTTATCCTTAGAATATCATCTAAAGAGGAGTTTTTCTACTTTGTACTCTAAAGATATATTTTAGTGGAAGTCTCTTTGCCTTGGGGCGAACACAAGTTATATTTATATAACTTGTGAAAATATTGATTTTCGGTGTCATTATTCCGTTGTGCTTATATATTTAAAATCTGTTTTTAAAATTGTGTTGTGTTTAGTGCTGCACAATGAGAACAAAACTGAGATTTCCGAAAATTCTCATAGACATGGCACTTTCATGTTTAAACTTTAAAGTACTAAAGGCAGTTCTAAATGCCTTCTTGTTTGTTTTTTTCTTTGGCCAAGCATACTAATAATGTATATAAACACGACAATTAAGTTATTTTAGAAACCATTGTTTTTGAAACAAAAGAGGAGACTTCACGAGTCTTAGCTCTCCCTACCCTATCAATATACAAACCATTAAGAACATAGGGGGGGGAGATAAACACGAAAGGCTTGTTTGAAATATTTATTGTATTTTAATTAACGTCAAGAGACTTTTCATGAGTAACGAATGACTTAGGTTGTGTTTGGTAACATCAAGCACTTAATGCTTGTTGCTTAATGGTTTTCTTTTGTTCAACTACTTCAAACTTAAGGTGGATTGACTTGAATTATAACAACCATCCCATATTCCTCTTAACGAACAAGTATCAATATTCTGCTAAATAAGTAAGAGTCATCATTGTAGACATTTAATTATCTCTTCATTTATGTAATGAAGATATAGTTTGAAGTAGCTGCACAAAAGGAAACCATTAAGCAATAAGCATTAAGTGGTTTATGCTACCAAACACAACCTTAGAGTAGCCTAAATAAGCATAAGAACAAGGAAACCCAGCTCTATGCATCATATTAATAGAGATAGCTATCAACAGACCATTAATCAGAAGTTAAAATGGGTCACTAAACTTGTTCTTGAAATCTACCACAACTAAATTTCAAGAGCTCATTTTGAACATAGTAACGATCACACCTTGATCATTCCATAATACTTTATTCAACAAGCAAGGAAAACAAATAATCAAGATAATTGAGTATCAAACTAGCAGATTAACTAATCATACTGTAATTAACACGAGATTTTCACACAGAGATGTAAGCACATGAAAGAGAGGGGAACCTCGGAAGAGGAGATTGAGCGAGAGAAAAGAGAAGGGTGACTGAGACCCAACTCTCTATCAAGAATCTTGAAAACCCCAATTTCAGAAACACTCTTGTGATTACGATCTACACTCTCCATATACTTGGCTCAATTTTCAGCTCAGAGTGAGGTCATTCTACCCAATTTAAGATAGAGATTTGGAAATTTGGGAAAGATGAGATGTGGGGCGGTCGGCGAACGGAACTTTACCAATTGTACGGTGGCCAATTTACCCAACTCTGTCAAACGGTGACCCCCAATACCATTCTACAGAAAGAAAAAAGGCGATACTGAATTGGACAAGGAAATGCGACCTTTTTCTCAAATACTCCCTCCGTCCCCCGGCCGAAATGTCGCAATTTTTTTTAATTTTTTTTTTTTTTTGATGTCTCAAAATACTAAATACAGGGAACAAAAAATACAGGGAACGAAAAAATCCAATTTTGCCCTTGCCCGTCTCGTGTGTATATACACGAGATGTTATCCCTTATCTCGTGTATATGCACACGACACACTTCGCCATAGAAAGAGCTTGCCGGTGCAAAAGCTCCTCGTCGGTCGCCACCAACTTCCGTTGAGATTGGCTACCCATTCTCTTGCTCTTCGATCCATTATTAGATGTACCCTACTTGTTCATACATATAAATCGATTCCCCATTTCTTCCCAAGTCAAAATTCAAACTGTAAGCACAATATCTTTGTCAAAATCAGAAACACATTTCTTGCTCGTATGATTGATTTGGTTGGAAAAAACTGAAAAGGGGAAGAGTTAGGTGGAGAGCTTTCAATGAAGAATCAGATTAATTAAGATTTGGGAGCTTAATTTTCATACATTTTCTAATTATGCTTGTTCTTGAATTAGGGTTCTTGAATTAGTGACGCCATTGATGCCTCCCGTAGGTTCTCGTGTAGATCCACACGATATATGTCTCGTGTGGAACCACACGGGATGTGTCTCGTGTGGATCCATACGAGATGCATAAACGAGGTAGCCGTATACCATTTTTCATAAGATAGGGACACATAAAACCCTAAAAACCCTAAATAATGGCACATATTTGTAACTCAATTTTCATTTGGATTTTGAGGAAACTCATGTAGATGAAAAACACTTTAAATGTCATCTAGAATGTAGAAAAAAATTAAAAAAAAATAAACGAGGTAGCCGTATACCATTTTTTACAAGATCGGGACACATAAACCCTAAAAACCCTAAATAATGGCACATATTTGTAACTCAATCTCCATTTGAATTTTGAGGATTGTCATATAGATGAAAAACACTTTAAATGTCATTTAGAATTTAGAAAAAAATTAAAAAAAAATTAAACGAGGTAGCCGTATACCATTTTTCACAAGATCGGGACACATAAAACCCTAAAAACCCTAAATAATGGCACATATTTGTAACTCAATTTCCATTTGGATTTTGAGGATTGTCATAGAGATGAAAAACACTTTAAATGTCATCTAGAGTGTAGAAAAAAATTTAAAAAAAAATAAACGAGGTAGCCGTATACCATTTTTCACAAGATCGGGACACATAAAATCCTAAAAACCCTAAATAATGGCACATATTTGTAACTCAATTTCCATTTGGATTTGGAGAAAACTCATGTAGATGAAAAACACTTTAAATTTCATATATAATGTAGAAAAAAATTTAAAAAAAATAAACGAGGTAGCCGTATACCATTTTTCACAAGATCGGGATATATAAAACCCTAAAAACCCTAAATAATGGCATATATATGTAACTCAATTTCCATTTGGATTTTGAGAATTGTCATAGAGATGAAAAACACTTTAAATGTCATCTAGAATGTAGAAAAAAATTAAAAAAAATAAACGAGGTAGCCTTATACCATTTTTCACAAGATCGGGACACATAAAACCCTAAAAACCCTAAATAATGGCACATATTTGTAACTCAATTTCCATTTGGATTTGGAGAAAACTCATGTAGATGAAAAACACTTTAAATGTCATTTAGAATGTAGAAAAAAATTAAAAAAAAAATAAACGAGGTAGCCGTATACCATTTTTCACAAGATCGGGACACATAAAACCCTAAAAATCCTAAATAATGGCACATATTTGTAACTCAATTTCCATTTGAATTTTGAGGATTGTCATAGAGATAAAAAAACACTTCAAATATAATCTAGAATGTAGAAAAAAATTTTAAAAAAATAAACGAGGTAGCCGTATACCATTTTTCACAAGATCGGGACACATAAAACCCTAAAAACCCTAAATAATGGCACATATTTGTAACTCAATTTCCATTTGGATTTGGAGAAAACTCATGTAGATGAAAAACACTTTAAATGTCATCTATAATGTAGAAAAAAATTTAAAAAAAATAAATGAGGTAGCCGTATACCATTTTTCACAAGATCGGGACACATAAAACCCTAAAAACCCTAAATAATGGCACATATTTGTAACTCAATTTCCATTTGGATTTTGAGGATTGTCATAGAGATGAAAAACACTTTAAGTATCATCTAGAATGTAGAAAAAAAAATTAAAAAAAATAAACGAGGTAGCCGTATACCATTTTTCACAAGATCGGGACACATAAAACCCTAAAAACCCTAAATAATGGCACATATTTGTAACTCAATTTCCATTTGGATTTGGAGAAAACTCATGTAGATGAATAATACTTTAAATGTCATTTAGAATGTAGAAAAAAATTTAAAAAAAAATAAACGAGGTAGCCGTATACCATTTTTCACAAGATCGGGACACATATAACCCTAAAAACCCTAAATAATGGCACATATTTGTAACTCAATTTCCATTTGGATTTTGAGGATTGTCATAGAGATGAAAAACACTTTAAATGTCATCTTATCCTGTATTATTGAATTACCTCCGCGATACATGGATTACTCCATACTCTCAGAATATTTTGTCCATGCACACGGATGTGTTACCACACTTTGGGACCCATACCACAAACAGGACTGAGGGTGAGCATAACAGGTTGAAGAAGGCATTGGGGAGTGCTTCTTCTACTTTTGACACAATATTCAAAAAGGCTCATAAGATCTTCGATATCCAACTAAAAAATATCAAACAGGGTATGAATAGATCAAAGACCAGAACTCCAATTGATTTGAGGACCCGTAATCTGTATCACAACATATTGACTAAAGTGTCAACGGAAGCCTTGCGCATTATCAGACAAGAGCGGGGTCGAATTCAGAAAATCAAGCGGGGTCGTAATGGGGGTAATGTCATCACTGAGGCTGCCTGCGGGTGTTACTACAGGCGAACACATGGACTTCCATGTAGTCACGAGATTGCAAGGATAGAGGACTGTGGGGGACGGATTGAGCTGGCCTCGATTCATGATTTTTGGAAGAAGTTGGACATTGAAGTAGACAACCCTCCATCTGAGCCTTCAATAAATAAAGACAATTTTCAAGCTATGTTGAATAAATTTGAGAAAGCGCCTGAACCGGTAAGGAGAAAGTTATTCAAAACGATGGAAGAAGGGCTAAATCACCAAACAAGAGATGCTTACGAGCCAGATCATATTTCAAAGGCGAATAAACCCCGGACCGGAAGTTCCAGAGAACCGTCAGATTGGGAGCATACTAACAACTTTTTCGAGTCCCCGTTACACCATCCTCGACTAGCAAAGGGTATAGATCTTCATTCATTTGTGGCTCACACAGTTGATTACGTTCTTGATGTATTTTATTTGCATGTTGATAGTATGAATGCTTCTCACTCTTTTCTTTGCCCTATTTCAGGTCTAGATCTGCATTCATTGCATCAACCCAAGCGAGTTCGGAGTCCACGCACAAACGGAAATCAGCTTCAGAACCCACACCATCTACCCCTGCTAGTACTCCTACGTCTCATCCACCACTAGCTGCTTCCGGTCGTGGGAGAGGACGGGGTCGAGGGCGAGGTCGAGGACAAGGACGGGATCAGGGTCAGGGTCGTGGAGAGGGAAATGGACAGCCCAATCACACTAGTATATACAGCTCTACGTATTTGACGTCTTTTCCACCTTTCATTATCCCATATATTGGAGGCATCACAGATGTGGCATCTGATGGACATTGTGGCTATAGAGCCGTAGCAGCACAGATATACGGAGATGAGGAGATGTGGGCTCGAGTGCGCTCAGACTGTTACCATGAGGTGCATGCTCGCCAAGACCTTTATCAAAGAGTTCTAACTTGGATAAATGTAGATGAACTCTTACGTAGTATTGCTTGCTATGTTCGGCCGACGCCGGACAATACTTATTGGATGGACCTTCCAGATCTTGGGCACATCATTGCCACGAGGTATAATGTGGCGTTCATTTCGTACTCGGCTAGCGGCGGCAGCTTATGCCTTCCGGTGGCGTACCAGCAGGAGTAGGACCACCGATAAACACAGTTGTGGTGGGACAAGTGACAAACCATTTTATATTGGTATGATACTTAACTGTCTCATCTATATTTGTAATATTTAAGTGTCTTACTTAAATTAGTTGTATTTAACTGTTATTACTTTTGCAGCTGCACATGTCAGGCAATGATTACCCAATTCCACCACCACCGAACACTTGGAGGGACCACTGTGATCCAAGCGCAAGTCAACTGATCCTCCAATACCGAGATAGGGTAGCATCATTTAATAAACTCTATGATCAGGATAACCATGCAAGAAGAGAAAGATTACGTAGGGGATAGTATATGTGTAATGGTTTTTGAATTATAAAGTTTGTATGAATGTTTGGATGTTTGAATTATATGCTTATCCTTGTTAACACTTTTATTTCGTATACAATTTTTCATCAGTATGACTTTGGTGCTGTTGTTTACTTGGTGCTGGTGCTGTTGCTGTTGCTGATGTGTCTCGTGTATATCCACACGAGACACATCTCGTATGGATCCACACGAGATGTGTCTCGTGTGGATCCATACGAGATGTGTCTCGTGTGGATCCACACTAGATGTGTCTCGTGTGGATCTACACGAGATGTGTCTCGTGTGGATCCATACGAGACACATCAGCAACAGCAACAGCACCAAGTAAACAACATAATCAAATAAACAACAGCAATAACAACAGCAACAAATCCATAACTCCATAATCAGTACTGCAAATCCATAACTCCATAAACAACAACAATACAATCAGACACAACAACAACAACTATCCATTTCCTACAGAAAATAAATCCAACTCCATAATCAGTACTACAAATATACCAAAACTCCATAATCAATAATACATAAATGCGACCTCCTACATAAGACGACCTAAACCCTCGTGTGCCCGTCTAAGTATATCTATGGCGTCCTCGGGGAGCCTCGCATCTGTTAATAATGGAAGTATGAGATCTGCGATCGCTGCAACCCAGGCTGCGGTGGAACATCAACTGGGGGAGGTGGGGGAGGTGGAATGTCAACGGGGGGATCGTGTATCGGATTAGATATCCGAACATGACTCCTAGCCAGAAACCACTCCATATAATCTCCAGTCACGGGAGAAGATGTAGAATCTAGTGGTGGCCCCCAACGGGGAACGGGCCTGAAGTCATGCATGTCGTACTCCACCCACGCGTCCCAAAAATCATCTCCGTCACCATACTCCTTTTGGTATCCCTTCTGACCCTTTGACAAAATGCATCTCGTGGGAGCCACGGGGGGCCGTCTGGGGATCCTCTGCTGGTACCCGAACTGCCTAGTAACACGATCAGGCATGTACGCCTCAGTGATGTCACAAAAGCGTATAACCCCCCTGAAGTGTGAAACCGGCAGAATCGAGTCCGCTCCGATACCATAAGGAGTCCAAACAACCTGTGAGTAGACTTTGTTAGGCAGAGTCTACATAATAACGGAGGGAGTGTAACAATTTGAAACAGTTTTAATATGGATAACTCACCCTATCAACATTCATCCTGTCAAGAGTGCGGCGATACTGCACTAGATGATCTAATCCCCTCTCAGCTGTATCAGCACGTGACCATCTACGGGCTCTCGGCTGCCCCTGCTGCCAGTGCGGGTCAGAAAGTCGCCGGAAATATGGGAAGTACTCATATATCCACCCCTGAGATGTATGTAAAAAAGTATTAAATACTAATCAAATGCAACATGTAATTACAGAGGGGGGGGGAGTCGACAGAGTAAAAAGAAAATGAGTAGAGTAAGATGTACCTCTAGCAGTGTCGCACAACCACCCATCTGCTTGCATCCGGATCTGGACGCCTTCCCCAACTCTCGGTATAAATATGCTAATGTAGCTGATCTCCAGGAGAGAGTGGGGAGTCTCTCAAGATCCATGCATAGAGAAAGGTAGGCTGCGGGCACCTTATCCTGACTCTTGTCCACGAACATCGTGGAACCCAAGAGGTGCAGGATATACGCAGAAGCACGCTGGGCATCAGTCATGTGCCCTATACGGGAAGAAAATAGACGCCGGACATCCTTCAATAAGTACCCAGTGCCGCCCAAAACGAGGTGTCTAGTGATGCCGGATAGGTCAGGCACTGGATTCGGATACCGAATAGGTGCACCTACACGGTGATACCGTAAATTGAAGATGAAATAACACATTTTAGTACAAGAGATGAATGTAGATAGTATAGTCTTGAAATTGATAATATATAACAACATACCTGTGATATGAAATACGTCGTGTAACGTAATGGTCATCTCCCCCCACGGCATGTGGAACGAGTTAGTCTCAGGAGACCACAGTTCCAAAAATGCCGTCATCAGCGCATGATTAGGCCTCTGAATGGTGGCATCGTGCAGATGCTGGATGCCCGATGCATCAACGAGGGTCGGCCCGTGCTCTATCAGTAGCCTCCAGATCATCACGCTTGAACCGCTTATTCCAAACAAAAATATAATCAATACTCGAGATCGAGAAAAGTACGAGATGTATAATTAATGGAATATTTAGAGTGTGTGCCAAAAAACTTCAAGATTTTAATAAATTCACATAAATGATTATATTACTTTTGCGGATGGGGTCTCGTATGAAAAGTCACCACCGACTCACTAGTGGCGTCCCTCCAAATCTCTCGGGCTCTGTGATCACCAAACCCGTATATAAGTGAAACATTCTACGGGCCGCCACTGGGTCACTCTGAATCTGCCATGATGGTGGCTCCTCCCCACCCGCACCCTGCCTCCTCCTCCGTCCCTACCCTCTAGCCACATCCCTCCCCCTCCCCCTCCCATGCCTCAAAGGTCTAACATCATATATCTCCTCCTCCTCCTCCTCATCATCATCATCATCCCCCCCTCCTCATCATCATCATCATCCCCACCCTCCTGCTCCGCCTCCTCATCCTCCTCACCACTATCATCAAAATCAGAAGATCCCTCATCATCTCCTACATCCTCCTCACCACTATCATCAGAATCAGAAGATGCCTCATCATCTCCTACATCCTCCTCAATCTCATGCTCAAACCCAAGATCAGTGCTCGATGCCCGTCAGCCGCAAAGTCCTATCATGATCATCTCCTACATCCTGCTCAATCCCAAGCTCAGACCCACGCATGATAGTCCTATCATGTATCTTTTGTTGCGTTTATCTACCTTAGGTGCCGTCTCGACCTTCCTCTTTCTATTGGACGCGGTCATACGTTCACGTGCCTACAAAAAAACAAATAAGAGACAATAAATTAGCTATTTAGCATTTATAACTGAATACGAACGATGTAAAGAAAAAGAGTGGACACTGGGCACAACTCGTGTGAACTCACACGAGATGCATCTCGTGTGAGTTCACACGAGATTTATCTCGTTTGAACTCACACGAGATTTATCTCGTGTGAACTCACATGAGATGCATCTCGTGTGAGTTCACACGAGATGCATCTCTCCAGTTTGGTTATTATCAAAGAAAGAAAAATTACACGAGATGCATAAAAAGAAAGAAAAATGAACGATGTAAAGAAAAAGACGTCGAAATCAATTGAAGCAACCAGTTCATGAAAGACGCCCAAATCAATTGAAGCAATCAAACAAAAATTAGACATTGGGAATGTAAAATTAGGTTTAAATTACGTTCAAATTGCATTACCTTCTTTACAGGCACGGTGGTAGAAGCGGAGGCGGCGGCGATGACAGTGGTTGTAGCGGCGGCGGAAGTTTCGGCAGGGACGATCGGAATTTTAACTCGAGCCATGGCGAACGAACGGCGGCGATGGCAGTCGTACGTACCGAGAGAGAGAGAGAGAGAGAGCGAGGGAGACGAAGAGCAATTTGAAATGAAAAAAAATTATATATAAATGGGTATTTTGGTCATTGTTAGCGGGCCGTGTATATTTGAGGCCGTGTATATAACTATAACCTTTAAAATGTTTTAATTCAAAAAAAGAAAGTTTTTTATTATTTTTTTATTTGTGGGACCCACTTGTCAAAAAAAAAATATCCACTAACTATTTCCTACCCCACTTTCTCTTTCCTACATCACTTTTCATACTCACAACATTTACACTTTTTCTCTTTCCTACATCACTTTCCTTAATTTTCGTGCATGGACCATTTTGGGACATTTCAACCAGGACGGAGGTAGTAGTTCATTTTTAAAATAAATTTAAAAATGATAAATATTTGAAACTATTGTCCGAAATAATCATTTTGGCGAGTTTATAATTACATTCGTAGAAACTCACTAATTAATTGAGATAGTGAGTTTAATATAATAAACGTTATCTTAATCATTGTTTTTACTTATGTTTAAATATATAAATTTAAGTTTTTTATTGTGTTTTATTACTCTTTTCGTCCCAGTCCAAGAGTCCTACTTTTCTTTTTGCTCCATCCCAGACTAAGAGTCTCATTCCATAATGGCAAATTTTGAACAGTGTTTCGGACATTTATATTCTTATAATGTAAATATATTTACAAAAAAATCATTCATTATGCCCTTATAATGTTAATATATTTACAAAAAAAAAAACAATAAAAAAGAGGTTTTATCATTAATGTTTTAACTTTTACATTCTCTCTGCTCTAATCTTCTATCCACTTGCAATTCTTTATTCATTTTTATAAAAAAAAATTAATAAGCGTGAAATACTACCCTAGGACCCTTGAAGTGGGAGGGAGAGAGTATATTATAGATATAAATGTTAAAATTAGGGTTTTGAAGATTTTAACACTTTGATTTCGTGATTTAGGGTTAAAGATAAACGGGGTTTCACTCATTTTCATGTGTTATTGGGGAAGTGATGATAAACAATTATTTGATGATACTCATTTTCACAAAGGGCCGAAATGTGCAATTAGTACTCATTCTAGATGAAGATTCAATCAATTGATTGATAAGTTATATAAAAGGATGGGTATAGATCGGACACAAGTTGAGTTGGAAGTTATTTGTAGATATCATTATTCCTTTGATAACGGGATTGGTGATTACTTTCATTTCGTATTGAAGATGATACGGGTATATATATAATGTTCGATGTTTTTGCTAAATTTGTGGGGATGAGTAATTTGTAGTTATATTTGGTCGTAAAATTGATTGAAAATCAACGTTATGAAGTGTTTGAAACATGTATTACACATACCTTTTATAAGAATTTACCAAGTTGCAACTATGATGTAGGGGTTGATACAAGTACACAAACACTTGTATCAACTCAAATATCAAATTATGGTAACATGGCATGACCAAATGATCAAGTTGATGATGATAATTCTGAATATGATGTAGATCATAATGAAGAAGACATAGATGTAGATGCAATACTATACGATGTTGATGACGAATATCAAGAGTGTAGTAGTAATTCTAATGTAGATTTGGGAGAGGGTGATGATGGCCCGATTGATGATGATGTGGAAACACATTTGATTCATTATAAAACGCCGAAAAATCGAATGAATGAGATACCAGATTATCCTATTTACAGTGATATTGCTCGACAAGAAAAAGGCTTCATTGATTCTAATAATCAACCCAATTTTCCAGTTTGGGATCCAGAGAAATACGAAATTGCTAAAAGGATATGTTATTCTAACAAGAACGAGGCGCAATTTGAAATAAAGAGGTACCACATTAAATCTAATCACTGATTCAGTGTAATAAAGAGCACAACTCATACCTGGGCAACAGATGTCTACTGAAAAAATTTACATGCAATTTTTATGTTCGTGTGAGTCGGAAAAAGTTTGACTATTGGGAAGTAACTAAGTACAAGGGTCATCATTGTTGCTTATATTATGGAGAAATCCAATATCACCCCAACCTATATGTTAAGTTTATTGGTCGGCAAATAGTTCCTTTTATTAAGAAGGATTCAGATGTCAAGATTGGAGTTATTATTACACACATTAGTCTAATATACGTCAAGACAATTACCTATAAGAAAGAATGGTGTGGAAAACAAAAGGGTATTGCAGAAGTATTTGAAGATTGGGAGGAATCTTATATAAGGTTACGACGCGTCCTATTAGTCATCCAAAAATACAACCCCAGAACAATTGTTGAGTATACTCATCCTCCTCCTCCTCCTCCTGGTGAATTACACATGTTTAAACAGGTGTTTTGGGCATTTGGGCCTTTTATTGAAGCTTTCTCTCATTGTCGGCCTGTCATTTCTTTTGATAGAACATTCCTTCATGTTAGATATAAATGGGTAATACTAATTTCCATGTGTGTTGACGCCCAAGACAATATACTTCCTCTTGCATTTGTTGTTGTTGAAAGAGAGGACTGGCGAATTGGCGTTGGTTTTTATATCTTGTTTGCAAAAATATTATAAAGAGCCGTGAAGTATGCTTGATATCTCAACGTCATCACGGCATTCTTAAAACTATAGCGGAAGATGCATAGTGGCCACATGTTCATCATCGATATTGCTTGAGACATATGTGAGCAAATTTCTTGGTAGAGGGGCTGATTTGAAGCATCTATTTTGGAGAGCGGGTAAAGAAAGTTAAGATAGAAAATTGAAATATACCTTATAGAGTATCCATTTAATTAACCCAGTGGCAATTACATAGTTTCTGAATTTAGATGCCAGAAAATGGACATTGGCGCATGATGGTGGTTACAAATATGGCATTATGACTACTAACATGTATGAGGTTTTTAATGGTGTCATGAAAGGAGCCCGTGGGATGCTAATAACAGCAATTGTTGAGACTTTCTTTTACAGTTATGTGGAGTACTTTCAAGTAAGGCATGGGTTTTCACTTAATGCATTAGGAGGTAATCCTAAGAACCCAAACATCAATCCCCTACAACAATTCAGCAAGAAAGTTCATTATTGATACTAGAATAATAGCGAGAAAGGTATGTCACATTAGGTTAGGAGGTTCAACACTCATGAGACGGGGATGTATCAAGTGACAACCGTACGTCGGGGTGAAAAGGTGGAAATGTCCAACTTGTCCAATTTAATGAGCGTACATGTACATGTGGTAAATGGGTTGCATATCACATGTCTTGTTCCTATCATCTTGCATTTTGCCAATCACAACATCTTATCGGTCGTTCTTTCGTTTCTCCATTTACATTATTAGGGAATATTACAAGACATGAAAGGGAACATTTTAACCAATCCAACATGAGAACTATTGAGATGTGGATGGTTTGGTGCCACGTTTTTTCCCTAATTCCAACCTTCGACGTGCTGCGAAGTCCGGACGGCCTAGATCAATGGATATTCGAAACTGTATGGACTTTCAAGCAGATAAACGAAAGATTCAGTGTTCAACATGAAAACAAGAAGGTCACAATCGTCGTAGATGCCCAAACAATAGGGAGTAGAATGTTTTCATGTAATTTTATTTGACTTGTTGGATTTAATTTGTATTTCATTTGGTTTAGTTTGTATTTGACTTGGATTTAATTTCGATTGTTTATTCAGTTTGTGTTGTTTTACTTATAGTTTGTGTTGTTGTTTTTTAAATTGTGTTTGTTTTGAGTTTTTTTTTTTTTTTTACAGATTGTGTTTTTGTTTTAGTTTCAGTTTCTGTCTTTTAAACAATTTGTTGCTGTTGTGGAGTTCATTTTCAATGAACTCGCTACACCATGTAGCGAGTTTGGTGAAATTGCTACATGGTGAAGTGAACTCTACAGCAGCAACAAACTGTTGTAATGCCACCCACAAACCAAAAATCCATACAAAACACATTCCAAACTGCTGTAATATGTGTCCCACCGGATGAAGTCACAGACAAATCGGAGAATGGTGGAGTATCAGCTCGTGAGGCAAATAATGGAACTCTAAAGCCACTTTCTGAATATATTGGCAAGTGAAAAGTCCTAGGTGGAGGGTTAAAAAAAATCAACACCATCATTAGTAACCCCACTAACCTGAATCGGTGGCATCGCGTCGTGGCGAAGGTAAAAACTTGAATAAACCCCCTCCTCAACCTCTAGTCTCATCCTCTCTTCTGCCTCCTCCACCTGAGTAGCTTCCTACTGTGAAGGATAATCAAAAAGTCCATCGTGCTGGGTCTCGAGCTTTGGTTGGAGCTCGCTCTTTGGCTCGATGTGAGGCTCCTCATCTGCCTCATTATGCAAGTTCATCTGTGGTTGTGGTTGTGTATGACGTCTCACCCGACGCTGTCGAGGTGCCACCCCTGAACGCGATCAATTGGTGCTGGAGGTGCTTCAACCTCAAGCCGTTGTTGCTCCCTGACATGTGTGAGCATATCTCTGACCAGCCTTCACACCCCAAATCGGGACGGACATGGCTGAAACTGCTGCTCCTCATCCCTTGATATCCCGGGTTCATTAGAGATATGCACATGCTGTAGGTTTTGCCCCTGTTTTTATAGCAAAAATAATAAGAATGAGACATGAGTTAATAAACTGAAGTTTAACAAAAAAATCAACTAGAAAAAATAAGACATAATGTAAATACTTACCAAATCCTTTAGGGAAGGGGCAGCTAACCGATAACCAGCCTACTCTATATGAATTGGATTTTGCACAAACAGACGCGTTATGCTCCGATACCATAACATATATGGATCAGTGTAATGCATAAGTTGATGGTCTGGGACCCCCACAACCACTAAATTCCGTCGTTGTCCCCAAAGTGCTATATATTGTTGATGGCAAGCACTCCAAACCACAAGATTATTTCCACGACAATCAATTCTATGAAACTCCTTCCCCATGTCGCAAGGTTTCGGGACCCATGCAGCATGCCAAACTACCTCAACACACGATCCGGCAAGAGTCACTCTATGCTCTCGAAACATATCAGAGGCACCCTCGACATCCATATGGCCTATCCCTGATAGTAGTAAGTCGGAGCTTGCTGATCTCTATATGGCTGCCACATCACCTGATCCTTGTTGAGTTTGGCTAGCTGATCATGATAGCCTCACCGGTTATTAACCTGCTTGAGATATAATGGTCCAGTCCACCTGAAATTTCATAAAAATAAAAATTATATGAAAAAGTTGAAAAAAACTATAACGACGAGAAAATAAAGTATGATATATGTATACTTGCATCCCAATGGCATGTCGCCTTGTGCCACATCATCATTTCGCCTTCGAGATCGCGGCTGCGTACATAGCCACTGCTCTCATGCCCAAATCTATATCAATAAAATATACTCCCTCCGTCCCACGTGAATGCAAACTTATTTCTATTTTGGTCCGTCCCACGTGAATGCAAACTTCCCAAAATGGCAAAGAATATTCACTATTCCACCCACTCATTCTCTCTCCTAATTCACTTTTACACTCACAACATTCTCTCTCCTCACTATTCCTCCCACTCATTCTCTCTCCTATTTAATTTTTAATACTCACAACATTTAACTTTTTCCCTTTCTTACATCACTTTTCCTTAATTCCCACACCCAAAAAGTTAGTCCACATTCACGTGGGACGGAGGGAGTATATCAAATACTATACATAATGTCGATAATTTGAAATCAAAATTAAACCCAACATCATAATACATATTAAAATGAGATAACCATACCTGCAAAACATTGAGAAATCCACCGCACTGGCTCGTAAGAGGGGCAAACGCACTACAAAGTTTCTGATATAGAAAAGCCAAAGAAGCACTACCCCAGCTATACATCCAGATCCTCAAAATATCTCTAAGCAGTGGAAGATAGTACAACTTCACCTTGTTTTTCGTACAATCAGGCATCAATGTAGACCCTAGGACTAGCATGATATAAGCCCAAGTATACATATCAATAACGTCATGGTGGGAATCATCAGGAAGGTCATGAAAATGAGGAAACTGAGTCGTAATCCACTTAAGCTTGAGACTACTCTCATCAATATCTCCGGGAGGTGGGAAAGCACCTAAAAGATCCGTTGGGATGTCAGTATCATTAATAGAGTCCCCATCAATCGGCAACCCAAAAATCATGCCGATATCATCTAAGGTAATGGTCATCTCTCCAATCGGGAGGTGGAAAGAATGGGTCTCCGGACGACATCTCTCAATCAATGCCTCTAGCAACCCATAATCATACTGAATTCTCCCTATACACCCCCATAAAGGCACTCTCGCCGGAGCTAATTTATCCGGCAAGGAAGCATCGGGCCGAAATGAAAGCGAATTCGTAACAACCTATCCTACCCAAATATATCGAGCTCTATGGTTCTCATGTGAAGTCAAAATAGTGTTATCTAAATGCTACGATCAATGAAGTTTGTATTCATCTGTTTCAACAAAAAAAACACATTTTAAAATCAAATAAATACATAAAACACGTACATATATGAACAAAGAGACTTTAAAACATCAATAACAAATACTTCTAAACGAAATAAACAAATATACTAACATATTACTCCTAAAACTCATATTTTTTCAAGCAAAAATAACACAACAATGTCAATATATTTTCACACATATATGATAACACAATCAACCAAATTATATCAATTTACCAACAATTGAGTTCAAAATCCCAATTTTTGTCTATTTCAATTACAACACCAATTTTCAAGAAAAAATAACCTAATGATTTCAATATATTTTCACCCAATTATAACACAATTAACCAAATGATTTTAATTGACCACAAATTGAGTTCAAAACTCCTAAATTTTCTCAATTTTAACTACCGTATTTTCGTAAAAACCCTATTTTTCAAGAAAAAAAAGATCTAAATCAAAGCAAAATAAGGCACAATCAAGGAAAACCAAGCTTGAATGTTGATCAACACTTACAATGGCGAAATTCAAGGATGAAAAAGTTTGGGCGCAGTTCGTCATCAGTTAAGCAATTGATTGACCGATTGAACATGGTGACCGGTTGAGCACAGCCGCACGAAGGCTTGACCGGTTACAGCTTGTAACCTGTTGAGATTATGATCGGTCAAGGGGATGTGACCGATTGAGAACTTGTTGCCATCGGTTAAGGTTGAAAAGCTATGGTAGATTGAGGGTAAAATGGGAAAATCACATTTTTGATCAGTTGAGCTTACACAAGTATTAAAGTTAGCACAGTTTATCCACGTATATAAATCATGCCTAGTTCACCTCTACGAAATTCAAAACGTTTAGTGTCTAAGGGTTTTGTCAAAATATCAGCTAACTAATAATCAGTATGAACTTTTAAAAGAATAACATTACCCTTTTTAACATGATCCTTGAGGAAGTGGTATTTGATGTCTATGTGCTTTGTCTTGGAATGCATCACAGGATTGTTGGAGACTGAAATAATTGAGGAGTTGTCACAGTAGATGGGACAAACTTCTGTTGGAATTTCATAGTCCACTAGTTGTTGCTTCATCCACAGGATTTGTGAGCAGCAACTTCCAACAGCTATGTACTCAGCCTCGGTTGTAGAAGTGGAAATTGAAGCTTGCTTCTTACATGATCAGGAAACCAATCGGTGACCTAGAAATGGACAAGTCCTACTAGTACTTTTCCTTGTGACCCTACAAACTACAAAATCAGCATCTGAATAGCCAATTAGTGTAAAAGATGAATCTCTAGGATACCATAAACCTAAGTGAATAGTTTCTATAAGATATCTTATGATTCTTTTAATAGCTTGAAGGTGAGATTCTCTAGGATCAGCTTGAAACCTAGCACACACACATACGGAAACATGATATCTGGTCTACTAGCAGTCAAGTAAAGTAGAGATCCTATCATATCTTAGTAAAGTGTCATATCTACTTTCTTACCAGACTCATCTTTATCAAGATGTATATTAGTAGCCATTGGAGTGCTTTGAGGATGAGCAGAATCAAGGGAAAAATTCTTAATAAGATCATTTGTATACTTTGCTTGATTGATGAAGATTCCTTCTTGAGTTTGTTTAACTTGAAGTCCAAGGAAGAAAGTTAGTTCTCCCATCAGGCTCATCTCAAACTTTCTTTGCATAAGTTTCTCAAATCTCTTACATAATTTTTCGTTAATTGAGCCAAATATAATATCATATACATATATTTGAACTAACAATGAATGACCATTATGCTTTGCAATAAATAAGTTTGTATCGATTTTACCTCTTTTGAACTTCTCACTAAGTAGGAATTTGGAGAGAGTTTCATACCATGCTCTTGGTGCTTGCTTGAGGCCATACAATGCTTTTTTTAACCTATAGACATGATTAGGCTTCTTGGAGTCTTCAAACTCGGGAGGTTGATCAACATATACTAGCTCTTGAAGTTCTCCATTTAGGAAGGCACTCTTCACATCCATTTGGTATAGCTTGAACTCTTTGAAGGCATCATAGGCAAGAAACAACCTAATGGCTTCTAATCTAGCAATAGGGGCAAATGTCTCATCATAATCTATTCCTTCTTCTTATCTGTACCCTTTTGCTACAAGTCTTGCTTTAATCCTTGTTATTTTTTCAGACTCATCCAATTTATTTCTAAAGACCTATTTCGTTTCTATCACTATCTGATCATTGGGATGAGGCACTAATTCCCATACTTTGCATCTGTCGAACTGATTGAGTTCTTCTTGCATAGATTCTACCCAGCTAGGATCATTGAGTGCTTCTTCTGTCATCTTTGGTTCTATATTTGAGACCATTGGAGAGGAGAATAGACTATGTGGTTCTTCCATACTCCTCATTTGACCTCTAGTCATTATGAGACCAAAAACATCACCAATCACATTTTCTATTGGGTGACCTCTAGCTGGTCTCACTTCCCTTGGAAGGTCTTGCCTGACCGATTCTTGTCTTAGGGTTTCTAGGGGAAGAGCAGAATCGGTTTAGGGAGGTGCGACCGGTTGAGGTGATCTGTTAGGAGTAGGTGAGTTTGACAGATGATCAGTTTCAGGTTGAGGTGAAGGAAATGGTATATGAATAGTAGAAATTGGTTCAGGTTCAGGTGTTGTAATAGGAATATTTATAGAGGGATTAATTGGTAAAGAATCGGTTAAGGGATTTTAGAGGTTGGGTTCTCTTCTAACCAATAAAGGGAAGAATGAATCATCAACTAGGGCTCTATTGGTTACACCACTTGGAAAGCCTGGATTCTGAGCTGGAGATTGATTTGCATTGGTACTGGAGTTTTGATTGGAGTTAGAGTTACTGGATTCACCTGTCTCAAAAACACCAGAATCATTAGTACTATTTGGAGCCTTATTAGACTCTAGCAAATCAAATTCATCAAATATAACATGAACAAATTCAACAATTTTCAACAGACATTTACTCCCTCCGTCCCATATTACCTTACCCATTTTGCTATTTTGGGTGTCCCACTTTAAAGTAACACTTTCCTAAAAAGGAAACTTTTTAATACTTCTTTATTCATGGGACTCACTTGTCATACTCACAACAACTATCCACTTACTATTTTCTACCCCACTTTCTCTCTCCTACCCACTCACAACTCCTACTTTAATAACATTATTCCTTATTTTCCATTCTCAACAGTAAATGAGTAAGATAATATGGGACAGAGGGAGTATTAAATATTCTAAATGCCTTACTGTGCTTGGCATAACCAACAAAGATACCTTCATCGGCTTTCTTATCAAATTTACCACTATATTCTTTACCGTTGTAAATAACATAACATTTGCAGCCGAATATTTTGAAGAAACCTATGTTGGGAATTCTGCCACGCCAAAGCTCGTAAGGAGTCTTGTTGTGAAACTTGTTGACCAATGACCGATTTTGGTGAAGCATACTTTGTTGATAGCTTCAGCCCAAAAGTACTTGGGTAGCCTTGCTTCAGATATCATCGTTTTGCCATCCTTGATCAAGGTTCTGTTCTTTCTCTTAACAACACCATTTTATTGTGGTGTTCCAGCAGCTGAGAAATTGTGATCTATTAAAGTGATCATCACGCGATGCGGGCAATCCCATTGTTCTTGATTTCCGTTCCATTGTCAGATCTTGTACTGATGATGTCACTTTCCTTTTGGGTTTGAAGTAGACAAAAATGCTTGGTGGCAACTCCATAAGTGTCATCTTTGGAGCTGAAGGTTTTCACCCAAGTGAATCTTAAATAATCATCTACAACAACAAATGTATATATGTTTCCCCCTAAACTGGCAGTTGTTGTGGGTCCAAACAGATCCATATTTAGCAGTTGGAGGCACTTAGATGTGGACATGCAGGGATTGCTTTAGAATGATGTTTTTATGTTGCTCTACTAGCAAGTATGCTCTGCGTTTCCTTCCATGATCAGCAGACACATGAGATAATCCGGTTACCAAATTTGCATTGGCTAGCTTGGATAGATATTTGAAGTTCAAGTGACTGAGTCTCTTGTGCCATAGCTAATAATTCTCACTGATGTTCTTTGCTACAAAACAGACATTAGTAACACTAGAAAACATTTAAATTTATAGCATATATGTTACCTTTTCTTTGTCCAGTGAGAAGGGTTTCTCCGGTAACAATTTTTTTCACATAACAGTTGGAAGAAGTAAATACACAATGTATACTTTATCACAAAATTGTGATATGGAGAGAAGGTTATGTTTAAGACCATCCCACAAAGATACTTTCTGTACAATAACTGTACCTCTTATGATGGATCCACGACCTACAGTTTTACCCTTAGCGTTGTCACCAAAGACAACTGGAGAACTTGATGCTTCTTCAATATCTGTAAGGAGATCAGCATGGCTAGTCATATGCCTTGAGCATCCACTGTCCAAGATCCAAATATCCTTACTTGCATCGTTTGAGACCATAAGCATACCTGAAATAAAACATTAAGCTTATGGTGCCCCTTATTCTTTTAGGTCCAAAGAGTTAGTTCCTCTTTGGCAGCCATACCTGGCCACTACTTGAGTTTTGAGGCTTAGTGGGTCCAGATAGGTGCTTCAAGAGGCATTCATATGCCTTGTGACCATAATCTCCACAATTTACACACTTGATTGCAATAGGCTGTGAGCAGGTAGGTAAGTTGATATTCAATTTGATCACTACTTCAAAAGGTTTAGAAGTTTGAGCATGAACAAATCCTTTGGACACAAAGGCATTGGAGTTTCCTTTGCTAGTATGTTGCATATGCTTAGACATGCCTTTTCTTGGTGAAGCACCCTTACCGGTTAAGACGGTTTTAATGGTGACATAGGTCTGACCAGTTACTGTCTCCTGATCGGTTACATGTGTTCTACCGGTTGGGGATTCCAAGTTTGCAACATGACTGGCAATGTAAATACCAGCTTTGTTGTCACCATCACCAAGTGGGATATAGGGTCCCAACTTAGGATCAGCTACCTTAGTCCATTTGGATTTGTTCTTGTCAACTTTCTTGACCTTGATCTGTTCCTTCACTTTTGGGTAAGTAAGTGGAAAACCACTAAAAGTATGAGTAGTACTTTTCTTTAGCAGGCTAGATGGACTATCATCAAACTTATCCATCAAGTTCTCGGTGACAGACTTTATAAATGGCTTATCTTTGATGTCATTGCTGGAGTTAAATTCTAAACCAGATTGGTTATTATAAGACATTTGATCTTGTAGGATTGTCTCAACAACAGCTCTTGATTTAGAATAAGAATCAATAGTCTTAGTGAGAGATTTATTTCTTGAGACTAAATCAGCTATTTGACTAAGACATATGTTTAGTCTATCCTTAAGATCTTGATTTTCATTTCTCAACTGGTCTGACTTTGTTTTTTTTCTTTCAAAATTTTTATCTATGTTTTAAGAGAGTCATTTTCAGTTGAGATTCTTTTGAAATCAGCAGCCATAACTTTGTGAACATCATTTAATTTTTCAAAATCAGAAAAGAGTTCATTCATCACCTCTGCCATATCAGACTTAGAAAGGTTAGCATTGGATCAACAGTTGGCTGATAGGTTGAGGATGATGATTCCAAGTTGGGATCAAAGTTAGGTAAGGAGGATGTCGGTTGGGAGCTTATCTCGGTTAAGGTCTTCTGGAATTGAATCGGTTGAGGTTCAAACACATGATGGGTTTTGAATGTCATCGGTTGGGCCTGAGTTTGAAACGTCGATTGCATTGGTTGCATCAAAGGTTTGAGAGTGGGATGAGTTTTGCTTTGACCATTGAGAGCTCCACCTATACTCTGGATTTTGAAGTTATAGGGATTTTCAGCCATAGGTATAGGTTCGTCATAGTATGACAAGGGAGATTTCATAGGTGTGGTGGTGTCATTATAAGTGCTTGACTGGTCAGTGGAGTTTATATAGATTGGTGACTATAAAGGAGTGGGTCCTGCTTTAGTTCTATCAAGGGCTACAAAACTAACATCATCATCTTCATCTGAGTGAGCATTTTTCATCCTCTGAATCAGTTTCAAACCAAAAAGGCATAGCCTTTTCTGTTCCTTCCTCGGCTACTAAGCTCTTAGATCTAGGATTTTTCCTAAAGGGTTTCTTTCTAAGAAATTCATACTTAGGTTGAGGGCATTTAGAGGCAAAATGGTCAGGTTTCCTACAGTTGTAGCAAACAAACTCACCATTGGCATTTTTGCCATCAGTTGAGGTTTGGCCAAATCTTTGAAAATTTCCAGATCTTTGAAATGATGAGGATTTAGAGTGGAAGGGTTTGTTTCCATCTTGTTGTTGTTGGGACTTCTTAAAGTCTTTAAACTTTCTATAGGTTGTCTAATAAAGAAGAGCCTGAGAAGATCTCAGTTTGAGCTGGCAGAGAGAGGTTTTTAAATTGTTTTTGAACTCCACCAAGCGTGTTGAGGTCTTCCTCATACAGAAATAGAGTGGAAACTGTTGGTGTTAAGCCCTAGGCTTATAGTTATTTTGACTCATAACTAATACCGGTATGTAATCGTCTTTACCATTTATAATAGAGAACGTTTATCTTGAGTATTATATGTTTTACATGTTCATTATAATATTCTGTGTCCCTAGTTATTGTGAATAACTAGTATAAGTTGGTAATGGATAATCATAGAGATGATTATATGCATGGGGATGCACATTACACTTACAGCACGTTTGCTTCTGATCAGCACTGAACTTTTCTCTTAAATTCTTGAAGGTTTTCTTTGCTCTTTCCATGACTCCATTTCCTAGGCTATCGTCTCAGATGTAAGAGCGATACTTGGACAATTTCCAGTCGGGTACGGCACCACACGAGGCAAAGCAAGGGTTTTTTCGAGGGTTGTTACGGGATGAAATCGGTTTGGGCTTTGAAGGAGCTCATGCCGGATTGGGATCTCTTGAGAGCTGCGGCTCGCTTCTGGGACGTACGGAGGCACGTGTACAGCTTTTCGTACAACGAGATTACGCCCACCTTTGAAGATTTTCGGGCCTTATTAGGAGGACCTGAGATGGAACAGCTTGTTCTTCCCTTGACGGGTGGCATGGCCACTGTTGAGAAGTTAGTGTCTCTACTTGGTATCTCAGCTGAAGAAGCATACAGGATGCTAATACTGAACACAGATTATGTCGACATTTCGGGGCTATCCGATAAATTTGCCGATGTTGAGGGGAGCATATTTACGTGGGACGCATTTGCTCTGTGCGCAGTTGCCACTTTATTCACGTTCACGTCCCTGGGTGTCTGCCATCACAGTGTACTGGACCTGGTGAGGTAGTGCCGGAATGGAGGAGATATTGTGCCTTTGATCCTGGGCTAGACGTTCCTGGGCATAGGTCGGATGGCAACCGGCAGCCAATACATGTGGGGAGGGAGTCCCGCTATGCTCACTATGTGGTTGAGGGAGAGATTGAAGATGATGCCCGAGGTGCCAGTGTCTTGTAACCCTTGGTCCTTTTCTCGACGTCCTCTGATGATAGGGGCGATCAAGCTGAACTGGAGCTCTGGATGGCCAGACTCCGCACGCATCACTTGCGATGGTGGGTTCCTCATTGGAAGCTACAAACTTGTCGAACCGCTCAGGAGGGTCTTTTGGTTGTCAGAGTATCGGGGTTGTCCCAGACTGCTTTCTACATTCCATCCTTGGTGTTGCAGCAGTACGGGCTGGAGCAGGTGCCACTGACGGGTTTGGGTCATGCTGATACCTTCGAGGTGGGGCCTCTTCCGATGGAAGATCCTTCGACGCTATTGCTTCTCACGCGGTTGTGGCAATACACGTCCTTTCCTGCCAGGGTTCTCTTTTACCGGAGAGGGGGCATTGTTCTGTCTACGCAGTATTTGAACTGGTATGAAGAGTGTATGGTGGAGACACAGATGGCCATCTTGTGGAGAAGGAGTGAGTTGTTGGGTCTTGATTACCCTGACGGCTCGACTTTGAGGAGAGCCGAAGCGATGACTAACCCTCAAAATCGTACTGGGGACGATATGGCTGATTATGAGGCCAATGCTAGTCAGGCGGCCGATCAAAGCACGTTCCTGATGACTCGGAGAGAGGCAGCTCAAGATAGAGCTAGGGAAAGGGCTGCGTTGGCAGCTGCCGGTTTGACGGAGGCATCGGGAAGGGTCCCAGAGCCAGGTAGACGGACTACGGGAATATTCCTTGTGAAGGTGAAGAATACTCACCGCGGAAAAGGGAAGGGGAAGAAGGACCAAGTACAGGGGACTAGGTTGACCTTGCTGTCCGTAGTATCCACCCACTGTCATTGCAGCACATTAATTGATTAATATTTATTGTATTTTTGCTAGCGTGTAGCGAGTCAAGAGTTGACCGTGCTTGAACTCATCAAAGATTGTTTTAACCGTTATGAATTTGTAGGTTAATTGAAAAGAGTTTTTTGAAACACAAACAATTGATGCTTATTTGTTTTTTTTTGTTTTTTGAGACCGAACCAATGATGGCTGCCTACGTTCCCCTTTTACAGTTGGACTAAGGGGCTCAGGTCACCGTAGTTTGACACTTTAGATGATTTTTGAGAAAAACAAAGACAAAAGAAGTGTGACCCTATTTTTTACCTGGATCATTATCGAGAATGTATCCAGTTGGGTATTACTCTTTTAGCACTTTAATTTTACTGAGGGGTGGTCTATGGGGAAGGAGAGTTGACTCGTGCTCTTCCTCAAATGAAGTATCTGCGGAGCTTGCTTCCATTCACGGGGTTAACGAAAGGGTTCCCGTCCAAAACTGCTAACTTCATGGCTCCTCCGGAGAAGATTCTTTGTACCACGAACGGGCCTATCCAGGTAGGCTCCCACTTTCCGAGGGGATTTGTCTGCGTAGGAGGCTTTTCCTTTAGCACCAAGTCGCATTCTCTGATGTCTCGGACATTGATTTTCTTATCAAATACTCGGGCCATTCTGCTTTGGTAGGCACGAGTGTGCTCTATGGCTTTCAATCTGCGCTCATCGAGTAGAGCAAGTTCGTCATGACGGCTCTGTAGCCATTCGACTTCATTGATCCCGTTTTCCAAGAGGACTCGGAGGGTTGGAATTTCCAATTCCACGTGTAACATTGCTTCCATTTCGTATGTAAGTGCGAAAGGAGTCTCCCCTGTGGCGGCTCTGACTGATGTTCTGTATCCCCAGAGGGCTAGATGTAGCTTCTCGGGCCAATCCCGACCTCTGACGGTCATCTTTCTAATTATCATTGCGAGAGTCTTATTTGCTGCCTCTACTGCACCATTAGTTTGTGGTCTGTAGGGAGAAGACTTGTGGCGTGTAACTCTGAACTCGATCAATAGTTGGTCACAATCTCCTTCGAAGTGGGTCCCATTATCGGATATGATCTCGTTGTGCACTCCGTATCTGCACATGATGTTCTCTTTGATGAACTCGGCCACCTTTTTAGAATTCAGTACCTTGTATGATCTGGCTTCTACCCACTTGGTAAAGTAGTCGACTACGACTAATATGAACTCGTGACCATTGCTCCATGGCGGAGTGATTTTGCCGATGAAGTCGATTCCCCATGTGGCAAAAGGCCATGGCGTAGTCATGCAATAGAGATCGTGAGGAGGGATGTGATTGAGGTTGGAGAATCGTTGACATTTGTCGCAGCTTCTGACGAACCGGATGCAGTCTGTTTCCATTGATACCCAATAGTATCCCATATGGAGGATGATCTGTGTTAATGCTCTGGCGTTCATGTGCGGACCGCAGTTTCGTTGTGAACTTCGTTCATTAGCTCGCTGGCTTTTTCTTTATTTACACACCAAAGGAGTGGCCCTTGGTGGTGCTTTTTGTACAACATACCCCCCAGAATGACGAAATGGGATGCCAGGCGTTTTAGTGCCATCAAGTTTTTGTCTTTGATCCCTTCTTTGTATTTTCCATCTTCATTTGTGAAGGAAGCTTCTCCATTTTGGAGCTACTGGTAGATTTGATTGTACCAGGGTTCGCCGATCGGTTCATTTTTAACTTCGATCTCACATCAGTAAGCGGGTGTTTCCCGTTTGCCTATTCTGAGGGATTTTACTGATTTCCCTTCAGAAATTTCGACAAGAGATGCGAGGGTAGCCAGGGCATCTGCGAAGCGGTTCCTATCTCTTTGCAAATAATGGAAAGAGATGTCCTTGAACTAAGCAATGAGCTCCTCCATGTACGTGTGGTACTTCTGGAGGCCAGAATCTATCATCTTCCATTTGTTGGATACTTGATTGATGATCAATGCTGAGTCTCCGTATACTTCCAGTTCTGAGATTTTGAGCTCAAGAGCGGCTTCTAGACCGGCTGCGCAAGCTTCATACTCTGCTGTATTGTTGGTTGTTTCAAAATTCAGTTTGATGGCTATGGGAGTGTGCTTGTCCTTGGGATCAACAAGGAGCATTCCAATACCATTTCCCTTCTTGTTGGCTGCCCCATCGAAGAAGAGTTGCCAGCGGTTTGCGTTGTCAAGTAAAAAGATCCCGTCATCCGAAAACTGCAGATCAGGACCCTTGGGTTCACTGCTTGGGAAGTCTTCCAGCTGATCTGCCATTACTTTGCCCTTTGTTGATTTTCTGACCATGTACTTGATGTCGAACTCAGCCAGGAAGAATGACCACTTGGCTAGTCTCATTGACAGGGATGGCTTGTCGAAGAGATATCAGACGGGGTCCATCTTGGAGACCAGGAGCACTGAATGTGACTGCATGTAGTGTTTCAGTTTTCCGACTACCCATACCAAGGTGGTACAAGTTTTCTCTAATGCTGAGTAGTTGAGTTCACTTCCCTGAAGCTTTCGGCTTACGAAGTATATTGCATGCTCAACTTTGGAATCTTTCTGTTCTTGTGCCAACATTGCTCCGATTGACGTATCTGTCACCGTCAGGTACAGGAGGAGTGGCTTGTCTTCATGTGGCGGGCACAGGATTGGGGGATTCATCAAGTATGTCTTGATTTTCTCGAAAGCTATCTAGCACTCTGAGTCCCATTTGATGTCGGCATTCTTCTTCATCAGCTTGAACATTAGCTCGCAGAGAGATGTCAACTGGTTGATGAAGCGACTGATGTACTGAAGTATTCCCATAAAACTTTTAACTTCTGTCAGTGTCTGCGGCGGCTTCATGTCGATGATGGCCTTGATTTTCTTGGGATCGGCTTTGATACCTCTTTCTGTAACCATGCACCCCAGTACTTTGCCTCTCTTGACGCCGAAGGTGCACTTTGCAGGGTTCAATCTCATGGAATGCTTTCTGAGTCTGTTGAAGAACTTTCTCAAATACGTCGTCATGTCTTTGCGTATACGATCCTCTGGAGTGGATGATCATGTCGTCGACATATACCTCGATTTCCTTGTGAATCATGTCATGGAAGAGGGCTGTTGCAGCCCGCTGGTAAGTAGCCCCAGCGTTCTGTAGTAATGTGATCTCTCCAAGTCACAGGCCTCCCAGTGAACTGTAAGCCTGTAATAGCAGTAAAGTTGGCTGGAGTCACTGTGATCTCTCCCTTGCTAAGATGAAAGCTGTGAGTGGTGTCCCACCAGAACTCTGAGAGGGCCTGGACTAGCCCCTTGCTCTTAGAGGTCACATGAATGCCTCTGCGGATAGCATCAACGAAAAGATCAAGGCCGGTAGCCATCACCAGCTGCTTGGGGTTCACCCCGTCCTTCTCGAAGTTGGGCATCCTATCCCACAACTTCACAGCCACCTCAGAAGGTCCCCTCGACTTGTTCTCCTGTAGAAAAACACAAAAAAAATGTGTCAGTCCTTCATCTCATCTCAAAAGCATGCATATATTCAAAAAGTGCACATATTTTCAAAGAAAAGCATTCATAAAAGATTTCTAGCATCCTTTGCCTAGAAAACGTGTCCTTCATCATTTGAAGCACGTCATCCCGAGCACATTGCTCTCTCATGCACAAAATTCCAATTTTCACAAAATTCTTTGCACATATGCATTGATTTTTCAAAATGGCATGCATGAATCCTTTTCATCGTCCAAAATCTTGTTTTCTCATCCATGATCAGAAATTGACCTAGTTCTAGCACATGCAAGGACTCCGTCACATTTTAGACATTATTTTTCTTACTTTATTTTCAAAAAATGGGTCATTCTCATTATTTTTCAAAATAAATTGCGCATGCATGTTCATTTATTCCCTTAGCCTCATAGGTTAATCATCAAAATTCCAAAATCATCGACGGAAATCATAGGAAAATTCGAAAAATTCCTAAAAATCGGTCAAGCCCTAAATCAATCGAAAACTCCAATCAAAATTGATAAAATCAAGCAAATCAAGAATGCTTACCCCAATAGATTGAGGTTTCGTAGATTTGTGCTCCCCCCTACCGGGATAGAGCTCGGAAGGAGGCGTGTTGAAGTCATACTTCTGCTCCGTTCGAACGAGCTCCCTCCTACTCCTCCTAGCGGCTTCGGACAAGGTTCTTCGTGCTTGCCTAGGCACCATGTTCCCTTCCGGATCCATTTTGAGCAGTAGAAGCAAAGGAATTGAAGAATTTTTGAAAATTCTCTCTCTTCTCTCTCCCTCTTCCTTGGCAGAAAACAAACAGCAATGCTGTTTGCCCGTTTCAAATCCTGTTTAAATAATCTGGTGAAAATAAATTCAAAGCCGTACGACTTCTTTTTCCCCATCTCTCGCCGAGCGGCCTCATTTGCTCTGAGCTGAAATTACACTTTTGCCCCTGGACTTTCCACTTAGGCATACAATTCCCGTTATCTCTTAACCAAAGTAACGCTGTTTCCCAAGGATATCCGTTATCTCTAAGGAGAATAAACTTTCCTCCCGAGTCGCCTCCGTTACTTCCGTTATAACGGAATAACGCTAGGTGACATCCTCTGAATTGTCAAAACTCAAACTATAGCTACCTCTATCTCATAGATAGTGAAGTACGCTTCAGTTTCTCTAAGCTTTAGCTGCCTCTATCTCATACATAGTGAAGTATGCTCAAGTTTTTCCAACTTTTGCTACCTCTATCTCATAGATAGTGAAGTACGCTCAAGTATTCCAAACTTTAGCTACCTCTATCTCATAGATAGTGAAGTACGCTTCAGTTTCTCTAAGCTTTAGCTACCTCTATCTCATAGATAGTGAAGTACGCTCAAGTTTTTCCAACTTTAGCTACCTCTATCTCATAGATAGTGAAGTACGCTTCAGTTTCTCTAAGATTTAGCTACCTCTATCTCATAGATAGTGAAGTACGCTCAAGTTTTTCCAACTTTTGCTACCTCTATCTCATAGATAGTGAAGTACGCTCAAGTATTCCAAACTTTAGCTACCTCTATCTCATAGATAGTGAAGTACGCTCAAGTTTTTCAACATTAGCTACCTCTATCTCCTAGATAGTGAAGTACACTCAAGTTTTCCCAACTTAAGCTACCTCTATCTCATAGATAGTGAAGTACGCTCAAGTTTCCCAATTTTAGCTACCTCTATCTCATAGATAGTGAAGTGCGCTCAGGTTTCCCAACTTTAGCTACCTCTATCTCATAGATAGTGAAGTACGCTCAAGTTTCCCAACTTTAGCTACCTCTATCTCATAGATAGTGAAGTAAGCTTTAGTTTCTTCAGGTGACAACCTCTATTAATTGTCAATCAGGAGACAACCTCCATTAATTGTCAATTAGGTGACAACCTCCATTAATTGTCAATCAGGTGACAACCTCCATTAATTGTCAATCAGGTGACAACCTCCATTAATTGTAAATAAGGTGACTCCTCCATTAATCGTCAAAACCTCAAGGATCCTAGACATCATTCCTAAATATCTTGTGAGACTTGAACTACGACCAAGGCATGATTCCTCCGGGATACGTAGGTAGCCTTTCATAAAGGTCCAGCCATCCGACCGCAGTGGTCACCCTCTTCCTTCATCACTCCTCAGTGGTGAGGTAGCCTTTCATAAAGGTCTAGCCATCCGACCGCAGTGGTCACCCTCTTCCTTCATCACTCCTCAGTGGTGAGGTAGCCTTTCATAAAGGTCCAGCCATCCGACCGCAGTGGTCACCCTCTTCCTTCATCACTCCTCAGTGGTGAGGCAGCCTTTCATAAAAGGTCCAGCCATCCGACCACATTGGTCATCCTGTTCCTTCATCACTCCTCAGTGGTGAAATGGCCCCTCATAAATTCCAGACGTCCGACCACCTTGGTCACTTCCTTCATCTGGCATATCCCCAGTAGGATTAGTCATTTGACTCCCTAGGTCACTTTCCTTCTATCTTCCTAGCAAGGGACCAGTTTCTCTTCGCCATTCCCCAGTGGATCCCTGAACTATGGCTTGGCTTGATTCCCACCTGGGATACGTAAGTAACCTACTTTAGGTTCAGACAATTCGTCACATATGACACCCCTTTTCCCCAGCGGATCTTTTCCTGAACTACGATCTGGCTTGATTCCTCCGGGATACGTAGGTAGCCTTCCAAAGGTTCTGCCACTCGATCACCTTGGTCACCCAATCGGTCTCGGCAGTTCGCTAGATTGGATCCTTTTTTATCGACAACCCCACTTGCTCTGCAAGTGACGTTGCCGAGGGGCTTCTGTAAGTACCCAAATCTGGCTCATGCCTTCCGATTAAGTTTCCCGGCAATTCCCCGGACTTTCCTAAAGTTCAGGGGCAATTTGGGAACTTTTCCAAACCTTTCGAGGGGTGAAGGACTTGCTAGGAATTAAAATTCCACGTAGTCCTTCGCTGGAAAAGAGCTTCTAGAAGTCCACCTTGCATGGTTCTAGAAATAAGCTGAGTCACTAAAGGATAAGACCGCACGACTTCATTAGCCAAAGGTTACAGCCGCACGACTTCATTAGCCAATCCCGAACTGCCTATAAATAGAGGCCTCCTCTATTCATTTGGATAGAGAATTTTAAGCACTGTTACTCTGCCAAAATACAAACACGAATTTCCAGAAAGCTGAGATCTCCCAAAACCACCTCCCTCCTCTCCAAAACCCCTCCAAGGTTGTTCCTTCCTTAGGAAATCTTCAAGGGAGATAGAGGAACACCACCATTGGTAACCTCTCCTCCCCTTCTCTTTAAAATATACTTGTCATACTTGCTATATTGATCTTTGCCATTTATATTGTCATATACTTGCTTTATATTTGATTTATTGCCATAAAAATCAAGTCTTTAGTCATGTAGATCATAATACCCCCATTCCCCTATCACATGGGATTCATGGAGGATCCATTCCAAGGATGAACAATAAGACCTCAAATGGCTTGTTCTAGGGTGGATCTCTCACATGATGATGTGAAAATAGCATCCTTTGCATATAAAAATGTCATCTTTTACATTAAAAATGTCATCTTTATTCATGAATGTTATCCCCCTTCCCATAGACCTTGCTTCCAAGGATTGTCCACCTAAATGGTTCATAAAGGACATAGGAAAGCCATAAAGGTCCTCCCTTTTCATTCCTAGTCCTAGCTTGCATCATGTTCATTACATATGTTAGTGTAAAAATGTCATCTTTACTTTAAAATGCATTCCCCATGTCCCTCATGGTTGGATCACTCTCCAAGGATTGCCTAGTGACCTTCTTAAGGCACAAAAAAGGCATAGGATAAGTATAAATATTCAATCTTTATACCCCTCCCTTAGTCCCCTTTGGTACTTGAAGCATCTCTTGGAGTGTAATGGTGTAAAGGTCCTATCTTTACATCATTTTCTCCACATAAAGATGCCATAGACGGATATTCCTTTAGACAAGGATGAACTTGAGCCCCTACATCTCCGATCATCACTTGAGATGAGCATAAATGTCCCGACTAAGCTCAAATCGTCTCAAGATGTAGGATTGATGGGCAAAGGTCCTTCCTTTCTAAAGAGTCTCACTCTTGGACTATAAAAAAGGTGTCCCTATTTCGATCACATGTGACCCAAGGTCTCATAATGATGATCATAAGTCCAAGATGAGAATGGGATCAAAGTCCCTAACATATCAAAATCCAAGGAATCCCGAGCGATAACCAACTCATGGTTTATACGTCCGGAAGATAACTTGGCACATTCCCTCCTTTTTCAAAAAAAAAAAAAAAACACATCCCACACACGAAAGCACAAAGGCAAGCATGAAAGTCGGATCTTGGAAGACTTGCTTCGGCAAGGCTCCTTGGGTGAACGACGATCCGTTCTTCCCAAGGGGTAACTTAACCTCCGGAGCCAAATCCTTTTTTTCAAAGTTTTGAGGAAATCAAAATGGCATGGCAACTCCGTTTTTCAATTTAAATCGGATGTCTTCAAATAGATGTGAGGCGGTGACCCCTTACACGAGAAAGAGGTTCCAACCATAAAAACAATATCAAAATGGGAAAAGCCGCGATCTTGGGCACCACATTCACACCAGTGTTCTTTAAACCGAACGGCATGACCGTGTAACAGTATGTCCCCCATGGGGTGGTGAAAGCAGTCTTGGCTTGATCTTCCTCGGACATTTTGATCTGATTGTATTCGGCAAACCCATTCACGAAGGACTTTACCTCGAAATTTGCCGTGGTGTCGAGTAGCATGTCGATGTTGGGCAGTGGGAAATCATCTTTAGGGCTGGCCTTATTGAGATCTCAGAAATCCACACAGCTTCTGACCTTTCCATTGACCTTGGTGACCGTCACGATGTTGGAGAGCCAGGTCGGGTACTCAATTACTCTGATGAAGCCGACGTGGAGCATTTTCTCAATTTCTTCTTTCACTTGCAAGGACCACGCTGGCTTGATCTTGCTTAATTTCTGCTTGATAGGCTTGGATTCTGGATCAAGGGGAATTCTGTGCTCTATGATTGAGGGATCGAGTCCTGGCATGTCCTGATATGACCAGGCGAACACGTTAACATACTCTTTGAGGAGGTTTATCAGGGCTTCTTTTTCTGCATCGGCGAAGAAACTGCCCACTTGTGTCTCTTTAGGCTCTTGCAATGACCCCAGGTTCACTTTAGTCATGACCTCTTCGGCAGCTTGGGCCCGATTGTCCTCTTGGTCTGCTACACACTTACTTGAGAACTTCTTTAATGTATTGTTCATTTAATGTGTCTGCTTCTTTATCAAGTGAGTCATTATTAACGTCTTTTAAGTTGTTTGTTAACTTATTAGTTGTTAAATTGGCAATGAGGGGATACTCCGAAAGGTCAGACTTTTCATTAAATGCGAACGGAAATACATTGTTGGCTATATTATCATAGTCTTCCGGCATAAGGCCGTTGGACGACTCAGAGGACTCGACTTTGACAGGAGCGGCTCGGGGTTCGAGACGGGTTTAGGGAGATATGGGTGCGAGCGAAAGCTTGTCTTCCATTTTTGTCGGCTTGCCCTTGGTCGGTGAAAGTTTTCCCGGTTTTTAGTGGCATTCTTTGGATGCTTGATGAGGGTTCGGGCGAGAGGCAGCCTGCTGTCCCAATCATGGCGATCATCTTTGTTTTTGGAGCCTAGGTCAATCGGGTTTGGCACCTCCATGACTTTTTCAAAAGACTACGTAGAGCGGGTCCGAGAGCGTCTTCTATGAATGCAGTTCACTTTGCTTTGGAGTTCTTGTCTCGAATGTGGCCTCGATGGGCGGCAGAGCAGTCGGTTTCTGTGAAGAGTGTCTCGAGTTGCTCTTACATGCAGGATTCCTTTGAATGTGTACTCGTCTTTGGGTGGCATGGTGATAATTGGGTCGAGGTAGTTTTGTGATGTCAGAGGAACGCTCCGCCTGTCGGAGTTGGCCTTGAGTCCTCTGAAACGCTTGAGGAATCCGGTGATGCTAGCTTTTCCATCCTTCTACGTAGTCTCTGTGCGGACTTTCCCTGCTTCCTTTCTCATCTTCATCCGAGTTCCACTTTCGGTCCCCTCGGTTACTGCTTTGTAGAGATTCAGCCCATTGTCCGGTCCCCTCGGATTCTGTGTCGGTTCCACTTATCGGTTCCCTCGGTTACTGTTGTAGGTTCCCTTGCATTGGTCCCCTCATTTCTCTTTTTGCATTGGTTCCACTTGGTGAAGTAATGGCCAGGCGAGGTCGAGGTAAGAGTTGGAGGTTGGGTGTGCCGGGTTGGAGGTTCCCCTTTTGCGGGCTGTATGCTTGCGCCTTGAGTGCGGGCGACCCTTTTGTTTTCTACGATAACGGTTGGTGTTGGTACATGCCTTCAGGAGCCCGCTGGACCGTAGTGTGGTCCTTGACTTCGATGACTTGGTGTTGGCCTTATGTAACCTTTTGCGAGCCCCGATCTGCAGGATGAAGTTCGTGGAAGCTTCATCCCATATTGCATGAGCGGGAGGGATTTTGTCTTGAAACAGTGGAATTTCCACATTTGCATATTTGGATCTTGGAGGTCTCCAAAGTGAATCTAGTTAATGCCATGTCGTCATCATGCTTGATTTCTAACATTGGAATGCCGTTGGTG